>VYXD01010231.1:44330-119976 GCA_013397195.1 Hylia prasina
CTCCTCTCCTCTCCTCTCCTCCCCTCCCCATTAAATTTTACACAATTTAATGTGTAAAATTGGACCTCATAAAAACATATTTTGAGGACTGATTATCTGAACGTTTTCTACCACTCATCAGGACAATATGCCTACAGTTTAATTACTTTTTTGTGCCTGCATGTTTGTTTTGTCTTAGGATGTTTGTACTTTATAATCTGATATGCTCACTCTGATAGAGTAATTACAATGGATAAGGATCAGTGTGTTTGCAACACATAGGCAGAGTTGGAATAAGAGGGCTTTGCAGATCAGAATACAGATGCAAATTTCACAAGAGTGCAGCGTTTTCCAGCTGTCACAAGACTGATGTATTTCTCTTCCAGTTACCTGGAAAATATGTATTTTTACAATTTTTTAAGAAGAAATCACTCTTTCATCTGGATCCACTGTGGAATAGGAAATGAATAAGAAATTTATTCACTCGATTATATCCTCCCATTGAGGACTGACCCTCATATGCTGATAATTTTGTGTGCAAAATTTCTTCTTGTCCACAAAACCTTCCTGATGGGAAAGTGGAGAAGTTAGCTTTCCCAGCTCAGGCTGTACACTCCAAGTTGTTGAGAATATGATGTCAAAGCAGACGGGCTCAAGGATGAGTATAAAGGGAAAAAATCATTAAGAGTTTAAACTTCATACAGGAACAGACTCAGTGTCATTAATCATTCAGTCAAGAGACATTTATAAACATTCAAGCTTTGAATTAATAACTAATACGAAGCACTGCATGTGTGCCAGACTCTCTGGTATCCATCCTGCAGCAGAAAAATTCTGGAGCAGAACTACTGGTAGAATCCAATGTTTGTAGAGTAGGTGAAAAGTTTAACTTAGGGTGCCCTTACTTATGTCTTTATTTTGTGTTTGTTTGTTTGAAGAACAAAATAAAGATTAGATGCATACAAATGCAAGTTAGAGAAGGGAATTATTTGAAAGAGAGAATGGCAGCACACCATTTCAACACAATATAAGGAGAACTACACAAGGCATGCATACTACAAAGAGAACAAGACATAAGAAATAGGAAATTTAAATAGAAACCTCCTTGTGGTCTGTAAAGCTATTAAAATGCATACGTGTATTGATTCTGAGGGAATTCCTACAAAGATTGTATAGATTATCTACTAAAAATAAAACAATTGGAAAGAAACCGAAGTTTAGCTATGGTTTAGTTTAACCATTACATATGATCAGGTATAGAATATTTGTTTCCTGCAAACTGAGTATTTTTGATCTACTATGTATGGTGTCACACTGAACCATGCAGCATGATAATACTGCCTGTAAATGATGTAGAGTTTACTGTGCCACAGTAGAGGCATACAACAAAATTTGAATGGCAAAGATCTCTCTGTATCTGTATTTGGTTTGCATGGCAAGGTTTTAGTAAAGGGGTGCCTGCAGGCAGCTGTGCCCCTGCAGGCTGTGGAGATCCATGGTGGAGCAGAGATCTGCCTGCAGACCCTGGAGGAACCTCCACCAAAACAGGTGTATGTGCCCAAAGGAGGTTGTGACCCCATGGAAAGTTTGCCTGGAGCAGGCTCCTGGCAGGACCTGCAGACCCACAGAGAAATGTGCTTACACTGGAGCAGGTTTGCTGGCAGGACTGGTGAGCCCATGGAGTATCAGTTGTAGAGAACTTGGTTCCTAAGAGACTGCAGCCCATGGAAGAGACCCATGCTGCAGCAGATCATTAAGAACTGCAGCCCATGGGAAACAAAAGAGCATTAACAGAAACTTTATAGGAGAAACACAGAGAGTGTTTGGTGGAGATACCAGAAAATTACTCTAAGACAAAAATCGAAGTATAAGCATTCAGTTTTATGTAATCAGTACCTTGGATTTTCACTACCTTTCCTGGTAAAAGGATATCATTGTAAGAGGCAATAATGTAGTACTGAACACAGCTTCCTGACTCACAACTTCCCATCTGCTTTGTAGCCTTCCTGTTATCCTGCAGAACTCTGTTTCTGGAACCACTTTTCCTTCCTATCTCTTTCTTTGTTTCTTTTATTTCTTTCAAAGCAAATAACTGTGTTGAATAGTGTTACTAATTCCAGGTAGGGAAAATTCTTTTCTTCTCTGGCTTTAGTTGAACTACTGCTTCCTTTTTCAAGATGAAATTTCTTCTTTCAAAATATGACAAGGGTACAAAGGTACACATTGTTCCCTTTGCTTAGCTTGAGTGAGGTCAGATGACCTCCTCATCCCTTTTAAAATGTTATTGGTGTTTTCAAGTACCACTTTCCCTCTGAAGAGTATCTTGTTTTCTTCAAACATAATTTTTTTGAGAATACAGACTGAATACATCCCTCTATCAATTTTATTCAATGGCAAAACTTAAATATACTTCCTTGAGGTCCAGATCTTCCTCTAAATAGGTGGAACACAGTACAAGGATTGGGCTGATAATAAATGCCATCCTAATTGGCATATTTTACATTTGTAGATCTACAGAAGAATGAGCTGATACTTGAAATGTTGCAAGCATATGGCAAGAATGTTTCTAAAACTCTTTGTTCAAACTGTGCTCAATTATAGTTGCCATAAGACTTCTGAGTATATGATGATATAATGTGCATAAGTATAATCTTTATAACAGCTTTTGTTTCATGAAGTGTCTGAATTTTACTTAAGCAGACATCTCGTCTGTAGGTCAGCCTCAAACATTTCACTGCAATTTCACATGCAGTAAGTAATCTGACTCTATAATTTGAACTCCTTAGAAATACATCTCCATCAGCCCTTATCTGCTCTGATTTAAGGTCAAAACCACTTCTCCAGTGACTGTCATTTCCCCTAAGACAGATCTGCATATCTCTTCTGCACGATCATTTGCTCAACATGCTGAGCTATGGAGGAAAAATTGCTTAACCAAGAAACAGGCATCCCTGGATGAGAAAAAACCTGACTTACAATTTAGGACTCAGAACAATGAGTGAGAGACCTGGTAGGATTAGATATGCCAAAGGGAAAGTAACTTGTGTAGGTTCACAGTCACTCATGAATGAGTTTTAGGCCTCAAACAGAACAGCATTTAGATTAGGACTTGGGCATTTCCTTAAAGAAGTGTTGGCAGGCACGGGACTAACCTCACATTGGGTAGCCACAATTGTTACTAGCCATGTGAAGCTTCATTGCTCCCCTCTTACAGATTAAAATCAAATTTTAATCGCGGTACTTTTAGTTAATCTATTTACATTTTAATTAGAAGGGAAACAGATATGTGCTTGCACACATAGGCCTAGTGGGAAGCATAAAGTGTTTATTTTAGACCAGGGCCTGTCTCAGTTCTCTCTCCATCTCAGGATTTCTGCTGAGACTGCAGGAAGAATCTCGTAAAGCTTAGACATCCTGCCTTTCTTAACTGAAAGTGATGAATAACATGACTGTTACTGTTTGGAATTCTCATGTGCTCACCCTAACATAAATAAAGATTTGGGAGCTATAGTATCAGACCTAATGTCTACCAGACCAATTATCTTGATTCTGCCATTTATCAGAAAAAATGCCTAGTAGGTAAAACAGAGTGAGCTGCCACAAGCACTGGAGTCCTAAATCTAGTCTTATTTTCAAACCTTTTAAAGAAAGTAAATATCATTACTTACACTGCCACCTGCTTGAATGGCTTTTCCTGAGATACAAACTGATTAAAAACACTTTTCTCCTTTTGTTTGCATGCCTCAGGGAAATGATAAAAGCATTTTAAAAACATGTGACTCTTGGATGCTGAAGCACCAAAGAAAGAACTAGAACAACATCCAGGAAAGTCCAGGAAAACAGTAAACTCTGACTAGAGAACTACTGTCAAGGAAGTCCATCTCTCCCAGTGATTCACCAGTAGTTAGTAGCTATTTGTATTCTGTGTGTTCCAGAAAATCAAGCTTGACAACTGCATCTCATTAAAAACTGTTGGTTTGTTTGGGTTTTTCCCTCAGTTTCCTTTCATATTCCTAAATACCATTGGTATTTTAAACCTGTGCATACTTATGACAGTACAGTATAACACATGCCCATAAAACAAACAAACAAAAAAATAATTTCAGGCTTATACAAGTTCAGTCTGACCTTTTGCTTAAATTCTTCCACTAAAAAAGTACTAATAGAGCTTTTCAGGTAATCTAATTACATCATCATTGATCAGCACTTTAATAATTATTAAAAATTATCTGTGATGGTTCTGCATGAGAATGTGGAAGGATAGAACCACCAAATCAGGCTAGAGATTTAACCTTGTTTTCTTCTCCAAGGGCACCAGCAGATCAATATTAATGGAAAAATATAAAGGAATATCTGCCCCACTATATCTTATAATCACTTCCAAGAAGCAATCACCATGCTTAATAATATGGATACCTCTTCTCAATTAGTTCCCTTTTAATTTCATTTGTATTTTTTAGACAACACACTATAAACACATGAAATACATTGAATGTGAAAAATACTTTTTACTTTATTTCTCCTCCTATAAATTTCATTGTGTGTATACTGATTCTTGCATTTGACAAAACACTGATCATTGCTTATTCAATTTTTTATAATGTTCTTGATTTAGCAGAGCAGCATCACATCTCCTTTTTACTCATCTCTTTAATTTTCAGGCTACCCCATTTAATCTTAACTTAATCTTTACTTATCCTATGCTTCCAGTTATCTACTTTACCATCTTTGCCTTTTGCAGTTCCATTGTCTCCCTGTCCTTGGGTGACCTTGGGAGATGTAATAATCAGAATTACATTTTCTGTTTATCATGTTGTTACACTCTGGGCTTATATAGGGAAAAAAAAGGTGGTTTTTTTTTTCCCCCAATGTACATTGTGTGGCATAGTAGACCAAATTTCCACAACATTATCTTTTTATGTCAGAATAAAAGAGAGGACATTAAATACAAGGTAACTATAGGAATAAGTTCTTACTTAGTTTTTATTAGATCTTGGGATTTTTAAAGCAGAATTTCTTGTGAAATAGAGCTGAGGCCAGAAGTTAATGGGAAATACAAAAAACAGTCTGGTCTTTTTGCTCACAAGCAGAATCTATCTCATAAACAAAGTAAGAGTCACTGACCTGAATGAACATAGAAAAAAAATTCAGGAATTGACTTTTTCCATGTGGTCCATGGTAAAAGAGAAGAGCAACACATGGAAAAAGTTAAATCCTTAACTAAGAATATGTGAATTAAAGAGACTAAAATGAACCAGTTGAATAGAACTGACCTGCAGTTGCTGCAAATCCAACCCATTCCAACCTCTGGAGAACTGTTATAGAGTCCATATCTTTCAGAAGACATTTATATTTTCTCTAGAAGTGAATATATGAATACATAATATTCATAAAAATCAAAAACATAAATGTAAAACAAATTTACAGTGAATCTTTTATAAGGTATATTACTATATGACATATCCAATATGTAATACATTGCATATATTACTATATTATTTTTCAACAATATTTATTTATTTGCATAAGTTCATGTATATCCACACAACAAATTTTAAGGCTTGTGGATTTTCACATAATGTTTTGCCTATAATTTATGTGAGATATAGAGGTAAAATTGCTCTAATGATCAATAAACTTGTTTAAACCTCCAGTACTGACTGTGCTGTGGCAGCTCCCCTGCTTTCCAGCTGGTGGAAATCTCAGCTGGCAAAAGCTTTCCTGGTTCAGTGTGTACTTTCCCTTTGGGTGTGTGTTGCCAAGATTGGTGCTGGCATTTGAGTTTTCTCTGCTTAGTGCAGGACAGAAATGAGATTAATAAAGATATTTCCTAGAGGGTTGAAATGTCGTGCTAGGGACGGATTTTACTGTTCCCAAGGAAAAAGTAGCCTAGCAATCAGAAAAAAATCAAAATAAACCAACTTGACGGGAAGGTTCCAAGTAAAGTTTTATAAGGTATTAATTCCATGTTTTCTTTATTTTTGGTCATGTTTATTTGGGGTTTATGTAGAAATTTTTCATGACTGATATGATAAACTCAGGATATATTTATTTAGGATTTCCATCCAAAACTTTTAAAAGAAGGAAGGAAGAAGCAAATGTAGAAATAAGAAAAATTATGAAAAAGGAATGGAAAGACAGAAAGAAGGAGAATATATTTAATGGTGCTGCTGTTTGGGAGAACATCTATGACATTTACTGTGAAAACTATTATTGCTTGTGTTACCTGCTATAAAGCCATGTTAAACACTATGTTCTACTGCAAGTTTAATTTCTGAAAAACTTCATCTTATCTGACATTGGTCAGAAAGCTGGAAATCTGGTTTCAAGTCACATTCTGAAGTTTTCAGATTGATGATGGAGCACAAAGCACAAAAGATTTTGATTTCTTCTGGATCTGTTTGTTTGTCTTTACTTGTTTTTTGAAAAAAATCAAACAGCCCCTCCCCCAAATATATTAGCATAGTAATATTTTTTTCTATTTTTTCATGTTTTTTCTCTTCTTATAGTCACTCACATTCAGAAACCCCCCAGTTTCTCCTAATCAAATCTCTGTGAAAACCTAGACTAAGAAGAAAAATTGCTTAGAAATGAATCGCATGTACCAGAAAGCAATGGAATATGCCTGACAAGTTTTACCTTTAATTTCTTTAATATATGTAATATTTTTCTCTTTACCCTTCTGTTTCCTCTCTGATAAAGAATTACACATTGCCTCCACTCTATCTGCCAGGTCAAGAGAGCAGTAGTAATGAACCAGTGACTGGCTGAAGTTTTGAGCAACTAAAATTTAGCTGTGACCATCATGGAAAAGCTGAGTCCTCCCACAGCACAGAGAGAAGCAGTAATGGGGTGCAGGTTAAGGTAATGAATTATTTTATGAAGCCTATGAAATTTAGATTAAGGTTTCAGGAAAACAGGTTTGCAAGGGAAGGAAATAGAAAAACCTAAAAGCAAATAATAATCAAACTCACTGTTTAAATAATTTCTCCCATGCACACAACCCTTTATAATACATGTTGTATCTGTGGATAGACAGAAATAACATTTTTGAAAGTTACTGGCAGATGTTTCCAGATGTTCTGAAAACCTTAGTTACTTTTTGTTCCTAATAATTAATAGGCAGTGCCTGCATAGATCATTATGTAACATAGCTAAAACAAGACAGAGTCTGAAGCCAAGGTCACAAAAAGGAACAGTATTTACATCTGGGGCCTTTAGGGTCGTTGTTTCCTTACCCCAACAGCTCAGCAATCACAGACTGGGGGCAATAAACACCAGGAGATTCTGGCTCACCCCCATGGATTGATGTTCTGCCATCACAGTGTCTTAAATAACATGGCTAAACCACCCAGATGCCTTCAGTCTTACTGCCAGTTGCTCAGTGTTCAAGAGATTATTGAAGCCATTCTAGTGTAAGTGTAAAGTTATAGATGAAAGTCCTTTTAGCGAACAGTTTTGCTCTGTGTATTGGATGTTTGTGTCCAGGTTTTGACTATGTGGAGGGTGCAGTGCTCTCTCTGAGAGGCCAGGAGCTGCCCTATGCCAGACACAGGGACAAGGCTGAGCCCAGTAGTCATGCTGGTGGTTCATCTAATGATACCACATATAAGAAACACCCAAAACACCAGAGCACAGAGAGGAAATGAAGTGTTAGACAGAACAGTGAAAACATCAGGTCAGGGAAGAAGAGAAAGGAGGTGTCAAGGCCCCAGAGCAGAGGTGGGTGGCCCTGTGGAAGAAGGTTGATACTACAGGAACTGCATCTGGTGAAAAACCTACTCCAGAGTAACTTTATCCTGAAGGACATGGGAAGGACCCACATTGCAAAAAAAAAAGTGAGAAGAAGGAGCAGCAGAGAGGAACAGTTATGAACAGACTGTATCCCCATACCCTCTGTACTGCTTGAGCTACAGGAAGGACACAGATGAGTTGTGAGTGAAAAAGTGACATGAAGACTAATCAAAAAGTGTAGGTAGGGGTAAGGTGTTGTATTATTGCATATCTACTTTAATTGACAATTAATTACTTAATTTCCTTAAGTCTGTTTTTCCAACAATAGTAATTTCTTATTAATCTACCTGTCTTTATCTTGAAATTCACAATCTTTTAATTCTTATTTTCTCCCCTTATACTCTTGAGAAGGATGAGTGAGAGATCAGCTGTGTGGGCATTTGATAGCTGGTGCACCTTGTGAGTAAGACTTTAAAAAGTTCTGACAAATATGACTTATACATATATCACTGAAGGCTAAATACTCATCACAAAATTTTCAAGCTTCACATTAAATGTTCCACATTTGCAAGACTCCAGGGAGGAGTGGAAACACATTTTTACAAGAAACTGTCTCTATTCTGTTGAAGTTTAGTTATTAATTATTTGTAGATGGCCAAGAAGAGGCAGCAGGATTCTTTATTTTAATGTGGATCCCGATTTTTTATCCCAGCCCTATTATTCAGTATCTTTAACTGTGACTTTGACTCTTTTGAGGTTAGTGATTGGGTATCTAGAAGATTTTTGTTCCTAGTTTTGTAATAAACTTTTCTATAGGCATGGGACACATCACATTACTGAGGGCCATGAAACATATGATGTCTTTAAAAATGAATTTTCATTGCAAAACTCATATCCCTCTACACTAGTGAGAGCTAGCAAGACAAGTATCTAAACAATGAGAAGTGAAAACTCAATAATAGAAATTGCTTTCACTGTCATTTGAGTTTATTCATCCTTTCCCATAATGCCTTTCTCTCTTTTTTTACCAAAAAGTAGAGAAGTTCAGAACTATAGTAATAGTCCTGAGCTTCTACCAATATCCTACTTATAAGTAGTGGCTTCCATTTCCAGTCCCCAGTTATTTTTTTCCTATGCCATGAATCTGAAAACAGACAATGAAAACAAGTTGTACCTGTAGAGCTACAAATTACTTCACACAAATTTCTTCAAATTTGGCTAAATACATACAGTACAGTGGGCATTTACAAAATGCTCAAGTGAAAAAAAAAAAAAAAGTGGTTACTATATATATGTAATTAATATATCCTGATTTTAATAAGCTATTCCATTAAGAAAAATGTTGACACGTGTGCCATGATATAATACATTTATACAAATGTGTATAAAGAAAAATATCCAGAGTAGTCAGGGTTCTATCTATTAAATCTTTCAATATCAACTGTTCTTTTTTTGTGGAATACACTGTTCCTATTAGTATTTTTGACAGATTAATTTCATTTGAAAGTTTTTTCAAAAATATTTCCTTGCTAGAATATCTATCTAAATAGAAAGTATTTCATTTTTTCTTACTATTACTCTATTTACATCCTAAATTTTCTGGTATTGCCAAGCACACAGCAGCATATATTGATCAGGAATAGTTTCTGTTTTACAGTATTTGTATTTTGTTTACATTTGAATATATTCCCAAGTCCCTCAAAGTATCTCTTTCATTGTCCCTAATTGTCACACTAATATTAATTAATTAACTAGTATAATAACACACAATGTTGCTATTAAAAAATGTGTTATCAAATACCAGGCTCTTTTTAGTGGCCCCCTAGCCAAATCTGTTTTAAATGGAAGAGAAATAATAAATTTTAAAAGACAAAAAAAATTTAAAAGAGTTGTCTTATATCTACAGAAAATAATTTCATAAATTTCATGTATCACTTTCAGAAGTGATTGGTTAAGCCTTAGTTTGGTCTTTTAGCTCTGGAGCTGAAATATCCTTTAAATGAACTTTGATTGATGAAAGTTAACTTGGTTTAAGTTTTGGTAATACAGGAATAAGAGTACTGCTGATAAAAAGAAGTAAGCAGGAAGCAGATCAGCTAGAGCTCTTCTAAGTAATTTTTAAAAGATAAGGTACAAGAACCTGTGCAATCTGTAAAGTGCTCATTTTGTTAGTTAATTTGGTTTAAATAACTGAAAAATTTCCCAAGGGGTTGTCCCTCCACATAAATTAAATATAGCAAATCTTCTAGTTAAGGAATAAACTTCACAGCCTGGTTTGGATAGTACTGATATTAAAAAAAAAGATGAGGACTAAAAATCTATTCAGCATGCAGTCACATTTCTATACTATACACGTCTGCAAAGTCTTATAAAATTCTATTACAAGGCTATCAAATTTAATCAGCTCATCAGTTTTTAGCCAAAGTCTTGCACTCCCTACATCTTAAACCCATCATACTAATATAAAACAGGCACTAGCTGGTTCCATTTTTTAAATCTTATTTGGATCACGTAAAGAAGTAAAGCAAAAGATTGCCTTAAGCCAGGCTGGTTTTCTTGCTTGTCATAAAAGCAACCCTTTCCCTCCAGTCTTCCTCTTCTTCACACCTCTGTCAGTGCAACACATTGAGACTACACGGATGTGTGGGGGAAAGGGGCACATGGATTAGTGCTTCAATGGAGGGATACAGGCTCTCTAGGAGGAAAGACTCGGGAAGGTGAGAAGACAGATTTGTCCTTTATGTGAAACAACTGGACTACATGAAAGTCTTCCTCTATGATTTGTCCAGGAATTGGTCAAGAACTTATGGGTAAAGGCTAGTAGACAGACCCGCACTGGTGCTTTTGTAGTCAGAATCCAATCTAACCCTCATGATCAGGAAGAAGACATGGCCTCACATTCACAGGCCCTGCTTTTTATGGGGGTTTTCAAACACCCTGACATATGCTAGACAGACATACAGCAGGACTCAAGTAATTGGAAAGACTTTTATGATGTGTTGAGGACAACTTTCTGTTCAGGTAACTGAAGAGCCACCAAAGAAAGGTGCTCTGATGGATCTAACACATGAACAATAAAGAACTGTTCAAGGATGTGAAAGTCAGGGTAGCCCTTGGCTATAGTAGCCAGGAGATGGTCTGAATCCTAAGAGGAGATAGTTTAAGCTTAGTCCTTGGGAATGGGACGGAGAAAATCTACCTGAAATTTAGTTCCAAAAACATGAAGGACAAGAAGATGGTCCAGAGTAGTCAGTATGAATATATGAAGGAAAAATTGTACTTCAACAATCTCAGTGAGGTGATGGTTTGATAAGGGAGAACAATTCATGGTATTTAGCCTCAAGTTAGCAAAACATTCATCATGATTTCTAATAAAATTCTCGTAGACAAGCTAACAAAGATAAGGAGACATGGAGGTGAATTAAAAACCCACTGAACAGCCAGGTCTGGAGAGTTATGGTGAACAGTGAAGGGTTCAGCTGGAGTCTTGTCATCAGTGATACACCCCAGGGGTGAATAATGGGACCAGTACTGTTGTAACTTTTCATTAAGACCTGGAGGAGGAAATGGGGTCTCAGCAGTTTCAAAAATACAGAATGGAAGGAACTGGCTGGTGCACCAGGTTGTTGGGATGCCATACAGAGCAGCAACCTGCCTGTTGGATTTCAAGAACAGAGAGAGATGATTCACATAAAATTCAGCAAGGAGAAATGCAAAGTTATGTACATGAATAACCACAGACACCTGTACACACTGAATAGATTACAGCCACTGGATGCAGAATTTTGGGACAGTCCCTTTTAGGGGAAAATTAAACATTCACCTGTAATGTGTCTTAACTGCCTCGCCAGGTAGTTCTACTTGGCTCTAAGGTCGCAAACATCTTCCAAGCTTTGTATGCACTCATCCAAAAAAAAAAAAAAAAACCCAAAAAAAACCCCTATTGCCATGTCCAAAATGATTCATGTCAAACGTAGTGGGTACACTAGACAAAGATAGCAGCTGATCCCAGCATCACTATGTAAGATTTGAAACTGACATCACTCCATTTAGATTGTGACATATATTCTAAACAAAACACCAAAAGGAAATTCTGGATGTAATAATAGTTTTCCACATACTTAGTCAGGAGGAGAAGGAACCAGCTGCAGAGTTTCTGGAGGTAAAAGAAGTTATGGAATTCTTTTCTTCCTTCTTTCTGTGTCTTATAAGGCCATGTCTTACAAGGCTGCTACTTAAAACATCTTTCCTACACGCTGTATTAACAAAAAGATGTAGGAAGTTAGTGACAGTGAGAGATGACAACAAAGTCAAGTTAAGCTTGCAGGCGGGCTGCAGAACTGAGCTCAGAAGTGCAGCACACACTTCTTGTAACAATACCATTCTAATAGCTGATTTGATTGAACCTGATCAAATTACATCCAATTCCTTGTGAAGAATGACATCTTTAGCTAATTATTCAAGGAAGTCTATACTAAAGCAGTCAGGCCACCAAAGGAGAAAGTCTGGTCTGGAAAAGACAATCAGTTTCAGCAGCTGTGCAAGACAAGTAGTGATTCCTTTTTATTTCAGAAATTTTAAATGATGAGCTGCTTAAGGATTCAGAGTGGGAAATAACAAGCTAAGAAGAAAAGAAAGAAGGAAGGGAAAAAAATGGTGAACTAGAATAGTGAAATTAGAAAGTATGTACTGTTGTCTGTTGGACACTGAAACCTAGGAAATCTGGCAAATAAACTTTTGCAACAACTGTGCCTAATCTTAACATTTCTGCTGGTATCCAGATTAAATTTAAAAGTACATGTTATCGTATATTAAAGCGTTACCACCCATACTTTGAAAATATGTAAATCTGAAGGTGATGTCTCATATCATGCAATAATATGTGTGGTCTGGAGGCAGAGAAGATGAAATAGAAATGTTTTGTGTTCTTGAAATGAATTTTAAATGAAACCTGAATACTATGTGAGTCAGCAACAAAGAGGATTTATTCTTATATCTGTCAGTTCATTTGGTCCTATTTTGCAGCCAAGCAAAAGTATTCCCAGAGTACTTATTTTAAAACAAGTATCCAATTTTTTACTTAAAAGGAATGCTTAATGACTGTTTTGGATATCTCTGCTCCTTTAAAATTATACAGCACTAGTTACCATAGGTCTAGGAATCAAACACTTACAAGTTGATAACATCTCTTGGGCCAGTAATGGTTTTGGAAAAGCATTTTCATATCCAAGCAAACTGTGGCAATCACATATTTATGTGACTATTTTTTTATGTTCCCAGTCCAATTTCAGCTTCCATTAAATATTTTTTTGAGATATGTGGGACCTAACAATTGCTATTGTTGTCAAAATAATTTCTTTTAACATACTTAGAGAGAATTCTTGATTATTTAATGTTAAATTTTATCTCCTCTGGTAAGCTTACTTGGTTACCAGATGCAGAGAGAACACATTTTTTCTCCTGTGAGAAGTGTAACTCTATTAAGGAAATAGTATAAAACCTCCAGCTTCATGCTGTCACTTTAGATGCACACAGGAAAAAAAACCCTGGCTATGATATGAAAAATTTTGAGAGGTGTTAAGAGTTTTAAAACAAGACAATGCTAGTACCTAAAAGCAGACCCTGGCATGGTCTAATCCAGTTCCTATTTTTCTTTCTTTTCTCTGGCAGAGAAGTGGTCCAAAATCTATCTAAGCTCACCTTTACACCAGCTTTGGTCAGTCTCCTTGTTCAACCAAAGTAGACAACACTAATATAACTCCAAATTGAAGGCATCTTCAGAAGTGGAGGAAGGTAATTTAAAACCATTTTCTGTTGAACATAAAACAAGGCTTCAGAATAGGATTTCCCCATGTTTCATGTGGAGCCCTAAGATCCCAGCTGCAGTTTGATTCTATCCATGTCTTGGCGTGACCACTTAATGCGTTCCAGGGCTTATGTTGACCCACACAGTAATATATTCTGCCAGAAAAACTATGTCTCCTCAAACAGAGATGATACAGTGTATCTTATGGGGAGATACTGGATAAACAATTTAAGAATTTAAGATTTTTTTTCGGCCTGTATCGTTCAAATTTGCCCCATCTAATAGCAAGTCTTGGGCTTTTTTTCAAAAAAAGACTGAGACTGTCAGAAGAATATTGGTGAGAACTTTAATGTGGTCTTACTGATTTTTTTTTCCTAAATTGTTTTCCAGTAAGGAATTGGAAGGAAATGGGAGTTAAATTTGGACAATTTCTCCCATAGCTTAGATTGTCAAATAACTAGCAAAAGCTTATAAAAACATAGTATCCAGGTTATAATGATTCAAATTTATGTTTGATTATTCTGTCTTTACATCTTTTGAAGAAAGCACTGTCAGTTAAATTAGGAAATTTTCTTGTCTCCAGACAGATGGCCTGAAATATCAGATTGTGATGAGTTTGAAGTGTGATTATCATGGAAAGCACTTGATGGTCATTTTTTGAAATTTCCATTTCCTTCACAGGGAATTGTGTGCCCATAATACTGGAGACTGATAAAAATGTAAATGGTGCAAATATCCATCTCTCTAGATATTCAGAAAATGTGAACTCTAGTTTTGCCCTAAAGGAAATGAAGGATTCATATTTGTCACCTGTATATTCAAGATGTACACAATGGGTCTAATTCCCTCTAAGAATTTGCTTCACTCTGAAAACGTTCAGATAGCTTTACATATCTTTAATCCCTGTTAATTCCTCAGAAATATTTCTGAGACAATTTCCTCTCTGTTGACCCCTGTATGTGTGACACAGTCATATGCCAGGATATCAAATTTCTCGCTAAACTAAAGAATAATATATGGCAATATTTGTCTAAGTTTGATTAACAGTAATTTCTACAGAATTAGTACAACAATAATGCATCTGTAGGATGCCTTGTCTCTTATTCACATTGTCTTCTCTCGTTCTTTCAATTGAAATAAATGGCTTGTTATCTAAAGGACAATCTTCTGGACAAGGGTCTGCGTAATAATTTATTTTAAATAATAATTTCTTTTGCATCTGTCATACTATTTTCTCTTTCTCTTTTAATTTCCAAACTAATCTTTCCTTAAAAAGAATTTAAAATCTGGTGAGGATTCTTAAATTTTCTAGATACATTTGCTTAAAGCAAACATGGTTAAAAATAATTATTTATTTTCTCATGCTCCAGTTCCAGATCTTTGGACAGCAGATCAAATTACTGATAAGTGGATTAAATGGAAATCATTATATGTAAAATAAGAAAGCTGCTCCATAATACAATCAGAAATGGATAAAATTCAATATATGACAAAATAATTTCAGAGGCAATTGATGAACTCTGAAAAAAACTTTACTAAAATATACATGTAATTATGTATTTTGTTTATGGCATAGTTAAAGAAATATCCACAAAAATATTTTCTTTCCTCATAGCTAATTCTGGGGAACCCCTTAGTAAGATTTTCCTACATATTATTTTGTCGAAGAGAATTTGATATTTGCCAAACATTTGGAAAAAGAATCAGCTAGTTAAATACCTTCAATACTGAGGTGTATAGTGATTTTTTTGTAATGCATAAATGTTTTGAAGGATTACCTGCTCTGAATATTATCTTTTGACTGCCTCTTGCAGCATCAGTGAGGAAAGATAAAGAGTGATTTTAGGATTTTCTCAGTAATTCCACTTTATTTTCTGAAAGTGAATTGGTCTCTTGTGCACATTATATAAATAAATAGATAATGTAGAAGGGCTAATTTCCAAAGAAAATGTCACCTTTCCACTTGTCTTTTTGATTGCAACTAATTATACTTGCAAATAACTGTTGGTTTTTCTTAAGTACTTAGATGTCTAAATACCAGATTGGGCCCACCAAAGAAGTAATTAGACTCAAATGTACAATAAAATGAGCCCTCAATTAATTGCAGATTTGAAAATGCAAACACAAAAAAAAAGTGGAAATTTAGCTACAATACAATCGCAAAGGAGAGAGAAAAGAAGAACTCCTTATATGGCAAATCATATATTCCATTATATCTGTCTAACCACTGTATTTTTATTTAGATGTTCCACTTAACAACAAACAACCACAAAGTCCTATCTTAAGATTCTTCCAGGAAGATAATTACCCTACGTCTTATACTACTAGTAAAGCTTAAAACATAAATAGCCTTGGTACTCCCCTAGGACTGTGCCAGATACTAGTCAAAAACAATTGCAATTTTCCCACAGAAGTTAGATTCAGAAATTGCATATGATAGTTTTCTTGCCTTGTATCTGTGAAGGTACTGACATTTCTGCAGAGTGGTGGTAGAAAAGTTACCATTCAAAGTCAAGGATATTTTATTATTGATTCATATAATTACTAGACAAAGGGTAAGAAAGAGAAGTGTGAAAACATCATTTGGGTCTGCCATGCAGTTTTCTAACTCTAGAGGGACATTAAATCAACCCCACTTTTGAGAGTTTTAAGGGAGTACCTTAACTAGAATCCTCATTCCTACAACAGGGCTTATTTCTAGTTTTCTTATTTGATCTCCAAAGGTTTCTCCTGTATATCAACCACTTCATTCTCAGAATCACCTACTATATGAGCCAGCACATTAATGTGCCTGCCAAAGTCTCTAATGTTTCTTCTTCTGTAATCACTTTGCAAGAAAGTGTTACAATTTCTCATTTCTGGAGACAGATGTCTCAGGCTGTTCTTTTACCTAATGATCACAGACTTCCCATGTGAGCAGATGCTATTAACTTATGTGAATATCATGCTTTAAGAAAACCATTATAAACTTCTTGTTGTTTTATAGCATCCTGGTTACCACATTTACTTCCTAGCAACAGAATAATATTTCCCAGTGAAGTGAAATCATCATCAATAGTGGAAACATTCAAATGACAGAAAGCTGATCAGAAGAAAGATTTAAGACAGCAGTATCAAGCAGAGTGAAAGACTTAGAAGCAGAAGTCATACTGACTTCCTATTGCTGATTTTTGAAAAACCTCCCTTACTTGTTCATGATTTTTCTTGTGCTCCCAGCTAATTTCTCTGATTGTTCCTCTGAGCATTTGCTGAGTTTGCTGTCCCTATACACCCACCACTTCCTCTACCAGTTAAATACTCTGATGTGAAAACAGAAAGGAATTTTTTTTAAAAAAAGTTTTTCCATTAAATAGCAATGATATATCAACTGTAACTTTTAGTGGCAGTTATATCTGTTTTCACAAAAATTCCACTAGAACAGTTCCCAGGCCTGGAGTCAGAAACAGGAGAAAAGACTCATTACTGAAGAAGCACGCTAATGATCAGCACTAAATTGAATGCATTCATATGGGTGTGGGTGTTAAACTTCTGCCCTGGTTACCACTGACAGCTCACAGCACCCCAGAGACTCCCTGTCCCACTGGCCATGAAGCAGGAAAGTCCTCTGGCTGCAGCACTGAATTCCCACTCCTCTCCCATCGTCCAGATGGGGATGCAGGTCCAATTTATTCTTCACATCTTGGGACTTACTCCAGAACACACAGCTGTGCAACCCTCCATACCCCAGATATGGACAACTCTGGTGGAAGCATAGCTTTTGAAGGAACTTTCAACTTGATCTGTCCTATGTCAAAAAAATGGCTTAACCACAGAACTGTTGACTGAGAAGAAGAGGAACGGAAGAAATAGTCTCATTTGCTTTCTTGTCTTTGGGGATGTCGCTGAAACAAACAAATAAACAAAATTCTGTGACACCTGAAGTTTGGGGTTGATTTTATTTTATTATTTTTCTATGGCATAGCATTCCTGTTATCTAGCCAGCTGTAGTTAACATGGAAGATATACTGACAGCCAGCGCTTCCCAAACTTTCAAATCCAAGAAATAACACCTCATGCAGTAATATCCACTGAAAAAATATCCCTGCATTTATAAAGCATTTACACACTGCTGTATTCTCATACTGAACAAGGAATTGCTGTACCAGCTTTGGATGATAGATGCCATATGTAAAGATGGTCTACAACCATCCCAGCTTTCTAGAACTTACCTGCTTGCTCTCTATAGTGAGATGCATCCGGTGTATTCTATTGGTAAATGGATGTCTGTTGACAGCTGATGGCTATACTTTATTAGAAGGTGGTCCTGGTACCTGCAAGAGCAATTTTTAAGGTATATGGGCCTTGATTCCAATACAGAAGTCAGAAGTGCACTTTCCACTGAACTTGACACGCTTTAGATAAAGCATTCATTGCTGAAAAAGGATCTGGCACAATGAATTCAAATGGAAATAGGAATGGTTACAAATATATGAATAACATGTGGAAAATGCAAAATTCCCCAGCTAACTGCCAATAATCCAGATGCTGCAGTTGGACTAAATTTCATTTTTACTTACCAAAAGAATAAAGGAAGAGAAAGTAATGCATTCAACACAATTTTCTATTAGTTTTATACTATATGTTTTTATAAAAAATTGCAATTACTATTTATGTACTGAAAATTATTCCCCTTTCTGCACTTTTCACCTGATATCCTTTAAGGTTGTGTCAATGTAAGACCAAAGCCTCTCACTTGGAAAACAGAGCTGAAACATTAAGGCTTTGTGCTTCAAGGGCACATTGATGTGGAGGTCTAGTGCAGAATTGATGCTGAGATACAGATATTTGCTGAGGTCATCCACCTTGGTACAATGGCTTCCTAAAAATAGGGAAACATGAATAATTTACTTACGTATGAAGTAGCTGATAAATCTTTGCTACAGACGTAAGTTGAAATATGTGTCTGATGCTATCTGTTGCTGAACATTGACTGCAATTATCACAAGATGGTCTTACTAAAATCAATGTTTGATATATTCTTTTAACCATAAGACCAAACACTAGGACAAAATGCACTTTTTTTCTGAATTAATTAGTAGAAGCAACCTTCCTAAGTTACTGAATATTTATATGTATGCATGTATGTTTTGGGTGTAGAACTTTTCCTGTCCTGTCCCATTTTCTTGATTTGAACAATAAGATTTACCTATATTAAGCTGATTTTCTGTAAAATAGTGGAACATGTGTGACTATAGATTTGTCCTGGGAAAACCTACTGCAGTATTAACAGCTAAATTTTTAGAGACTGAAATACCCCAAAGGATTCTTAAACATCAGTAAAATCCAGACATATGCCCTTTGACATGCTAACATCAAAAATGTATTTCTAGTTCATAGTAGTTCTGAGCCTGACTCCTGGGCTCAAGCCAATGTTTTAAGTGTTTTAGTTCACTGTGTTTGTTCATGCTGTTTGTAATTTTCCTCCACATCTTGCGTAACAAGTAAAAAATACATACACACCTTTGCCCAGTAAGAAGATAGTAAAATTCCAAAAATAAATAAATTCAATTTAGAAATTACTGTTGTCATGGGTATTTTTCACTTTTTCTCCTTATTTATCAAGGCAAGCATGCCAAGTGGATAGTGTTCAAAGGAAGAAGAAAGAAGTAGATGTCCTTGGAAAATTGAGTAATGTCTCCACACTATGTTTTCTGCCATGAAAAATTTGCATGTAACAAGCAAGAATATACCATAGTATAGATAACCTCTGCTGCCAGCATGTTCTGTGATGATGAAAGTGTCATTCACTACAACTGTGGTCCAAGAGGTTGCTGGCCTCAAGATTTCTCAGGCTTCCATGGCTAGGAGATTGATAGAAGTATGGGAACAGAAACTCTTCTTGGATGCCATGTTATGCCAAGGTGTCCTGTAGGCATTAACCTGTTTTCTCTCTGCTGTGCTTCTGCCAGCTCCTACACTCCCATTACAGTGCTGCAGGTTTTCTCTTGCTTTTCAGCATGACGTGTGAGATTGACTAGCTGATGAGCTACATTGGCATGAGAATTTTCAGAGCAAGAAAGATATTGCACTGTGCCACAGACTGAAAGTATTTGTTTCTATCCAGCTGAAGTCCAACAATGCATTTTACCTATATTTATGCATCCAGGAGGAAACTGTGGCCACCAGTACATGAAACAGTATAGCTTTGCAAAGATTGCCCTTCCTTATTTCCTCTGGGACACTACTTAATTTAACTTCCTTTTAGAATGAATCATACTCCCAGAAAAAACAGAGCACAATAGAGTTTGTCTTACACTGCTTAAATTTGGGTAATACTGTGCAGAATTTTGGATTTCTGTTGTAGTCAGTGTTTATTCCTTTCTTATTTTTCTTAGAAACAGATGTGGCTTTTTCTTTATATAACCGTTTTTCATTACACTTTACCCTGGATAAATTTTCAGATGTTCCAATAATTTCTGTCAGAGTAGGATAGAATATCCAACCCAAGGCTTAAAATTAAATTTGTTTCCTGTTGTATTCAATGTCATTGCAAATTGTGCAGAATTTTAGCTGAATATAAAAGGTGATTTGTCGGGTTCTTAAGAGAGGAATGGTGTTTTCTCAATTATCCATAAAATACCTAACACAATGGAGATCATTGATCCTAACTGCTCTGAGGCAATAGCAGGGCACAATAACTAAATAATAATATATGTATGTTAAAAATACTTCTGTAACTAATAAAACCACTCATATTAAATTAAGAATTCTTGTTTAGACTCTTGTTTTTCATTAGAGATAGAGAATTTTTACATTGGCTTATATTCACTTAATATTATCTTTGTATACTCCTTCCGTCTGCTTCACTTTTTTTTTCTCCTTACTGCTCCTGTATTTGTCTGTAAATCATATTGCATATTAAGAAATAATGCTGAAATGTTAACAAATACCTGAAATGTTAAATCCAGCTCACCATCTTTGGCATCTCTTTTCTCAATGTTTTATTTGATGCAGTTATGCAGTTTTAAAAACAACATAATCAATCAATAGGATAATACTTCATCAATTGCCACAATTTCCTTTGATTGTTTTGAATTATAAGTTGTGCAGATTGGCTCCAACAATTCATTCCAAATAGCTTGCTGAAGAATATGTCCATGTTAGAAATTGGCTTGATTTGCGTTTGGTGGGTGTAGTTTGTGTAAATCAGGCCATGAATAAAAGTTTAACTTTCTGACATAAAACACACTTTAAAAGAAAATTCATACAGTCTAAAATGAGAACAGATGAGATCCCAGCTCTGAATTTAGTTTGTTACGAGGAGAGCTAACCATTGACCAAGTTTATCAGTATTCCATGGAAGTACCACGTATTAAAATGTTTGGTATCCAAAAGCCTGATCACAGAAAACTGATAAAAGTTCTTGTTTACACCGAGAAATCCAAACACTTTGAATGGTTTGTTGTTCCTTATTTAAAGAATTGTGAAAACACAACATATGGTGAGCTTTCATCTTATATGACACCTAAATCATTGAAGCATTTTTTTGTCCAGGTGGGAATGAACTACAAAGAGAAAATATGATTCTCTAAGACTTCAGCCCTTTTACAGTTCATTTATTGCTCATACACAGAATAAGCCTATCAACATTTGCTCATTATTAATATACAGAAAGTGCATGGCCTGATAATGTTCAGGTAGAGAAAAAGGTGATCTGAGATAGGTAGAGAAAAAGGAAGTGAGGAAGGGAGGAAGGGAGGAAGGGAGGAAGGGAGGCAGGAAGGAAGGGAGGAAGGGAGGATGGAAGGAAGGACGGAAGGAAGGACGGAAGGACGGAAGGACGGAAGGAAGGACGGAAGGAAGGAAGGAAGGAAGGAAGGAAGGAAGGAAGGAAGGAAGGCACACCTAGCAAGTCTTGAACTGAAAAACACACACACAGATTAAAAATTGTGATGTTTTGTCAGAGGAAGGAATTAATTTAGGCTCGCATGGTCCACAGGGGAGAACTGAGCAGAATTCAGATCTGGTTCTCAACAACTTTTAATAAGCCTCTGATTATTTTACAGTCTCCCAGGCTGAGCTCAGAATATACTTTTTGTAAACAAAATCCAAAAGACATCTTTAAGCCAATTTCTGTCATAGACAAATCAAGACATATTAAGATTTTATACAAACCCAAATGTGGCCCTGCTCTTAAATGCCTTTCAGCCCCTAGACCTAGAAAATACCAGCTCATTAATCCTCACTGCATTTCTTGCAAATGAAATGTTGTCTAAGAGATTATGTAGCTCACGTAATTCTATACAAAAAGTCTATATCAGAGATAAAATGGGAAATCAAGTGTCCATTACCCCTGTTATGCGGTGGGAAAACCGGAGCATTTTCCCCTAATTCTAAATGTACCTATAACTTCACTTGCATTATGGTATCACCTATGATTATAATTGTTTCATTATAAATGAAAGATACAAAAATACCACTTTTAATCTAAATTTTTACAGAAATAACTGTATCAATATCTGAAAAAAGGGGGAAATAAAATTAATGAAGCTTTTCAAATTTTTGTAAAATAAATACTAACTTAACTCTGAAATTAATAACAAAATTAGCAAGATTTTAATCAAAGTGTTATGCATTAACCACAATTTAACATATAAATATATTTCTGTTCTTTTTTTTTAATTTATGAAAGAGATCTTTTTGGTTTTATTTTTTTGTTCCATTTAAAAATGTGGCTAAATTAAAGGTCTCAAAGGGACTTGCCATGTAAAGGGAAAATAATTTCCTGTCAAGCTTAATAAATATCTATTAGACTCAGAATGGCTTCAAATTTTTCACATTTCAACATGAAAAGACCTATTGTTGTGGGTCTCTAGCAGAAATTCACGGACTGGTAATTTCTGAAATCAGAATATATGATATGTAATTCATATAATCATTATAGATATCTATAGAGTAAAAAAAAAGTTTTGAGCCAGTTATTGCTGTTGAATTAGTGTGTGGGGTGGAACAATTAAAGAAATCTTTTAACTTCCTCAAATATGATTCACATAAAGTAAAATAAATCCTGCCAATAAATAAATATTTAGCAAGGATATATTGATTTGAAAAACACCTTTATCTATCATGTTGGTAGATATTTTAGCAGTGATTGCAGAAAAGTGAGTGAGTAGCTGATCAAAAGGCTCTCAGCTTTAAAACAACCTCCAGTGAGCATTGCAATGCTATCTTAAACAACAATTCTTTTTTGGTTTTCTCAAGGTTTCATCATTCTACAATCTACAGCAGCAAATTTTTAAGACTCTAAGCATATGGGGAAATTGTTACTGATATTAAAAATACATAGATAGATACTTCTGTAAGTTGCCATCTTTATTTTTTTCTGCATTCATCAATCATTGTTTATTGGCAAATTGGTCATATAGTGTATGAAAAGGCATCCAACTCAAAAAAAATTATGGGAGATTCTCTGCCCATGAATTTATTTGAAGCTCCAAGCTCCTCTGTTGTGGGAAAAAACTGACTCATATAGATTGGCACATATTTAATGCCTATAATATAATTTAGTGTATTCTTTGTCTGAAATCTGCAAAGAGAAAATCCTCTTGCAACATCTCAGTTTAGTTATTTTTTTTTGTATTAAAATGATGTGCCTTATTTGGGAAATCTTGGGTTACTGGATAAAATTAGCAATCAAGTGTTCCTGTAAGTATATAAATTTAAAAACAACATTGCTTGTTCTTGCAAAATCTAACCAGTTCTATGAAATGTTTATTTTTTTTCTTTACCCTAAAAAGCACTGTAGGATAAACCAATTTTCTTTTGGGACAGGCAGTTCAGCCAAGATAAGTTATCCTGTTAATGATCAGCACAAAACAGCAGTGGATATGAATCAGTGAATTAAATCTTATTAATTCTAACAGCTTTTCTTCCAATAACACTTACACTGCAATTCTTAATGCATAATCCAAAAGAAATAGAATAATTGAATTGGGTTAGAGTGTCAGATACCTTGAAACTATCTAACCATCACTAGCACTGTCAAGTTTTTGAAATGCAAGAAGGTGTCTGATTTCCCTTGGGATAAAAATTCTAAAAATATGTTTGCCTGCTTATTTTTATTAATTGCTTTTGTGTTTGAGAACAGTTTCCAATGCAGCATTTATAACCTGGTTTCACAACCTGAAAATCACAAATGTACATATTGCTCACATGCATATATTTATACATTAAACAGGAAAAATGAGGAGCAGTTTTTAATTTGATAGTGATAACACATATTCAAAGAAAATTATATGAAACAGATGTCTGCAATATGCAGAGAATGCAACTCAATTCACTCACAAAGTGGTCTTTTTTAAGGATAAACAATTTTTTTCTTTGCAGTAAGTCACTTTATTGAATGGTTATACTAAACCAATTTTCTTGTCTTCTGAACAGCTCAGGGAGAAATAAAAAAAAAAAAAAAAAAGAATTATATGACAAAATGTAAATTTTTATCTCCATGTGAAAGTCCAAAAAGCTGGTCAGCAATTCCCACTTAACTATTTAGGTGCCTAACAGCCTGCAGGCAACCAAATTGTACCAGAAAAAATGTTAATGCCCAAAGTTTGACAATATACTTACTTAGAGAATCTGCCATCTTGGCTGAACCAAGCAGCTCAGGGTCCCATCCAGCCTCCAGTTGTTCAGGATTTACAGAACCAGTGTCACTGGGTTCAGGTCCCAAAAGAGTTAAACTGATATGAACGATCTTTGTACATTTAGTACTCTCTGGGAGCCTAAATAATCACAATTATTTTTATTAAAAACCCTGGAGGAGGGGTTGCTGCCTACCTCTTCAACAGTAGCTTAGAAGATGCCACAGACGGCCACCTTGAACTACAGAGCTAAAGCATTTACTTCAGAGAAGATCTGCTGAAACCATTGTGTTTTACAAAGGTGGAACAGAGACATTTCCCATGTTGCCTTCAAACCTGTGCCAGCCTTCATTTAAGTAAAATTCAATGTACAACTTTGGAGCCTAGAGGGTACTCTAATTCTTTGTAAACTTCTACCAACGCAAAGAGCAGTCACTGGGCCCATGTCCTGTGGGCTCTGAGTTTCAGTTCCACATATTCAGATTCATCTAAGTTATTATTGCCAGGCAGCTCTCAGCTTTTAGGCATTGAAAAAGAAAATAAGTGATTAAAAATAGTAACTTATAGTAGGAAACTGCAAGTAAGATAGGGCTTTTTAAAAAATGTACACCTTTAACAGTTCTTGGTCAAAAGTCAGAAAGAAACATAAATATTCATGGAAGAAGTAAAACTCTCAGGCACTATTTCTTGATGCATTTCTGAATTGTGAAAATCTGGCTTATATACCATAAATATAAATGGTGCACCATTTGCACAGGTTAATCACATGAATAGTGCTGCAATGAAACCTGGATCTCTGCTTCAAATGTCCTTTTGCTTATACTTCTATTTTTTTATTGTTACTGCATTCAAGGTCTGCATCAGCAGACAGAATGGTCATGAAATGAGCTAGTGAAATAGTCACACACGGATATCTGTGGGAAACAGACTTGTGGTACATCATGTCAGATAATCTGTGGCCTGGTCTACCCTCTGCTAGGAAATTTTTTGTGATCAGTCTCTACATTGATATCTAGACAGATATCTAGAGCTGAGCCAGTCTTCAAGACTCTTAGCCCATGAAGAGAGGAAGGCCTATTTACAGTCAGATACTTTTCATCTTGCTGCTGATGTCAAATTTGAGGGAGAAGAACTGCAATGCAAGACCACTGTTTCTTATGAGCAGCTCTAATTTAAATCATCCTGGAATGAAAAGGTCATTGCAGATGAGTGTAAGCCCAGTCATCTGGTTTGTCTCATAGATGTGGACAAAAAGTATTTGTTTCTTCCAGGTAAAAGTCTTTGTAATGTCCTGATGCAATTTAATCCTCTGACTACAAATAAGATATCTTCTACAGACAGCTTGAAACAAAAGAATGAGGTGGAAACTATACAGAATTTACACCCACAATCCAAGGAGCCTTTTTCTTGTGCCATCCTACTGTGTTTGTCCTACTGTAAAATTAAAATACTATATGAACACTCGTTTACTCTTGCACTGAGATTTTAAGGTTTTACAAGCTACTCTCTGCTGTTGACAGATAATATTGTTCAGTCTGCTTTTCTCTCTCAGTGTTTAGCAACTCATGACATGGGCTGATAACTTTGGCAGTGCTTTGTCTGAAAACTAAATATTCCAAGTATTGTCATAAGCAGGCTGCAAGCCTGTTTGTGAGAAGACCTACCCTTCCAGCAACTATTGTCAACATTGGACATCATAAACATTTTTACAGATCTGGAAAGACCTAGATTTGTTAACAAGGCTCTTCACAGTGCCTTTTTTTCTGTATTCTGCCTACAGAAAGTTATTTTACAACCAGTGAATAAAACATGATTCTTGCAGTAGAAAATGCTAATCACCAGCATTTGTCTTGTTGGAGTATTGCCACTGTAGCCATCAGAAAAGGAAGCCATGAGGTTATCATGGAGACTAGGGATGGGAAGTATGTCTGTATCCCATGTCTTGGGATGTGAAAAGAACTAATGACATTTATTTAAAAATAAAAAATAATATATATATTTTACACAGTGTATCAGTGTGACAACATGAACAGCCCAGGCAGAATGAAGACTGGACCATAGAGAACCATTAATTTGCACAAGATTATGTTATTTAACCTGTAAACAAATGCCCATGTCATAAATGTTCTCCAGAGGTCACCTGTTCTTGTCTCTACAAATCAAACACCAAGGCACAAACAACTGCAAGCTTTACTATCCTCAGATATCAGTCATTACTGCCCTACATCACACCATTTTCCCATCATATAATTGGATACAGGACAAATAAATGCAATTTTCAAGGCTGAATCTAGTAGTTAATTCCTGCTATGGCAAGGTCAAACATTCAAACAACTGTGCATTAATGAATAGAAAATGATCTCTGTCTCATATGCTGACCACATCACAAAGCTGTTAAAAATTGGAAAAACTTCTGAACAAATTAATATTGATTTTTTTCATGTTCCTCTTAAAATCAAATATGCTCAGTACTTGTTGAGAGTACACTTGGGTAGAAAAAAATGAAAAAGTAAAATTTTTAAGTTGATTTTTTTTTAGGACCTTATTTCAGCTAATTTTGAAGCTGTTATAAAATAATGGGGAAAAGATCTAGTATTACATTATAAATTCACAAAGAACTATAATTTCTTTCCTCATTCCATTGTCACTGAGGAATAACTTCATTAAATTATAAGTATTATAATTTGATTGGGTTAATCTGGTTAAATGTTGGTGACTGCAGTGTTAAAATCACCTGAGGTCCCTCATTGTTGGCAAATAATTGTTCAGTGTGGAAGCAAAGGTATAATTTACTTCTTTTTAAATTAAACTTCTACATCTGGACAATGGACTTAAGACTAAATGAATATGCTGATTAGACCTCTGTTATCTATAATGGGAAACTAAGCAACTAATTCCAAATCAAGGGACCTACATTAGGACACCTAGGTTTGAGTGAAATGAACCCTACACACAAGTGAATCTGAATCCATATCTTTCTGTGTCATTGGAAAATAATTTAAATAAATGCATTTTAGTGACTTCAGATTACTTCCATATTTCATCATTTATAACTTTTTGTTTTACTGTTTTCAAAAAATATCTGCAGGAAGATAAGATTATAAGCCAAATTCAGGCAATATTCTTGATCTTCTGAAGGTCTCATGCATATCTGAATTCTTCCCAAAAACTTTTGGGGTTTTTTTCAGCTTTGAAGATCAATCCACTTTTGCATAAGTAACTGTCTTTTAACTAGGGATTTATTTACCCTTCCTAATTTTAAGCAGTCAAGTATAAAAATTTGGGAAATAGATCATTATTTAGTCACCTAAATATGATTTTAAGCATTAATTTAGTGATTTGCTTACTGGCATCTTAAGCAGTTAAGCCTGAAAACTGGTCCTTTAATGCCTATATATCAGCAAACTGGATCCAGCCTTTTATATTTATGAAAAAATAAGGCAACTGATAGAAGCTCTTTGTTTTCAGAAGAATAGCAGTCAAGCCACTGCACCAAGCAATTCTCTTTATTAATTCTTTTAACAAGCACGTGATCTTGAGTACCAGAGGATTTTGTTACAGTACTTTTAAAGAGGTCATTGAAAACTGAAATACTGTGGTTCTTTTTGGCTTTTTTTTTTTTTTCTGGTTTGTCTTTAATTGAATATAAATCCTTTAACTAGGAGGGGAAGAGAGAACACAAAATACAGTTAATTTGCCTTGACTTTAAACATCTTTTAGGGATCATTTATAGTGTTCCAATAAAAAACTGCATGGGTTTGAGGAAAAGAGACCTTCCACATAGACACCATCTTTCTCAAAGTTATACCTGAAAGGCTGATAAGATTGATTCTGCAATGTGATGATGACAGATGCACACAGTCAAAGTTCTCAGCATCCTGAGGATACTAACAACCCTTGCTAGCCCTGCCCAGCCCTACCTGTGGCCTCCCCTCTCACTGCCCCACCAACACTACGAGTGGCCATTCCCATCCCCTGGATGGATATCTTGAACGTGCATTGCAGGCTGCTCTCCAATGCCCTTTTCCTTTTGCCCACAGCTTGGCTCCTGGAGGGATCCCCACTGCTCCCTGCCCAAGTCCCTGTGTCCCCGTGCTCATCCCCCGTGGCACTGCATCACTGGTGAGAGCACAGAGTGAGTGGGGTCACCCTCAGCCACCCCCACCTCTCATGGGGCAGCCTCTCCCTCAGTTCTCCATCACACTCATGACTGAGGCTTGTCTGAAATACACACACACTCCTCCACATCAGGCATAATACTCCTTTAGATCTTTTAAAAGATGCCATGTTTGATTAATTTTGGCACAAAAATCATGTTTTTAATTAAAAAAAATATTAGGTTTGTTTCTGACAGTTTCTGAAAGGAGAAACAGTCAAAAGAGCAATGATCCATTTAACTACATTTTGCTATTATGATGAAATTTGAGCTCAGCTTTCAGCTGTTGCTCATCGTTCACAGCAACAGAATTCACAATTCTAAACCTTCTTTGTCACAGACACAGCATCTTTTCCAGCTCAAATAGCTCAATTTTATAAGTAATTTTCACACTTAATTAATTGCTTGTTGTCTGTTCATAAATATGTCCACTTTTAAAAATAAAAATATCAGTCAATAATTGCTTCTTAGGAAACTCAATTTAATTACAGGGTTTCCTTAGTTAAAATTCCACATATCCATATTTTCAGCACTGACAAACATGAAAAGACTGTTCCTATACATGTAATAAATACCTGCTAGTGTTTCTGATGGACTGGGAGAAGGGACACAAAAGAGGAAATCATTATATAGTTGAAGACTCATTTGGTTAAATACAACTCTATTATTTTATCCAACCTCCCAGCCTTGCACATAGGTATGCAAGCTACCAAAATGCAGGCAATCCAGGTCAATAGAATAGCAACTACTGTAAATAATATCATTTTCCTGGGTCAAAAAATGAAAAAATACAACATCTTGTAGTAAGAATAAAAGAAAGGGTAATTTGGTGCTAAGAAAGATGTTACTTATTGGTGAAGATGTCTCTCAATCTCCTGATCAGTCAAAGCTAAGAAGACCTATGTTATTGCAACCAATTAAGTTATAATTGATTTTTCCTATAGCAAAGCATGCTATCAGGAAAAGAATTTGAAGTTACCTGCAAATAATTCTCTCTTGGATGGTGAGCCTGTCGAACAGTTCTGTAGAAATCATTAATTGTTTTGAAGGGGGGTGCTTGGTGCCATTTAAAAGTAAGATACAAAAAGCAGCCTTACAGAACACTCAGTGAAGCAGGACAAAAGAGGAAGGACCACAAAGTAAAGGAAAAAGAACTCTTTCACTAAGCTAAGGATTTTCTGCTTCTCCATGCAAAACCTGGGGTAAGAATCAAACACATAAACATGTAGGAAAACATGGGGGGAGGTGTGTAAAATCTGATGACAGCCCAGTTAGGCTTTTCTTTGTTGAATGGATTTGAGACAGATCTCTGTATATGTGAATGTAAAGGAAAATATAAATTTCTGATATTTTGCTTGCTATTTCAGTATATTAATTCCTCTAAGGTTTGGGAAGTAGAGTGGAGGATTAATTGCTTTTAGGTTTTACTCAATGGGAGAAACTTCAAAGACTTGATGCTATTTTTTCCTTAGCCAGATTGTAACTAAATCACTATATTTATTATACATGGCTTAAAATAAAACCATACCTATAGTTAGTCTTGTATAGATTTTTACTTCATTTAGGAGCTTTTTTCCCCCTATTCTAGCTTTCCTTTTCTCATCTTCCAAACCTGTGCACTTATTCCATCTTATTCTGAGTCGATGTCTCATAGCAAAACAGGTTACAGGACTGTCTGCAAGGTAAATGTTTTAACTTAGAAAAACATTGAAAAAGAAGAAAGAAAATAATTAATGAAGTATTTATATAGACGTATGCTTAGAAAGTAAGTGCAACAAGAGTCTTGTAAACAAGACTCTAAAGAAACATTTAGAGAGTGACAGAGAAAGAAGATTTTAAACCATCCCCCAGAATAAAACCACCACCCCCATGCTCTAGGTAGCATTTCTTTATCCTCTACTCCCACTGATAAATTGTTGCATACAAATCTCATTAATTATTAACTGCAGACCAGCTGCAGCAGTAGACATGACAAATTAAAACTCTTTGATGGTGCTCAAACAGAATTAAACTGTGTTCTTGGATCTTAGGACCCAGTTAGAAGATCACTGGATCCATCTCCAGTTTAACCAACAACCATTGCAGCTGATGTAATAAATTGTGACAACACCTAAGAGCAGCTGATCTTCAAATCATTAACCACATGAGCAATTAATTGCTGAATAGAATTTTGAAAATTAGAGGAACTCAGTATTTGCCATGGTTGGTTTGGAGACCAGGAGCTGGGGTTGTTTAGCCTGGAAGAAAGGAGACTCAGAGGTGACCTTATCACTCTCTACAACTTCCTGAAAGGTCATTGTAGTCAGGTGGGGGTTGGTCTCTTTTTTCAGGCAGCAACTGATGGAACAAGAGGACACAGTCTCAAGGTGTGCCAAAAGAAGTACAGGCTGGATATTAGGAAAAAGATTTTTATGGAAAGAGTGATCAAGTACTGGAATGGGGAGGTGGTGGAGTCACCATCACTGGATGTGCTTAAAAAAAAGATTAGATGTGGCACTGGTTGCCGTGCTTTAGTTGAGGTGTTAGGGCATGGGTTGGACTCGATGATCTTGGAGGTCTCTTCAACCTGGTGATTCTGTGATTCTGTGATGCATTCTGTGTACTGTACTTGTATTTTCTTTATGGCAATAGAAACGGAGATTATCAAAGACACTGATGGATTCTATCAGCACTGCTTCTTTTTTAATAGACATGATAATAATGGTAGGGGTTTATTTTTCATTTTGTTTTGGGGTGGCTTTTTTGGTACTTTTTTTTGTTGTTTTCTTTTTGAAGAGATATTGGCAAAAAGGTTTAACAAACTTTTTAAAATTACATGGAAAACCCACTCAGGCTTGATGACATAGAACTCTTCATATTATGTGATTCATTGTCTAACAAATCCATTCATTTTTCAATTACTGTAGATTTATTAAAGAATAAGAGTAAGATTTAAAAAAAACCTACTTCAGTCTGCTTATGTTTCTAATTCTGCTTTTTCTATTCCTACTGTATTTTCTACAACTTCTTCTGTTGGCAAAGAAAATGTAGATACCAAGAGGAACTCTTTTAAAAGAATAGATAAATCCTTTTCCCAGTGCTCCTCCTGAAGCCAAAGGTATTTCACTAAATACTTGTATAGAAATAGAACTAGGCAGGTGATTAGTACGTTTTAAATTTTCACTAACATCCTTTATTAAATGTACAGTGACCCTGGTGGGTAAAATAGTAAAGTTGATTAAAAAAAAAACGAAAAACAACCAAACACCAGCACCACCAATAAAGTACCCAGAAGCACCAAAAGAGCATAATCTAAAGGTCTTCGTAACATAAATTCAAATACCAGAATTAAACATTAATTTTGCAGAATTCTTACACTGTAAATAAAGATATTGTCAATATTTGGATAGACTTACACATCCTGAGTGAAATGGTCCTTGAAAGGTATCTTGCTTTAATGCTCAACAAGAAATGAAAAATTATGATTCTAAGATGATCATTCAGCAAAATTATTTATTCTGCTATAGAATTCTTTCATGCTTGACAGTCTTTCACAAAATAACCTTGATATTTTAATCTGTATTTTCCCCATTCAATTCACAATTAAAATACTTTCTTCTTGCTTTCCCTTTCCTCTATGGACTCTCAAATATGTCTTTCTATTCTTATCTCCCTATCATATATTTGCTCAGGAATTTGAAATGTCGAATTTCATATCCTCTCTGAAATGACTCTGAAATCTTGATTTAAATATCAGATAAATAACTTGAAATTAATGGATTTATGAAGCAACTTTAAAAATATTTCATCTCTTGATAAAACGGAATTAATTTTAAATTTCAATCCCTTTTTGTTGTTTCTTATTGCTATCATTGTTTTCCTGAAGTAAAAGTCCTAGGAATTTTATCTTCAGGAAAATATTGAATGACTATTGACTTCATTACATACTAGTTCCAGGAATTAAATATCTTTGAATTTGGTCATGTGTTATAAGTCAAGAGGAATAGGGTAGAAGTCACCAGAATTTTAACTGTCTCAGAAAGGTCACAAGGAAATTAATCTTTTTGTTACAGAATTGTTGTAAAAGAAAACAACATAAAAGGACTTCTCCCATAGTTTTTATTTCATAAGACTGAAAAACAAAAATCTTTTCTAATTTTATTTAATTGTAACAATCAGTGTGATTGAAGTAAAATTGCTTTTAAGCCACTGAAACTGCATTATTGGTAAAATTTTTATCCCTGTATCTCTTGATTTAATATATTGCTATCCTATAATAGTTTCTTCTAATCTAAAAATAAATTTCAGAAAATGTTTAATATTTTCTTGTTGAAAAGAAACTTTCTTTTGAAATCTATACATGCACATATTTTACAGTGGTTAGTGGTGTATTAAAACTGTCTCTTATATTGATTCATAAAAATTAAATATATTTATTTCTCTTGGAATATCATTTCAAAATACAACATAGCCTAGCATTCTTCCGGTAATGCAAAAATAAACCTTGGGCACTCTTATTATCAGTAAATCTAGTTTGGAAGTCTTAATGATAATTTAGTAAATAGCTTGGGTTAAATAATTAGCTAACTGCCTACTTCGAGATATTTTTTATTTCTGTCACCTTTTTACCTCAGCCATCTTCACCAGTGAAGGAAAAACTAGAGTCCAAAAATATCTAATGACTTCAAATACAATTTCCTAAGAAAAACTTGTCACACAAACTTGAGATAAAACTTCTATTTCAGCTAACATTTTTTTTCTTTCTCTTTTTAAACCTATATTTGCATTTTTATTATAAGAAATTACAACCACCCTAGAAAATAACTAGAGGCACAAAGTTTTATTGTCAATATCACCAGTCCATTTTCTCCCTTCTGTTTCCATTGAGACATTGATATTCACCTGTACTATCTTCTATTTCTTTGTTCAAGCTCTGGTGATTTTGTTAACTTCTTTATTATTCTCTTGACACTGATTTTTCCTTTAGCTCCGTTTTTTCCTTTGCCAGGCTTGCCACTTTCTTCTCCCATCAAAACTGTCAGACATCCTCAGGCCCCAGCATCCTAATTAAAACTGTGTATTGATGTACTACTTAGTTTCATTTAGTAGTACATCGATAGAGAGCAGGTAAGACAGCAAAGTCTCTCTGAGAATTCTGAGGTGTTTTGTATTGATTTAAATTACTTCCTACAGAGTAACTTTGTACTTCATCTGATGCAGGTCATACTATACTCTCTCTGGAACCATTAGTATGATGTTGATTTCAAGTATTATGGTCAAAATTCTGGTCAATTTTTGCGTTGGGGAGCTTCAGGGATGAGAAGCGTACAGGCAACCCTGGCTCTCCTTTCCTCTTTTTGAAGGCAGTATGAGAGAGTGGAAGGATTGCTGGCTCAAAGTATTTCAGGTGCATGTTGGATGAAGGGACAGTCAAGTCTTTCCCTAGTGGAGCAGGACCCTGCTCCACACGCCCATCCCACTCCACCCTAGAGCCTAGCCCCACAGTGGCCACCAGACTGGAAGCCCCACCTGGAGGAAGGGTTCAGGAAAGCCAAAGGGTCCTTAAGTAAAAGCATGAGGCAAGCACATGTTGTGTCCCTATTGCCCTTGGATCGTGTGGCAAATCATACCAGCATCAAAGAAAAGCAAGTTATACCTTGCTTTTCTCTCTTTCTTTTCTTTCTTTCCTTTCTTTCTCTTATTTTCTACTCTTTTTCTAAAAATATGGGTAATTTAAGATCCTATAGGTTGTTTGCTAAGTCAATGTTCGGTAAACTGAAGGAGAGAATGGGACCTGATTTGAGCAGTTTAACAACCTGCACAGAAAAGAACCTTGACCCAAGGCTTAGAATTCACCTGAAACTCTGTTGCGTAAGCCAGGTTTGGAGAAGCTCCCATTTCATAGTTTTTCCCAAATGAGATGAGGAGAACCTGCTAGGTCTAAACACTGGCATCATCAGCTCAGGAATCCAGACTCCTGCAACAGTGTCAGGTCTCTGTAGGGGCCAGTATATTTCTCTTGGTTTTGGCTTCTAGTCTCCACTGCAGCTGGTGCTTCAAAAGGAAAGAGATTTCTGGTGGTTAGCAAGGGAATTTGGAACCATCTGTGACCAAAGACATAACAAGACCTGGGATTAGAGAAGTTGAAGTATGGGAAAGACTATGATTATTTTGTTGCAGTGAGTATACCCTTCTTTACATTAAGAAAAGGGTTTGTATGTAGTACAAAAATATTATAACCTAGAGGAGCCTAAAGGATGATTTGTGCAGGATTATATGCAGTAGCCTCCTTGTGATTTAGTTGTGTTATACTGAGGGGAAAGGAGGAACCGAGAACTTGGTATCATAAGATATTACTGAAAATATTTGCTCATCTTTTTATCTTTCTCATTCAGCAATGTAAATTCTAAATCTGAATAATCAGAAAGTAACATTGAGCAAGATTTTTTTTTATGCTCTGAGGTCTAGGAACAGCTCAATGACCCTTTTCCATCATGACAATTACCCTTTCTCAGGATGGTACTGATTTCAAAGCATGATAGCACCTTAGTTCCTTGTCATTCAAGCCAAGCACATATCACAAAGCTGCTCTGTAGCTACTGGTCATACTAGAAATCTCACCAGACAAATGACTGAAGGAGAGTGGACTGTTTTCCTAATTGTCATTTTTCTTTTAAAATGCAGTTGAAGTAAACAATGCTCATTTTTAGCTATTCGTTAACTAAACTATTACTAGAACAAGATCTTTCTGTGCACTTTAGGTTCATTACTAAAATTGTGAAGAAGCCTTTATAATTACTACTTGATTCTACATAGCAAAGGCTATATTTCAAAGCATGTCTTCTACCAGTCCTTTTTTCCCACACTGAGAGTTCATTTTTGGAAGAGCAGTTTAGCAGAATATATGAAATACAGATTTGACTAGGAGACTAATTGTATTAAGATCTCAGCTGGATACTTTATACAGCATTTTTATGGTTATGTTGAAGCTAAATACAGAGTGTCTAGTTGGGAACCGAGTGATTCCAAATTTATTCTGTTGTTTAAGGTTCCCAGTCATGAATGACTTACCGTCCTGTGTAAGGTCAATTTACTCAATAGTGAGGATACTCCTGGGAAAACTGTAACATAGTGGGGCTATTTATAATGTTGAAACAGTCATTTGTAAAACTAATCTCTCCTTATATAGCAATAACAAAGATACTGACTGTTCTACTGAATAAATGCTCTAAAAATGTAATAACAAGGCCTAAAATCAAGAGTCAGTGACAATGTGCATCAGACTGGACATCTAATTTTTCACAGAATTAAGACATACAAACAATCCAGTCAGTGGGTTTGCTGAATATTTCTGTCTATATAATTTAAAATAATTAATTAATGTGGTATTAAAAAAAAAAAGTCCAAATCTTTTGAATATTATTCACCAGCTTTGGCTGAATTAAGCTTTTCCTCTCTAAAATGTTGCAGTGTTGACCATACAATATATCAAGTTGACCATGGTTAGCACCATTTAATTACAGTGACTTCATCAGGAAGAAGAACCTAGGCTCATTAATCAACTTAACCTGTTTCAGGCATTAGTCTCTTCTCACTTTTCCCAGGACTTCCATGGGACTCTCTTTTTTGAAAAACAGATATTATGATTTATTGACCAAGGTTACTATATCAAATTATGTTATATTTTCTGGTCTTGGGAGAAAAATATTCTTTAATGCCTGTTGGAACAATAGCCTATGGGAAATTCTAAACCAAAACTCTCATTCAGGTCTAAGCTTACCTGCATTATCTGTGCTGCATTTATTATTATTATTTATCCAAAGATGGGCATTAAACAAAGTTGACCATAAATTTGCATCCAGAATTTCTGGTTTGTGTGTTAGGTGTTAGAAGGAATATTATATCTGCTAGCACGGAAGCCTTGGAAGTCAAAACACAGCTTGAAAATAAGACTGTGGTTATGCTTTGAAAACATTATAAATAAGAGCTTCAATTCACAGTTTCTGAATGTATAACAGATTTTTAGAGGACCTGAATGCCGCAGACAGTAGAGTTCTGTACTGGTTGGTAGAGTGGCTTAAGTGCAACAAAAAAGATTATATACAAATTTGCCTACAGATTTTATGGAAGAAAAAGTAGGGTTCATATTAACAGAATATTTACAATCTTATTTTTGCATAAAAAATTCAATATAAAGTAACAGTAATAAAAGAAACTGCCTCTATGTACATTTATGGATACATATGTACAGATGTATGTATATAAATATTTGAATATGCATCTTGACTAAATAGTCTTGCATTGTAGACAATATTGCAAAAGAGAGCATAAGCAAAACTTTGTGGTCATCAAAAATCATAAAGTAAGTTAAACCTTCTGTAGGAATACTTGTGCTGTGGTGGGTTCTTCAAAAGAGGTATTACCTGTTGACAAAGAACTTGTTTTGTAGTTCTTCCACACATATTTCTCAGTAACCCCATTTTTCTTCCTTAGAGGACTTAGCCATATTTTTTCCCTTATTCCCATTCAAAGAAAATTATGCACTTGTTTTTCTTGACAGGATTATGCCCAGAAAAAATGCTTCACATTAAAATGATGAGCCAACAAAATCCCAATTTTATTGCCCTGGCATCATAACAGCTCCCTAGCAGCTGTTATGCTACTATCAATATATAGCGTGGATGTAATCATAAAACAGGTTGGTGGTGTTATTTAGCCTAATAACTCCTTCAGAACATATGCAGTGTAAATGTGTGGCCTCACCTGGAATATTGTGAGCAGTTTATTTCATCACAATATGAGAAAGACATTAAGCTATTGGAGAGTGTCCAAACGAGGGCCATGAAGATGGTGAAAGGGCTTGAGGGGAAGCCACAGGAGGCTGAAGTCACTTGGTCCATTCAGGCTGGAAAAGAAGAGACTGAGGAGAGACCTCATTGCAGTTACAGCTTCCTCATGAGTGGAAGAAGAGGGACAGGTACTGATCTTTTCTCTGTGCTCAGCAGTGACAGCACCTGAGGGAATGGCCTGAAGTTGGGTCAGGGGAGGATAAGTTGGATATAAGAAAAAGGTTCTTGACCCACAGAGTGTTTTGGCAGTGGAACAGGTTCCCTGGGAAGTGATCAAAGGTGTAGCCTGACAGAGCTTGAGATATGTTTGGGCAATAATCTAAGGAGCATGAGGTGACTCTTGGGGATGTGGTGTGCAGGGCCAGGAGCTGAACTTGATGATCCTTCTGAGTCCCTTTCAACTCAGCTTATTCTGTGATATTTTGACATATGTCTGCAAGGTTATTGGGAAATCAAGTCACAAAGTGAAAGATTTGTATTTAATATTAGTATTTGATAGATATCATTAGGCGTTTTGTGACATGCAACATCCCTGAAAACAAAGCAAAAAAAATCCTTTTTACTTTTATGTATATTTTATATAGGTATTCCACTTAGTCTTGTTAGAAGTCCACTTTGAAGTTCTCAAGTTTGGCCTAGAGAAGAAGGTGTCATTGAGGAAATAAAGGAAATAGACAATTTCTTTCCTCTGTCCTCCATGACTTAAAATCCATGATTTTACATTAGTTCTCAGGAAAAAAAAAAACCAAAAACTCAAGTTTCTATTGTTTATTTCTTTTATTTCCCACAAATATTTGGGCTATCAACTGCAGAGAATCAGAACCCAAAATTAATTTCTTTTCAGGCTTTCATGTGCAGCCATAGGAAAATATAAAAGTAGCTATTTTTTATAGTTATGCAATTGAGAGAGATGAGAAACTTGGAGGCTATTAGAAACAAGATGACCCATTCACTGTATTTTTAATTTGGTTTTAGACATAAGTATTTCTTATATTTTGGAATAATAAGATCATGAGTAGTTCAAAATAGCCTACAGCAAAACTTTCCTCTAAGATTTTTATATGACAAAAAACTCAGTCATTTAAGACATTTCATTCCTGCATTCTTATAGGTCTCTCTCCTCTCACTTGGAATGGTAATGTCAGTGCCAGAAACAGAGCTAAAGTTAACTAAAGCTTGATTTCACTCACCTGTCACTCTCATGTGCTGTCTACAAAATGGATTTAGCTTAATTAATCTAACCAGAAGAAGATACTGATTAATAAAAAATTGGCATAAATATTCTCATAACTTCATCAAAATACAAAAGCCTATCTTTAAATTATTTTCTCAATTGTACTTAAAATTATACTTTCTAATTGTTAACTTCTACCCAGCAATACTTCAATTGTCAAGCTGTGAGTTGGGCTATATTCTGTCTCTACTTGCACCCAACAAAATGTTCCTGACTGCAGCAGTTTCACTTAGAAAACTGGGCCAAAACACGAATTAATGTAGTAGGTTTGGTTTGCCATATGACTAACAGCACCACAATTAATGTAGAGCTCTGGCCAAACACTAGTGCACCCACTAAAATTATCTACTAATTTTCCTCTGTTAGATAAGGATTAGGAAAAGAACAAAGCATTCTCAAAACTTTAAAGGGTGCAAAGAAAGATTTATTAACAGAATTAAAAGAAGAATTATGATATGAATAAACCTTTAAAATACTTTTCCTCTCGACAACTCCTCTTCTGTTTCCCACTGACAACGTAAAGAGAAAAAACCTGGGATTTTCAGTCAGTTTACCACTTCAAAATATATGCTTTCATCAGTTTGCTTGAAGAGAGGAGTCTCTCGGGCCACGCCATGGAGCCTTTTCCACAAGAAACAGTTCTCTTGTGGCTTTAATTTCACAGCAAACCAGATCGCCCAGGAAAAGGAAATCTGTCCGCTATGTGAAAGTCCCTCCCATTGACTTAGAGATGGCCCTCAAAAACTGTTTTTCCCACAACTCTTTTCGAGGGTTATCTCAGCTTATGGGGTGCAATTTTAAGGATGAGCTGTTCTAGTATAGAAGCAAAGGGTCTTCTCTCTTTAGGAGTAAAAGTGCTCTTCTTCTATCCCTGGGCCAAGGGTTCTTTTCTCTGTTCAAGGTTTTCATCATATTACAGCTACTTGAGCATCTGCTTGTTTCAGCATGGGTGCCTTTGTTCNTGGGGTGCAATTTTAAGGATGAGCTGTTCTAGTATAGAAGCAAAGGGTCTTCTCTCTTTAGGAGTAAAAGTGCTCTTCTATCCCTGGGCCAAGGGTTCTTTTCTCTGTTCAAGGTTTTCATCATATTACAGCTACTTGAGCATCTGCTTGTTTCAGCATGGGTGCCTTTGTTCATAGACTGCAGTTTGAATGCTTCATCCCCCCATGCACTTCATGAATTACAGAGAAATAGTTTGATGGATCATGTCCTCACATTACACAAGAATTTCAGCCTGACACAGGGGCATCTCCTCACTCTCCTCTCTCTGGGCTTCAGCTCCTCCTTCTTCACTGACCTTGGTGTCTCCATGTGGTTCTCACATGCCTTCACCTGTCTTTTTCTGACAAGGAGAAGACTGGTGTTTACAGATTTATTGTGTTCTCAAGTGGAAGGTTTCAGTGCTGAAAGGGGTAACAGACAGGCATGCAAAGTCTCTCACTGACTGGGCTAGGATGGCAGTGACCACTCCGGCTGCATGGCTGTTTTTTGGCCCCGGCCACTTTCATCTCCAGCCACAGGGCCGCCTCCACAGGGCAGATGGCAGAGTTGCCTTTGGTCTCAGCATATCTGGTGTCTCATGGTGCCGGAATAGTCCCTGGCAGGATGGCTGAGATGGTTGTGGGCTGGAATGGGGCCTGGCCTGGTCCGGAGCCTGGTGGAGCTAGTCTGGCCCACCAACTGCAGAGCAGCTCAGCAATGACCAGACTTCAGCAGCCCTCACCGTGGCTTGGGCTTTCCTTCCCTGCCCCATCCCGGCAGCCAGGCTGCATGGGCCACCGCAGGCCGGCCTTACCAGGAAGGGGCGGGAAAAGGCTTCCACCCTTTTGCAAAAAGTAGGAAGAGAAGTTTTTGTGGTTTTCTCCTCTCTTAAATATGATTTATAGAGGTGTGTTCAGGTTGTCTAATTGGTTCAACAGAGTACCAATATTCGGAACTAGCTAGGTTTTGGTTCTGTCAGGCACGAAAGAAGCTGTAGTGTTCCTTACAGGGAAAAATCACTTCACAGGAAGCTATAGTGTTCCTTACAGTGCAAATCAATTTGTGGCTGATGGATTTTTCCCTTAACTAAAAACCAAGTTATGTCAAACCACAACACTGACAACAATTAGATTATATTTGCCTTAGATAAAAATTAGGATGAAGCTTCCACCTTGCTTGGTACAGAGTATATCCACTTGTATAGACACAGGAGCCCTTGTCTTTTATGGTAGCTCTTCTAGTAACAACACAGATGTTAATCAAACCTGTCAAATATGTAAACATAAAGGCCCATTACTCATATCCAAATTGCACAATGGTCAGGATGCAGTAGACCTACGGCAGCCCTAAGCACCATGAAGCTTTGAATTTCATGCCAAGCTTGCATTACTTCATCACTTAATGGGTGTAGATTCTGTGCCGCGATGGTAATATAGATATTTGGAGACAGGGTGCTCCCAGGACACGTGGTTTATTTGCAAGGGCCGTGGGTGACAGAGCCCTGCTCTCAGCTGCCAGCTCCCAGCTGAGAGGGTCGTCCAGAGAGAGCAAATTTCCTGTTACACTAAGTTTTGTCCCATTCCATGTTGAATATGCTGATTTACAGCAGCCAATCCATTGTGAGACACAAATCTTACAAGATTTACTTATAGCCTATGGGAGCAACAAGATTTACATAAGGCGCTACATCCTAAACATTTAAATGCTAATTTCTAAGATACCTTCTTCCTACCTCAACAGTACCCTCCCCCCATGGGTGTCGGGCCTGTCTGAGGTATTGCTCAATACTTTGCCTCATGGTGAGGCCTGCTTACATCTCAAAAACTGCCTTCATTTCTATGTCACTCACCGGCTTTATGTTTTCAGGACCTGTTGCCAAACAATCATATTTGTAAGATTTCCCTGTATCCTCTTCCCCAACAAATGGTGATTATGAGCCCTGAAATGTTCCATGTCATTGCCGTTGTGCCATTGTGACATTTTCTTGAGCTATGACTAAAACTTGCTTTCATATGGTCTGTTGGATATTAAGTTTTAGAAAATTTAGAAGACTAAAAAACAAGTTTGATTCTCATAGATCCTGTGCTGCTTTTTGCTTCCAAACTGAATATTGGATATTTACTGAAAAGAGAGATTATTTTTAGATCTTTGTTAAAAATTCCTCATGCCATGTTCAACCTTCCTGTTTCTCTCTAAAACAAACAAAAGCAAAAAGCATTATCAGTTTGCAATCAGAGGGGACTGAGAAAGCACTTATATCTAGTTTGAGTTTGCTTCTTGTTGCCAAAGGACATCATTCAGAGAAAGGCAAGGAGAATTACCCGGGACAAGTTATGATCATTACTTCTGGAGCAGTGAGATCTCAGTAGCATGTTGTGAGACCACATGAGCTGGTTCTCCAATATTTTTCTTGTGTTCTTAGTCAACAGTAATGTGAAGATAAGGGAAGAGGATTTGTGTAATGTACCTTGGTGCAGTCATTTGACACAAATGGTCTTGAAAGATGGACAATTGATGGCAAAATTAGTAACGGTTTATATGGCGAGCTTAAAGAGGGAATGTGAAGTGTTAGCACTGAAACTGAGGGGAGAGCACTATCTTACAGGATCTCAGAAAGTGTATCAGACTTTGGTTCAATCACAAAGTCTTTCCCTAAAAATCAATGTCTTGTACAGATTTATGAGAGTGTATTTCCCAAACAGCAGGGTAGAGGGAATACTTCCATCTAGTCACAAGGGCGCTGAGGAAAACACTACTATTAGTCTCTCTTTTATGCTCTTTTGTAGTGGGCTGTACCACTTAAAGTGAAGAAAGAGAACCAAGGGGGTTTTTGTTTGATTGGGTGTTTTTTTTAATAACTTCAAGACGTTAATTGACATGCTGACTCCAGGGAATTCATTGTTCAACTCTTACTGGCTTCATCAGGATCATATGTAACTTCTTGTGAGAACTGACAGCCAAGACATCTACCTGTTGAACTAAAATATAGGAAAAGTCTAAGGAGAAATATCTGGAAAGCATGAGAAGGGACTCATGAGAGAAGAGATAAGGAAGGGGAAAGGATAACAGACTGACTATCTATTCTACTTATAAAGGCCAGTCTGTGCTTTAGAAATACAGTTGCATATGTACTGGAAGGCAAAAGGACGTTTGCTTAAATTCCATTTTGCCACTACAAGTTTTGTGGACCAATGTGGTCCCAAATGGCAAATAAGATAATAACAAACTCCCCAAACCTGTGATTCTCCTGACAACTTTACTAAAGAAGCCAAAATACTGAATAGAAAAAAGAAACAACCCCAATTTCAGGACGAGGAAAGACCATGTCATCTAGACATGTTTTCCTAAGTTTCCACACAACTTCAGCTTGCTTGCAATAGTGCCTGTATGTACACCAGGAATAAGAGAGAAAACATCCCTTTAGTTGTCTTTATCTAACATGAAAGTAGACTGAGGCTTCATATCTGTAAAATACAATTATTTTGGAAACTCATCGTGCTGTAATTCTCATAAATACTTCTGTGGTAATGTGTGCCATTGTAAATGCTGAAAAAATAATTGCTATAGGAAATGTATAATGTCTGCTATCACAACTGCTCTGTTGCAATTGCATTTGAAATAGGACATGCTTCAGCAATTCTGAAAATTAGACAGGTAATACATTGATCTACATGAAGGAATTCTCTTGACAGATTTTTCAGTATAAGCTTCACTTAGGAACTTGATGTTATTGTTTAAAAATAAATAATTATTTTGTTGTTCTTTATATGTTTCAGCTTTTCATTAGACACTTCTGTTATTCAGAAAATAAGCTTTTCTGACATACAAATAAGCAGACTTTGTCTGCGAGTTTTACTATCCTGATGCTTTGTGCATATTTCCTGTGACAAACAAGTTATGGTAAAGTGATAGCTGGGTGCCTACATGACCTTACTGTTTTATCCAGGATATCAATGAGAGCTACCATGAGGCAGCCTTGGATATGACTTGGGAATTGTTGCAGTGAATTACTTAAAGCATTAGACTGTACATGCAGCATGATACCAAATAACAGAAGTAAATGTTTCTTCGTGTAAGCATTTAGCATCTTGCAAAAAATTAATAATGTAATTTTAGATAACTGGAAGGTAGTTTACTTTCTTGCATTTGTATTCCTAGGACTTGAACTTCTCCAGTATCCCTAATGAGCTGTACCAAGCAAAAGTGAGGCTAACCTTGACAGGATCACAGGAGATGTGTTTAAATAAAAACTCTGCGCCCTGATTTGTTTAAGGAACACGTGACTGATTGCAAAAATATACTGAAGAAAAGATAGAAATGAAGGGAAAAGAAGTCTGATTGCATTTGGTAGATAGATATTTTTGGCTTCAAATTGAGACAATTAAGCTGTCCACTACATATAGAGAAAAAAAAAGAGAAAAAAAAATCTTTTCTATTTTCTGTGCTTTCTCGGTTTTTTTGTTTGTTTGTTTGTTTTCGGGTTTTTGTTTGTTTGTTTGTTTGTTTTTTAATAATGTAACTTGAAACTGTGATTACATCAGGGAGTAGAATTCCTGGCTCTATCTCAAAAAAATAGTCTGGTAGTGTATTTCCATGTTTATAATCTGCAGATTAAATTTTGTTAGGCATAAAAACATGGCTAAAGTTCACAGTGATTGGCGCAAATCTGAATATTCAGTTAGTGTTATGGAAAATATGTAACCTCCTCCACACTCCTCACTGTTGCCTCACTGTCCTTTATGCCCGGCAACCTTCTGTTCCTTCCATTCCAATAGCTCCTCTTACTATAATTCTGCTTCACTTCTTATTTGGGTTATCTCTGGCTTTATTTTTAAATAAAAATCCAGTACAAGGAGTATAGGTGCAGCGAAGTATTAATGTCCTGTTGCAGAACATGTGACACAAGGCCATTGAAAGATGCAACATTTTTCATTTGTTTCACTTGTTCTCTCCTCTTTCAATGTAATGTGGTTTATATGAAGACTATAAGCTTACAAATAAAACAGTTAAATAGATTTTTTGATTGATACATCATTATTAAAAATTATTTTAGAAAATTGTTCTTTCCTTGTTATAGTGTGCCATTTATTGAATTATAATCTAATAAAAATAGCTGCTTCTGTTTATGCAAATGCAAATTGATACAGTGAGTAAAAAAAGCATCTTGGTTTTTCTTTTTTAAGTTATTGAGCAATAACTTTTTTTTTAATGCTAGCCCAGAACTGTCTACATAGTTCTTTATTACTGTGTTGAAAAGCTGAGGGTAATAGCAAAATCTTCATGTCAGTATGTCAGTGAACAGAACTATGATTTCACAAAAAAATTAATCATAAATTATATATGTTCAGCACAGGAATTTAAAGAGGGAGAGAGAGATAAAAAAATACAGTAAAGGAAAACAACTTTACATTGCCAGTGGAGAATCATGAAGGTCAAGTGATCTGGCACTGCCTGCCTCTGCCTCTATGTAGCTGGACGTCAGCATTTACAAAATGGTGTGAAATGAACTCGGAGGGAAAAATATTTTTAAATATTATTGATATTATTAGTGGAGTAAACAACATTCTACTTCAAGAGGAATTGTATTTTTCTCCTCAAACTGGATGTATTACAAATAATAAACAAGCTTATTATTTGGTTATTGTTATTATTATTATTATTACACATCTGTGTGAGGATCAACCTTGACATGCAAAGAATATCATTCAACAACTTTCTTAAAGTAAATCTTACGCATGTTGATGTGGTAGTTCCTTTTGTGTCCAACTGCCTTGTGTGATATGAGGATTATGTCAGAGTGCACTGAAGGGTATATCTATCAAGGATTGCATAGTCCAAAAGCCACTGAAAGCAATAAGATTGCTCCTTTTCACTTCAGTGAGCCTTGGGTCATTGCAGGCAGGACTTCAGAACTGTGTGATTTGCATGTGCTGTCAGACCATGTTGTATTGAACTGGGACACCAGTGGAATGGAGATATCTCTTTATGCCAATTACATTAGTTAGATGGTTATAGGTTTTTTGGCAGAAAATACATGCTTATGTTTTTACTATGCTGCGCTGAGGAGCAGTGCAAGCTGGTAGGATTAGCATTTTCACATTTTGTGTACACTTAATAAGGACATAAACTGTAGTATTGAGCATGAAAAAGATAAGTACTTCTGTCTAACAGCAGCACATTTCTATCTGCAAAAGGAAGATTCTTTTTGTAATTGAGAATTTGCTTCTGTGTGAATCTGCTTTTTAAACCATATTCGTAAATTCAAAATTACTGAAAATAATTCCCCACAAATGTATACCCAGGTTGAGTAATTATAATTTATATTTTATTTCTGTAGTAGTTTTACTTCTCAGAGGAGTTTTACTTTTCAGAGAAGTTTTTTTTTCCAACAGAATTTGAAAACAATCTGCTCAGTGGTTACACATAATTTTACAATATTTTTTTAAGTTGAGCACTCAGTGCTTTATTGCCTCTCTTTAATTATGCCATAGTCAACAGTGCTGCACATGGTCTTTACTGTATAATTTTCTGATCATTTCCAGAAAATACTGGAGATGTTTGGGCTGCAACCACAGGCCAAGATTTCCAAACCTGGACCTCTGCAGTTAAAGCTTTAAATCCTTATTAAGGTTCATAGATAAATACAATCTAATTTTCATTCCCCTAGGTCTTTCCGTTGATTCATGGCCACTGAATGGTCTTTGAAAAGCCAGCAAAATTTATGTAGAAGTAACCATATGGATTTAAAAATTTAAGTTCTGATGCCTAACTGTGGCCTTATAAAAAAGTGTTGTGGTTCCCAATATTAACATGACCATCATTATAAGTGTCTTTTGAAGGCAGGTCTACTTCTGTTAAAATCAGTGAGACCTGTGCCAGTGCCCAGTTGGGGATGGATTTGGCATGTCGTAAGGGAAATATTTAAACATAAAAAATAAGGACTTGAAAACTATAGTACAATTGTGGTGTTCCAAGAATGCAGATAGATAATTTAGGGGGGTTATGTGTTCATAAAAAGGGAATAGATATTCCCTTAAACTTTTTTGTGTTCCATTCTTTGGCAGGATGTCAATGTTTATAAATGAGTCTTCATTGTAATCCTATGTTTTCATATACACCCTTTTACAATTCAATCTGACAGCTACTCCAAATTCATAGATTGTCCTGCTAGAGGTTTCCAAGGTCACAGTCCTTCAAAGCACTGTTTGTCAAATTGCTCTGACACACCTCCTGCTGGCAAGCCTACTCTCAGGGTGTTAATATTCCATTACAGAGCCACATGACCTTGAAAATTGATTGCAGACCGCAATAGAAATGCCAAAAATGCTCAGGTAGATGAAGGTAACCGGTGATGATGATGGCAGAGAATCTGTTGTGAGAGGCAGAAAGTGTCTTCAGGGGAAGCACACATTGCACAAACATTTCCAAAGTCATCCACAGGATGTTTAAAGAGCAGTTAAAGTTTGTGGCACAACATGTAAACCATGCATTTTTGTAACATGATGAGTGAAACTCATGTTGAAACCATGCGATTGAGAAGTGCCTCATAGCACTAGCATACCTTACAGAACTGTACTTAGAGAGAAAATGTTTTCAATGAGATAAAAGAATGTGCTAAAAATAAAATCTTGGGTTTTACAGTAAATAATGTTATCAGAAAAATAGTCCAGTATATCAGATTTGGTTTTGTTTTCATAAATACCTGTAGACTTAAACACTTAGGTATGTTTAAGTTAAAGAACCATGGAGATGGAAGTCACATCAGAATCAGATCCTATCTTTTTAGCTTTCAGATACAAAGGAATTCTGAAATTGTAGATTTCCTAAGGCATCAACAGGAACTGAGAAAGCTGTTGCATATAGAAGCAAAGATATATTTTGAACTTAAAAGTTTGGCAAGTACTTATTTAATATGGGAATTCAAATGAATTTGGCAATATTCTGTCTGCATCTGTTTTATGCATCTTAAAATTCATGCTGGTAAACTAAATGTGGTCACAAGGTTTCTTATTTCTCTAAGACCTCCAAAAGAGATGGTTTTCAGAATTTGAAATGCATGCTTGTTTTCAACAAGACCTAAAATGAGGCAAGTGAGATCAAAGCAGTAAAGTGAATATTTATGCAGCAAAACACATGTTTGGAAAGTGAATCATCAACTAAAACACATAGATTGCTTGTGGGTATATTTCATAGTAAAGACATAATCAATATGACAGCCCAAGTTAGGCTCTGTACTAACAATAACTTCAGAAGTGTCTTTGAACTTTCTTTGTTGGACTATAAAACACATTATTTGACTTAGGGTACTCTTCAGTACATCAATACAAACAACACAAGAGCTTTAAATCTCATCAGCAGATTTATAATTTTAGTAAAACAAATTAAATTGCAAAAAAGTTTTTTCTGCCTTTTCTTTCTTGTTATTTATTTTAAATATGCCCAAAGTATAACTATGCTTCTTCAAAGATAAACTCCCCGACAATCCACTTCTCATTTTATTAATTTACATTTCATAAGTTTTTCTCTCTGTCTTGTTGTCTTAGTTTGGGGCAAATTTGGGAGGAAACCTCCGAAGGGGGGGTTTCCTCTGGAAAGCCAACTCAAACCACCCCTCCCCCCTGCCAGTCCGGGAAAATAACTTCCTCAGAGAAAGAGTGGAAAGAACTATTTATTTAATAAACAAAATACCTAGAAGCACAGGGAATGAATAATAAGACAAATAAAATGAACAATAAAACCTCTTGCCGCTCAGAGTAGGGAAAAACTGAGAAAGTCTTTGCTGTGGGTGTAGTTCAGCTCACTCAGTCTTCACCAATCCCAGTCCGTCCGGAGGTCCAGGCCCAGGGTGGGGAGCGAAGGGGCCGCAGGTGCGAGGCCTCGGTGCTCCTCTGGGTTTTATTCAGTCCAGGGCAGATTTAAACAATCCCAAGAAAAAGGAAAAAAAACAGTCCTGGGAACTTCTCTGCCTCAGCTAGCTAAACTAACTAAAAGCACAGGAGATCTCTGTCCCACCGCTGTCCGTGCCTCCACGAACCGGAGTCAGGAGAGGAATGCGTGGGAGTCCGGCAGTATTTTCAAAACAAAAACTTCACGTATCTTCTTCTTCTCCTGGTCACGGTCAGACTGTTTTAAAGGTACAGAACTCAATATACATCACAAGCAGGACAGACGATTGGGGATACAGGCATCATAAAGTCACCCTAGGACACTTGTCTTTCACTCTCTCTTTTCTACACCTCACTCCCCAAACCTGGCACCACAGTTTCTTAGATTTGAATGCACACCTGCTAAACTTCTAGGTAAGAAAAGTAACTTTGTGTGAGAAAATGTCAGGAAAGTCAGAATCTGAAATTTATTAACCAAGACATGGCAAATGTAAATGTCAGCTTGTGTAACTCTGGGTACTTGAGGTTGCAATAGATTTTTCAGCTGTCTGGGCAATGAAAAGTGAACTTTTATTTCAGTGACAATGAAATAGCACTATACCTGATATGAGAAAGTGTTGTAGCTAGAGGGCATATTTCAAGCAAATTGGTTTTTACTTACCTGTGTCTCAAAGTTTTCACATTAAAAGTAAAGTTAGTATATGCAAAAACACAAAAACGCATATTTTCAATGATTATCATTCATACTTATTTGAACAAATAAAGATGAAGAACGATGTGTTAGCATATCGCTAACATACAAGAAATATATTAAATCATATTAAATATATTCTTAAATTTTATCTGTAAGCTCTTAAATACTGCTGACTGAAAACTTCAGAACAAGTCAGACTCAGGAGAACCTAATGGACATCAGTAAAGAAGAAAGAAACAGTCAGAGTAACTTATCTCTCCAGCCAGCACAGAGAGAAACCTAGATATTAAAAGTGAACTCTTAAGTGTTGTAGTTTAAAAGCACCTTACTGCTTTAGTGCAAGAGAAAAGAAACAACCACAAACCACAAAAATCCTCTACCAACCCAAAAGCAGTATTAAAGCATAATGTACTGTCTATTTGCTGGTCTAAGTTCACTGGAACACTATCTCCATTTACAGAGAAAAAAGGTTTCTTCAGAGCAACATATCCCATTTGTGTGGTCATTTCAGTGAGTGTCAGAACAGGTTTTGATTATGGAAATATTAGTCTTTCCTCCCACAAGATTTAAAGTCATGTTATAATAGAACAATATAAACTCGACTGCTCAGAGTTGAATTTCAAATCAATGACATTACTGCAGTCAAATTAAAAAAAAAGTCCAACCAAAAAACAATGATAACAATAAATTTGGTAACTATTTTTCTCTCTCACCTCATATATTACATTTAATAAACAATAGAGCAGAAAACTGTTTATATCCTTGCTCAGCTCCTCCTTTGACTCTCATGCATGAATATATGCACACCATTTACTATTTCACAAATGCATAGCAGAATTTTCATAATAAAGTTTTTTCCTTTCACAGCTATATTTACTAATTGAAAATAGAATGATATGAAAATATATTCAAAATATGATACCTCTCATATAAATTAAAATATCTATCAGGTTGTTTCTGCTGCTTTCCTAGTTACTGTCCTTTGATTACTGCTTTGTATTTCATCATCGCGGTAAGTGGCAGTAATGCCATTTGTTATTAGCCTTTTACTTCTTGGCCATTAATTCTCTTTTTATTGCCCCTGTACAATAAAGAATCCAAATATTTTTAGATAATTCATATTTTCTTCTCTAGACTAGAGAGTATGTGATTTTTCAGCTTAGTGTCTTCTGCACTTACGTAGAAGGAAAAGATCCTGAGCTCATGAACTTACTTAAGAATTTCTTCTCTGATGTACATCCATTTGATGAGATACACAAACAGGATTGTATCAGGGATCACAATCTCCAGAGTTAAATATCCCAGGATTTACACTTTTGACAATGTAAAGGGCTTGATCAATTTTACATAATTTGTTTTCTTTGCTGCAGTGCTTCACATACTTAAATATACTTGGTAAGTAGATCAGTCTTCCAGAAAATAAAATTAATCTCTAGTGATTTTCATAGAATTTATTAAACTGAGCAGGTTGCTGATCCTGAATGACTGATTTGAAAACTTGCTTTAGACCTGAGACAATTATTTAAAAAGAGGATTATAACGCCATCACTATATTGCTAAAATAGGCCATCATTCTATGTGGAGTCTCTCATGGTACTGAAATGCCGAGTAGCAGCTCATTCCCCTCAGTGGTGTTAAAAGTGCACCTCATTCTTCCACCTTTAGTAGTTTAAGGTGCAGGTTTCCAAGCTTTTAAGACAAGTTTAAATATAGGCAACTTAGTTCCACCTACCTTCTATTTTCGGTATTGAATCCTCTGTCAGATTGAGCTTTAGGTTTCTGGTGGAACTGAGATTACATTAATTGCAAACCTTTTAATCTTGATTAGGGTTCATGCCTGAAAAAAGAGAATACCTGCCTATATTTAAATTAAAGCTCAAAAAGTAAGAATAGTTTCCAACATGGGCAAAAAAAAAAAAAAAGAAATAAAGAAGAAAAAAGGAGGAACAATCTGAAGCTTTTAGTCAGAGGAAAAACTGGAGGCTGATTTAAGATGTTAAAGAGACTGAGGGCAACAAGCCAAAAACAAGCCTGTCAAATCAATTTTATGACTGGTCCTTTCTGACAAATTGTTGTCTTCAAATGCACTTTATTTTTGAGCATCCTGACAATAAAATTACATGAGAAAGTGCTTCCTTCCCAAGACCTATTTGTCAAATTATTAGCGTCAACACAGCCATCTCATGTCCATCAGATTATCCTCTACTTATTAAAATTCTGTAAGCAATTAATAAATAGGAAGTTTGCATAAAATTCTATAAAATTATTAGAAATAGCTATTTACAGTGCTTATATAAGTAAGCTATTTTTAGGCATCATTTCTGACACTATTTTGTTTAATCATAAATAGAAAACTCTAAAAACTAATGATAACATTACTTTTGTTGAATTTTTGGAGAGAAATAGTAAGTAATAATAGCAGAGAAAATACATATCTGAAATTTATTTAAATTTTAGTATAATCATATTCAAAATTTGAATATAAAAATGAAGATTAAAATATCACAAAATACTTGAGGTTTATGGAACTTGATTGGTGAACAAAATATCTTTTTTATTTCTATGATAAACCTCCTTTTTAAATTCAAATTCATAGTCAGCAACAAAATGTTTGATTAGATAATTAAATTAAATATATTTCTAAATTTTGATTATTTTTATTCTCCATTTTTCAATTAGATAATTTCACTTAAATTGGCCCATTGTATTCTGTGATGCACTTTTAATAAAGAACCTTAATGTTTTGTTTTTTGTCCCATTCACCAAATGTAAAATTAACTAGAAAATAATGACTTTGAAGAGGAGAAAAAAGAACAGTTCAGTTCACTAAGGTCAGAGATGCACTTACAGGAGGCAGGAGAAGAAAAATTGTTTAAAGTACTGAAATTTTGCTGCTGCCATTTAGCGCATAGTTTAAAAACTGAGCCAAACATAGTCCCATAACTTGGGATTCAGCAGTATTGCTGATTAGTGACTCAAAAAATTGTTTCAGCACTTTATGTGTGCAGGAGAAAATGAAAGGTTCCAAGTATTAGCAGTTTCAGTCTTAAACTAGTTAAACCCAACTAATTTGACAGCTGAAACTTCTGTAATATATTAAGTATACACAGTCATGATATGTGAAGGCTTGAGAAGCGGAATCAGAAACCTGGACACAGAAGAAGGAAAGAGAGAAAACATATGCTTCTTCTGAATAAGAAATGAGGTAACATAGTCGTCACTTAATACATTTTCAGGACTTTTTCTAAAGCAAAAATGGGAATTAAAGTTTCCTGCCTTGTACTGTGTGCATATCCACTGTGTATGTGAATGCACAAATGGTTTAAACACCACTGACAACCTTTGTCATGATGCAGAACACCACTTACTAAAAATCTCAAATTCATCCTAAAGAACATTCCAGAATATCCATAAAGAACTGGCATGAAACTTTCCAGAAAGAACAAAAGTGTTTGAATTCATGAAACTATTCTATACCCCAGATGTTTTAAGTCCAGTGCTGACATAAAGACAGCGACCTTGGAAGCCAGTTTCTGAAAGTAGTGACTTTTTGAGATTGAAAATAATAAAAAAATTAAATTTACAGACAGTTATCTCAGTCTAATCACATCCAACGATTCACACGTGATTTCTTTTAATCAACATCTATGTTATACACATAGATGAGAAGGTTTCTTTACTACAATTCCTGGTCTACATTCTAAAGGGCAGTAAAAATTTAGTTTTATAGATCTTAGATGATCTAAAACAGGTTTAGAGGTGTTGCCCATATAATTAATTTGGTCTGAGCAGATCTGTCTGAAAGGTTGGCAGCTTTTCTGAATAATCCTTTCTCAGCACAAAGTTTATAGAGACTCCTATGGTATGTGTATCTAGCACAGCAGCCATAGTAATACAAAACTTACATGTGTGTAAGGTGGGCACTGGTTCAGGTGGGCAGGTGTGTACTGAATTCCTGAAGTGGCACATTTTAGTGTTGTAGTGACTAGTTTTTCATCATTTGGCTGCTTAAGCTGCACAGAACTATGTGTTTTTTTCTTGCATGTCATGTCATTACTCTTTTTCCCCATTTTCCACTAATCTATGAATATAGCAACAGCAAAAAAAAATTATATTTAATTTTATTATTTGAAAAAGCAAAATTAAGAAATTAATACAGTAATCTGGAAATTCTCCAAACAATAATGTATGTCTGGGGTATATTAGAATGGAACTTTCTGAGCCCTCTAAGTTTTAAGAGAAAAAAGGCCATAACTAAATGGATTTTAATTTCTCCATTGTGGATTAAAACCCAAATCATAAAATGTCACCAAGGACTACAAATATGCTCACTCACAGCATTTGTTACTAGCAATACTGAAGTAATTTTATCATGTTTCCCACTTAGAAAAATAGCTGACACTCATCTTGCCTGAGGGAAGTGGTGTATTCTTGGCTTTACTTCAAGTGATCTTTCCATTATATGACAGATGATTCTTCAGAGATGAATCCCAGACATATATGTGAAATACAACTCAAATTTAAATTATTATTATGTTGGCCATTTTTTTCTCAGACTTGAAATAAGTTTCCAGATTTCATTTTAAATGTGAGGGTATAAATTATATTACATTATTTGTAGCATTCTATAATAATTGAACTTTATATATATATATATATAACCATTATTAGAGGCAGCTGAAACTACCTCTTCCTACTTCCATTTTCTCTTTTCCCAGTTTTGGTAATGCATTGTTACCAACTCTTTGAAGAGTTGCTCCAGCTGTAGCTTTTGTTGAAATGTATGAGCTGAAGATAACTGCCATTTTTTAATATAGTTTTGTTGTTATAATGTCTCCATCTTGCCAAAATTTGCACACATTGTCTGTTATACACAGAACTCTTATCCAAGCTAGAAGACATAGAACCTTTCCTATATAAGGATGTTTTAATATTCTGAGCAAAGGGGATACCTTGAGATTCACTCTGATTTCCAAGATTCTTCTTAGGTACATATCAGTCCAGCTTCTTTTTAAATAACGCAATGAGAGTGGGGGTGGCAGCACTTCTACAGAATATAGATTTTTGCTTCTTTTCTTTCGTACACTGGCTTTATCATTGTGCTGTTTCAGAAAGAAGTAGCCAAATGCTGGAGCTTGTGGTGCCAAAGGTTTATCTGTGGTTAACTCTCAGAGAAGATTAAACCTTTTGATATCAATTATCCAAGCTTACCAGAGAACATGATAAATTTTTATGAAAAGGAAAAATGGGCTTTTTAAATTCCTTTGAAAGCATGTAAACAAACAAGAAAATTCAAAGCAAAACTCCTCAGACACTACTGAATCCCTGCTGATAGCAAGTAAAATATATCAAAAGCTAATGCAATTCTCTTTCACTACTCCTCTGGGAAGAAATGGAGATTTCAAAAGCTCAGTTTGAGTCAAAAGTCCAGTTTTTTTAAAAAAAATTCTGGACTGAGTTTTGATTTTATATTGGTCAAGTTAAATACTTCATTTTTTGAGTGCATAGTTTAATCCTCATGACCTGCATATTTTGATCATTTCACAACCTTCCTTCTTTTTGGTTTCTACTCCTGAGGAGTATTTAGAGTAATCTGTGTACAAAATTTTCTACATAGCCCTTTCTATTTTTTGCATTTCTACACGTTGAAACTGTTACACAGTTCAAAGCTGAGATAGTCCAGAAAATGTCTGTTCAATGTTCATGTAGACAGGTACCCAGCAGCAAAGACAAAATACCCCAAAACTTAGTGTTCAGTGCACCTCAGACTTGCTGCATTCAGCATTTACCACTGCAAAATGTCCAGCTCAGAATCCCATGCATTCAAGACTCCAAATCTTAAATAAACCCTTTTCTATTTTTTAAATTTTTTTATTTATACTCTCTGGTATAAATCTGCAACAAGCTGAGGATTACTATTTGTACCAATGAAGTGTATTTTGTGCTGCTGAGTAATCAGCTCTATTTTGTCCATGCAGATTTTAGCACCCTTTATCTTACTCTCCAAAGGTGAGTCCTTTAGAAACTGCTAAGTTCTGCAGTCCAAGAGAGGCAAGGCTGTTGCAATTTGATAAACTTACGTCCAGTCAGCAGTGAGGCTGAGCCTGTATTTTGAATAGGTATACTCTCTCTCTCCCTCCATATGTATATATTTACATGGTTCAATACATATTTACATGGTTCAATACAGATACAAACCACACCATATAACTCAAATACAAGCACGAATGGCCTGATCCTGTTGCCCTTTTGGCTGATCAAGGAAAAACATCAGTGGAAATTATACACATGTATAAAAGGCAGTTTCCTCTGGATGCCAGGATAGTGCATGGACAGCACATGAACACATAAACCCCTAATGTTCACAGCCCCACTCCAGTTGTTGATATCAGATATAAACACAAAACCTTGGTCACATGTATGCAGAGACACATGGCCCCTTAATTTCCTCCAGCAACAAAAATTAGACAGTATATCTAGTAGCTGGCCCATGGCTCCCCATATTCCCCTTTGCCTCATGCCCAAATATGCATTCTGCATGAATGGAACTCACAAGTAGGGTGATTAAGATCTCTGGCCTTTCTCATAGCCCTCCCTGAGATCCCCTAAGCTCAGGAGCTGGATCGGACCAATTGTCCCTCCAGTAGTCAGTCTCAGCGCCTCTGAACTCTCTGTATTTGAGGAAATTTATGGCACCCCTGATACCTGATTCCCATCCTTTTTTTTTATCTAGTCTACCCTGAAGTTCTCTAGGAAATTTGAGGCACCTACATGCACACACACTACAGTGTGCATATCTTCCTGTCTCTTCTGCTTCTGGCACCACAGACACAATGACCCTCTGACCACTCCAGCTGCTGCACTCAGACTTCCACATGTACACGCGCATGCCCTAATTTTCTCACTCAGGAAAGCAGCTAGAAAGGCAGTTTATTTGAAATAGAAAGTTGACCTCATTGACCAGGAACAGGCCAGGTCTAGACAAGAATAGATCCCCTTCTTAAAAAAGACCAGCCCGATTTATCTCCTTATCCTTCTATTTTCCTACTTTTCTGACCACCTTGGTCCCTCCCTTGCCTCACCTTTGGTTCCTTTCCTAAACATTTCATTATCTTGTGTAGTCCCACAACACTCTTGGCACAGTGAGTGCCATCTCCCAGACCAAGGGGCTGCCCCTGTGGACTCAGCTCTGGGACTCACTAAGCCCATAGGGCTCATAACGCTTTCCTGGGATAGCCCCAGCGGCAAGGGAGCAGGGGCTCATGTCTCTGACCCAGGGTAAAGAGATTTCTCCGGGCAAAATTAGCATTTAATCATGTAAGCTTACTGAACCCACTGGGGGGAATTTGTTGTGAATCTCCTGGTTAGATCAAAAATAATATATATTAGTTAAATTGTATGATCATTTCCTCTTTGTAGAGAAGTCAATGAGGAGACTGAAGATAAATCTCCTATCATGATGGTGACTTCTATAGACTCATTACCTTTACTGGTAGTAAAACAAATATTTTTTAGAAGAATGGCTACAACAACACAGGTTGAACATTGGCTGACAAACTCAACCAAAATTACTAAGTTTTTATGGAGAATTTTTGAAAAGTAACCTAAGTTTTATTATAATGTTTTTGAGCACCTCTTCCAAATATCAGTTGAGAAAGGACTATACGTCTACATTAAACAAATTATGCACACAAAAAAGCAGATTTCTATGATTTATTCAAATGTAATACTTTTATACATATTCTTGGTCAATTAAGATAATTGGAATTAATTTAATGGAATTTACTTCACTGGCAACTACAGGCCTTACTGGACAGAAAGGAAACCATTGTGAAATATCTTAATTTTATTACATTTTTGATAGATAACATTCTGAAAGGTGGAGTAAAATTAAACCTTCAAACATGTATTTTATCAAGTCAGTTCATAAAAAATACTCAAAAATGAATAACAGATTCCTCTCAAATTGCAAAACATAACAGGATGTGGTCTTACAGAATTATTCCATTCAGTAAAGATTTTGTGGAAAAAACGTTAATAAATATGTAAAGCAGATTAAATTAATTTGCAATGATATTGTTCAGAAAAATAGCTTATCCTATAGTGGGTAAAGGGATTAAATATGTTTTAAAATTGAAACAATTACAGAACAAAACTTTTCCTGGGACATATTAAGAGAAGTGTTGCATGTAAGAATCTGTTCAATGCCTTTGGTATCAATGGTTTTTTTTGGGGGTTTTTTTCCCCCTTAGTTTAAGAAAAACATAATTGGGTTATAATTCCAAGTAGACTTATTAGAGTGGTAAAAAGTTCTGAAAATAAGTTTTCTGTAAAACCAAAATGATGAAGTTGTTTAGGTTGGAAAAGAGAATATGAGGATATATAAAGAGTGTAATCACTCCAAATGAAAATAGTGTTTGTTTAAGAGTGTCTTCTGCTCAGTGTTTACTCAGAGGAGCACAAGAATCAAGTAGCAGAAACGGAAACTTAAATCACACGTTAAAGAAAAAAAACCCACAACAACAAAAGAAAAAAAACCAAAAACCTGAAATAAGTGTGTTGTAGAATTCCTGTTACTGAAGGTTTTCTGGAAACAGTGCAACAAATGCTTCATAAATAATCCAGTTGTCATCCTAGAGAAAGGTAATAGGCTAGAGTTTACGGACAAACTCTTCTAGCTGCATGCATTTAAGATTTCTGATTGACAATGTCTCTTAGTCACACCATTTTTTCTTCCAAATGCAGTGTGTTTGCAATTTTATTAAATGTGCTCATTCAGTTAATGCATGAAACATCACAAACAAAAATGTCATAAACTAATATTAAAATCATATTTAATGATAAAGCAAGTTTTACACATCTTCTTCCAACTTTTACTTCTAGTACAAGTGATTTAATAGTGGATTGTAAAATCTCCCTCATAAGTCCCTTAAATTAAAAAATAAAGACTTGAAATTATCTGGTTTAGGCATTTTAGGGAGTGGGACCAAGTAGCGTCTTTGCTGCTTTAAGACCTGTTTTTCAAGAATGAAATCATTACCTTTAGTGTTTTCTCTGGTATCTCTGGTGATTTATCTATTACTTTCCTGGGGCACAAGAGAAACCAAGAACAGGCATCCAAAAGTTACACTAAGGTAAATATTACATGTAGTTTTTTAGTGAACCTGAGCAAACAAATCTCAACATGGTTTATTCCTTGATTTTCTGAGGGCAGTTCACACACATTTCAGATATATTCTTCATTCAGGGGAATTTGAGAAATTCAAGATTTGATGTTAGAATTTGTATTAGTTATTTGAAAACAGGATATTTAAATATATATATATATGTCTATATATGTCTATATATCTATATGCTTAGAAATTTATGCAAACTTCATTAGTTTAATAAGTCTAACTGTATAATTCCTAGCTTCCAAATGAAAAACAATAGTACAAATCAATTTGATAAATATTACCATGCTTAGCCTCAGTTCTAGTTATTGGGAAGTATCTGGGTTAATGGTTAGAAAGAGTTTAAAAACAAAATTTTATTGGTCATGACAGAGTATAAGATATTTAAAGCTGGTGTTGGAATATGCATACTTCCTTGCTAAGCATTTTTATTCTGTTTTATTTCACTGTTGATCTGTTAGTAAACTATTATGTACCTCTGGTTTGAACTTTTCCCACTTTTTTTGTCTTTTACCAGCCGAGCAGACATGACTGTTATAGCGAACAAAATGAAAAACAACCAAACAAGCATTTTGAAAGCTGAAAATGCTACTTTTTCTTATTTGTTTCTTTTTCAGTTTTGCCTTGTTTTGTATTTCAAGAAGCAGACTTGCTGAGTCAAAGAAAACTCCTTGCCACATTTACATAATTCTTGTCCCTGAGGATAACCAGAGAAGTGGAAATTATTCATTTCTAGTTTCCAATATCCACTCTCACAGCAGTGTCTATGACTCCTATGGTTCTCATTCTTGCTGAGGGATTTTATATGCATGGTTCTCTCTAGCACAATATTTTTGCATAGAAAGACTTCTGATACTGTGGGATTCTAGCACCACTCCTATTAACTGCAGAAGTGCTGTTGTTCTGTACCATAGCACAGGGAATTGAAACACAAAGAAGGTGTTTCACCTCACATCCCAAGGCCACACCAGTGCCAGATCTGGTAGCTGGTGTTTAGGAAATGTTAAGGGTACAAAGAGTTGTAAAGCTCAGAGTTGTAAAGTTCAAGCTCTTTGTGTTCCCTGCTTAACAGAAGAACTCAGTCACAACCCAGAATTCTTAGACCTGCATTTCTTTCCCTGGAATTGGCTCACACAGTCCAAACTGGAGTAAAAAGTTAAATTTTCTGCCTTGATGACAGGTGGAGAATTTGTGCTGTTTAACAGCCTGAGAACTATTGACAATATGGAGATAGAGTTTGTCAAACAGCCAGTGTCTAAACCTGAACAATCAGCCTGTGCCATAATCACCAGATCCATTTTACAGAATAAAAATTTTCTGAAGAAAGTATTTTCAGCCTTGGAAAAGTCATTGATCCCTAGTAAGGTATTCAAGACAAGCAGTGACATGTCTGAAGGAAACTCTCCCTGAATTTCAATTTCATTCCTCAATATGGATGAAATTCTTGGTTATCCTTGCTCAACAGTAGTTTTGTTCTTGAGGTAAATGGAGAATAAATCCTTCACTTGTCACTATACCTTGTTTTATGTCCCTCAATGAACAGTTCCTTCATTTGCTTGTCTATGATAGAAGCAAGGGCTGTACACATCAGGCGTAATAAAAAAATGGGGTTGCACTACCCCATGTTTCTTAATGTTTTCTATTCTTGAATTAACAAAGTCTTTTTCTGAAGAATAAAAATGTTATAGGGGATATTTAATAATATCTTGGAAGAGAGTAAATAGAAAAATGCAACTGATATATGAGGATGGTGACAATTTTTAACAGTGCTAGGCAAACATGTCAAGTATTTTTTTTTTTCATATAATTGTAAACCTAACTTTTCCTAAAAGCTAATAAAACAACTACTCTGTATTGACACACTTTGACCAGAATGTATTTCTCTCTCCTTTTTTTTAAGTCTTTAACTATGATAGGTACATTTGTTCAGCAAAAAAAAAGCTTTGATGTGAAATGCTGCAAAACTTGCAGGCATATGAGTTTTACTCTGATGATTTTTAGAGAATCTATAGTTTTTCATGAACTATGAAACCTATCAATAACAGGGGAAAATTTTCTGGGGGAAAATATATTCTTCCTTAGTATCTTGAAAGGGAAAGCAATGGTGATTTCACAGGACTATTGGCACTGCAATGAGGACAATTCACAGATTAGAACCTCACTGTGAAGGCCACTGTAGAGCCTATTCCAAGGCTGTTCACTGAACTGTTGATTTTAGTGAGTCAGGTTTCTAAAAATTTTTTTTGTTTTTTTTCAAAGACATTTGCCACTCAAAAACCTCTTGTAATAGAAATATAAGTTCAGCCTTTATTCCTAGCTTGTTTTACATTTCTTGGGAGACTGATAATTATCAGCAGGACATCATAAAAGTTGTAAATTTTCACCCCAAGTCTTGTTTTCAAATTGATAGAATATTTTCAATGTAGAGCATGAAGCTATAAAAAATAAGGTATGTTAAGTATCAATTCATTCCAAATAATCTTTTCAGAATGAGTTATAATATTGACCTCTGCTGCATCATATGACCAAAACTGAGCTGAAAGAGAGTACCTCTAGAGGACAGGAGTGGGGTATTTTTGTTGGTTGGTTTTGTTGTTGTTTTGGGGTTTTTTTGGTTGGTTTTGTTTGGGTTTGTTTGTTTGTTTGTTGGTTTGGTTTTTGAAGGGCTAAAAGGTAGAAACCTCCTGGGATTCAAGCCAAAAAATGAATAGAACTAGCTGACAAAAGCAAAACCCAAATTGTCTCACAAAATTAAAAAGGTCTTGATTATAGTATTCCATTTGTGTTGATTTCACTGTGAAGTATACATACATTTTTGTAAAGGCACTTGCCAGGGAGATAATCAAATTAAGTTGCTCAATCATAAGAAAGCTACTATATATTCCTATTCATACTTCCTTCAGACATGATACACACATTCTTCACTGGAGTCATGCTGCTGATTGTAGCCTGAAACCACTTTTAAATTAAGGTTTATTGGATCAAGGTTGTGGGCTTTCTGTTGTTGCTGTTTCTGTTTTTGGTTTATGGGGTTTTCCAGAGGAAGTTCACAAGACTTTGGAGGTATCTCATTGCTTTGGGAAACGGGGTTGTTGAAAACATATCTCTTCTTGATAAGGATCTGGATTATTTTCATACAGGAGGTTTTGCACATTTTTTTGTTTTTTGCTACATTCTCAACGGGACAAAATTTTTGTTGATCTGAATACTGAAATGTAATATGTATAAGACCTTAAGATCTTGATATTTAAATACATTGAGATCCTCCAAAATATAATTTTTTGAATGGCAAAAATAAGCAATCTTCTTGGCTTTACACAGATTAAGAGTCTACTAAACTCTAGCAATTTAAACTGGCACTCTGAATAAGTAAGATTTTCTTGAAGTACAGATTAAAACAGAAAAATACAAGCTTTTCACATTAGCTAAGCATTGCAGGCTCCATGATGGTAGTGCCTTACATTCTAGTAAAAGTAAAAAAGAACTTATATGACATTAAATCCAAAGATTATCAGTCCAAAAACATTACTTGTTGGGGGAAATAAAAGAAAACAATGATATTGTCATATCATTTCTAATTTAGGATTGACTAGCTGTAAACAAACCAAACAGGGCATTTTACTTAAATGGAACAAGTCAGATGTCTCAAATATAAAATCAGCTTTGTCATTTAACATGAAATACACTTTAAAGAATCAACTGAGCTCCCTTATATTTACCTATGATTAAAATACTCAGAATGAGATAGTCGGAATGCAAAACTGATGAGGATTTATAGGTAAGGAAGGATACATATTTTCCAAGTATCTCAGATATTCTGTTCTCTGAAAATTCTCTAGAGCTGTCTTTTAGTATTTTTACTTTAGTCAGAATCTCATTTATAGTTCTAAAAAGAATGTCTACATTTGATAGTTTTGGGGTGGGTTTTTTGTCATAAACCTGGGTTTCATGGCAGAAGTTCTTGCATAAACTGTCTACCACAGCAGTAAAAGTGTTGGTTAGACACAGGCAAGATACCTTTGAGAATAAGCAGAAGAGAGATTTGAAGTGGGAAAACACCTTCCTTTTTATGTCTAAAGGAAAAGTGCACTTAAGTTTTGCATTGTTTTATTTTATAAGTGTTATTTTTATACCAGTAATTTTAGCAACTGGTATGAGTCTGGGAATAAACCTTTAAAAACATTTTTTTTTTTTTAAGTAACTGAAAATCCCAAACATTACACAACTTTACTTAAAATTACAACTTATACTGAACTGAGTTCTACACACCACCCCTCTGGAAAACTGATTCAAAGTCCAAGACTCATAGACTATCCTGAGTTGGAAGGGACCCACGAGGATCATCTAAGTCCTACTCTTGGTCCTGCACAGGACACCTCAGGAGTCACACCATGTACCTGTCAACATTGTCCAAACACTTCTTCAAGTCTGTCAGGCTTAGTGTTGTGACCACTTCCCTGAAGACCTGTTCCAGTGCCCAACCACCTTCTGGGTAAAGTACTTTTTTCCAACTTATCCTCTCCTGACACAACTTCAGGCCATCCTTTCAGGTGCTGTTACTGAACAGAACATTGTCTGCCCCTCTGCTTACCCTCATGAGAAACCTCTAGACTGTGATGAGGTCTCCCCTCAGACTCCTCCTCTCTAGGGTGAACAGAACAAGCAACCTCAGCGAGTTCCCCTTTAGACCCTTTGCTGTCTTTGCTGCCCTCCTTTGGAATGTCATGTAATAGCTTTATAACCTTCTCATATTGCTGTGCCCAAAAATGCACACAGGACTTGAGTTGAGGTCCAGGATATGGTTGGCCTTCAAGGCTGCCAAGGCACACAGTTAAAGTTAATACTCCAGCTGGATTAAAGCACCATGGCATCTAGTGAATTTCCTATTCCACTACAATCATATATGAATATTGACATCACATATCTTGCATTAAGTACTTATAAGAAGAAATGGCTCTGCTAAGTATCAAAAAAGTGAAGAATACATTATAAAATATTAAATACAAAATGCTAAATATTATTAAGTATAAATATTTATGAATATAGAAGTAAAGTATTTTAATTAATTCTATTAAATTAAATTAATTAATAATATTATTATTAAACATATTAATTATGAAAATATCTGAAGAAAACCCAAACATGAGCAAAGTGAGGGAAAAAAAGAAGAAAAGAAAATTTCTATTGAAAACAATAACCTGTAACACTACCTATAAAATGAATTTCTTTTTGGATTACTGTAAAGGATAGATGGGACATCAAGCAGGCTGAGGTACTCATCAGCTTTTCTGTCTTTGCCTTCACCACCAAATAGTCCAGCCACACTTCCTCAGTCACAGAAGGCAAGGCAATGAATGGGAGAAAAAAGGACTCTGGCTGTAGAAGACAGCCAAGTTCAAGGCCATCTAAGGAACCTGAAGGTGCACAAGTCCATGGGACCTAATGAGATGCATCCGTGGGTCCTGAGGGAGCTGGTGCAGCTGCTGCTGTACCACAATCAATCATTTTTTAGAAATTGTGGCAGTTCACTGAAGTTCCTATTGATTGGAAAAGGGGAAGCATAACCCATGAAGGACATCAGTCTTTTGGAGTGAGTCCAGAGGAAGGACATGAAGATGATCAGAGGGCTGGAGCACCTCTCCTATGAGGATAAGCTGACAGTTGGGTTGTTCAGCCTGGAGAAAGGGAGGCTCAGGGGAAACCTTATAGCACATTCCAGTGCCTAAAGGGGGCCTGCAGGACAGTTGGACTTTTGACGAGGATATGGAATGATGAGACAGAGGGGAATGGCTCCAAACTTAGACAGGATAGGTTTGATTAAATGTTAGGAAGAACTTCTTTACTGTGGTTAGGCACATGAACAGGTTGCCCAAAAAGGTTGTGTTTGCTCCATTCCTCTAATGTTCATAGCCAGGTTGGGTGAGGCTCTGAGCAACCTGATTTAGTGGTGGTTTCCATGCCCATGGCAGAGAAGTTGGAACTAGGTATTCTTTAAGATCCCTTCCCACCCAAACCATACTATGATTCAAGGATGCAAGGTATGTTTCCTTCTCTTTAAAAAGTAAACTGACTAATATAACTGCTTAAGGTTAAAAAATGTGTCAACAAATCTTTTCATAAATATTTTGTGCAGGAAATACGAATTTGGGCTTTTTGTTAGCTACAAAATAGCTTTGAAAATTACCAAATTTTCTAGGGCTGCAATGGTGAAGGCCTATGGTGGTCCCCATAGTCACAGAAGCAACTTGGGAACTCTGCCATGATGTGAAGGTAAAGGAATTTTATTTTTTAGTCTTTGGTCTTAAAGTTTATACTAAATGGTCAAATACATGAGAAAATTTGATAGTATCTTTTTGTAAAGAAGCACTTGTTGAAAAATTGGAAGTTTTGAGTAAAATCAGCAAGATAGCAAGAAAAATGGAATGTGATAAAGGAATTTCACTAATGTTTGTACATCTGTATCTGTGGAAAAATATATCAAAAGTTAGGAAGATAAAATATAGTGGTTCTTTGAGTAATTTTCTGTGCCAGAAATGTTTTATTTTCACTCTGTCACAGTTGTTGACATTTGCTTTTGAAAAAAATGTTTTTTCTCTTTCCACTTTAATGTTATTCTTTATTCTTCAGCAAAATCAAAACACTATGTTTATGACATAGTAGTCTACTGCTTGGAAATAAGTGAACTGTCAAAATGTCAACATGATGAATTCATTGCAGGATCACAGAGAAAGATCATGTGCGTGTGAGAGGAAGAATAAAACCCTGATAATTAACAGAGAGGGTAGAGAAATTATTAAGACTTTTGAGAAGTCAATGGCTCTAATTTCAAAGAATGTAAGTGTAAAGCATTCCCCACAGCACGAAGAAAAGTCTGCTTTGAAAAACATTTCTGATGCTCCACACAGCATGGCACTTGGAGCTCATCCAGAAGCAGAATCACTGCTCTGGGCTGTTGTACTGGTGCTTTTACTTTTGTTCATTGGCACTTGACACTTGCTGCTCTGTCTTTAGTCTACATTGCCAGAAGAAATGCTTTCCAACTGCTCTGTGACTGAATATGCTCTCTAGGATTGGAAGTTGCTTATGGAGTTAAGCCTGTATTTCCAATTTCCATAGGGCTGAAGCAAACTTTAGATTTCAGAAATCAGGATATCTTGATAGCCTGGGAGCAGAGTGGCTGGAAAGCTGCCCAGCAGAAAAGGACCTGGGGATGCTGGTCAGCCACTGGCTGAACATGAGCCAAGAAGGCCAGTGCCTGGCTTGTGAGAGGTGGCTGAGTGAACTGGGTTTGTGCAGCCTGGAGAAAAGGAAGCTGAGGTGACACCTTTCCACTCTCTACAAATAATTGAAAGGAGGTTGAACTCAGGTGGGGGTTGCTCTCTCCTCCCAAGTAACAAGTGATAGGACATGAGGAAATGGCTTGTGGGGAGGATTAGATTGGATATTATGTGGATGTGATTCTTCCTTGAAAGGATTTATCCAGCATTGGAACAGTCTACACAGGGAAGTGTTAGAGTCACAACCCCTGGAGATATTTAAAAGACATGTGGATGTGGCTTAATGGAGGACTTGGCAGGACTACATTTGCAGCTGGACTTGATTATACAGGTATTTTTCAACCTAAATGATTCTATTATTTTATGAATCTATAAGATATATTGTATAAATAAAAATATGTAATGTGTAATATGTTATTTGTTACAGAATATATTAAAAGATTCCTTTTCATTCCTCTTCAAGACTCATCATCAAGCATAGGCCTTTTCTGTAAACTGTTTGCACCCATCCTATGCACATGATATAAACACAACTTGTAGGAACTAAAGAAGCACAAAGACATACAGCGAGAGTGCACAGCTTATTTGCTTTACCAGTCTGATCTGGAAAATCGAAACCGTTAAATATGACAGGGGGATTCTTTTTCCTGCCATTAGAAGTAAAACATTTTCATCTCATCTGTTCACTTAATGAACTTAAAATTTTCCAAAACCTTTACTTGTGGATTCTGTGCGGTGATGGTAATATAGATATTTGGAGACAGGGTGCTCCTAGGACACGTGGTTTATTTGCAAGGGCTGTGGGTGACAGAGCCCTGCTCTCAGCTGCCAGCTCCCAGCTGAGAGGGTCGCCCAGAGAGAGCAAATTTCCTGTTACACTAAGTTTTATCCCATTCCATGTTGAATATTCTGATTTACAGCAGCCAATCCATTGTGAGATACAAATCTTACAAGATTTACATATAGCCTATGGGAGCAACAAGATTTACATAAGGCACTACATCCTAAAGCTTTAAATGCTACATTCTAGGGTGCCTTCTTCTGGCTACCTCAACAGTACCCTCCCCCCTTGGGTCTCGGGCCTGTCTGAGGTATTGCTCAATATTCGGCCTCGTGGTGAGGCCTGCTTACATCTCAAAAATTGCCTTCATTTCTATGTCACTCACAGGTTTTATGTTTTCAGAACCTGTTGCCAAACAATCATATTTGTAAGATTTCCCTGTATCACCTTCCTCAATATTTACTTTTCATTCTCCTTACATGTCATCTAATATTAACTCCCAATTTAGCAAATATTCATGTATAAATCTGATTTTATGCATAAGAAAAATAATTACATGTACAGACATTTTTGTAGATTCAGGATTCAGTTGTTGAGTAAGCCAATAAGAAATGAAAATCAATACTGCATGAACAGAAAAAAAAAGGACAACAAGAAGGACGATGATTACAGGTGACATGAAATAAAAGGAGGGCCTAATATTTTTTATGTTTTCCTTGTACACAAATCTCATCTTTATATGCTGTTTGTATTAGGCATATAAGCTTAAGGTTGGAAAAGTAGCTTACACTAGATATTTCTGAATACTTGACTCTGCTAATGCTTTCTAAAATTCTCCCCCACATTTTTAACAGCAGACTTGGGCTATCTCTAAGAATCAGGGGAATTTAAAATTATGCACTGCTTTGTGGTTTTTGGTTTTATTTCTTATTTTTCTTAGTTGTTATCAAGTACAGAGGCTGCCTAAAAGTGGTTTCTGTTTCTGTGAGTTTGAAACAGCCTCCCCAGTTACAGGCAGCTTCTGTGATTGCACAGCTTGTGAAGATGAATGAACTCCCAGGAGCTATGTAGCTGCACAGGCAAGTTTGACCCAGAAATCACATCCTTTACAAGTGTTTTATAAAATATAAGGAATATTCTTTAACACTTGGGCACACTGAGATTAAGAATGCTGCATATATACTGAGGATTATTATACTGATTAGTTTTGTAAACTAGCAAAATACCTTCCTTTGAAGGGTCTAAGAGAGAGATTTTAAATTTTATCTAGAGATGAAAATTAAAGGTTGTTTGTATTCAGGAAGAATCACTTTAAAACAAAGAGCTGTGTGACTATGCAGCCATTAATTGTGATCTTTGCTTTTGTTAAATACTGACTAGAATGCAATGAGGAGGTTTTATACAAAGGAACTGCATGGTGGTTACAAGTTGCACAATTAGAGCAATTGAAATTTTTCTGCATTAGTAAAGGTCTAAAATCATAAAACAGCAGGGGTCAGAGAGACATACAGCTTAGTCTTTTACTGCTGCCTCCAATAAAAAAAATATGCTCGTTGTTAGGATAAGCTGACTTGTGCTTTTAAGATTTTCATTTTTATTTCAGGGTTCAGGGTCAAAATATGCATGAATTTAAAAGAACTCAACTGAAAATGTACATTTTTATGCAAAAGATAGTGATCCTGATACTATTCCACTGTTTTGTTGTCTTTTATACTGTGATAAGGGACCTCGAAATGCGCACATATGTCTGGCAGTAATAACTAGTGATTTTATTTCTGTGTAAATTATTATATATAATTCACAATGATGATAAAGTATGTGGCAGCTGCTACCATTCCATGTCCATGAAAAAATATCTGCCCTATAACTCCAAACAGCAATTGACAAACAAAGCCAAGGTTTCAGCAATGCAGTAGTTCAGACATTCATTGGAAACTATAAATACTTATTATGGATTATGTTAAGAAAATCACCTGTCTGGTATAGTGAGGAGGAAATTGTTCTTGTCTAACAGAGAAAAGCTGTTTTTACTGTGACACTATCCCTTCCTCTCACATTCATTATATGGATAGATTAGGAATAAGGCACAGAAAGCTGTAAGGACAGCATTTATAAGGCCAGGATCAAATCTCTCTGAGGCACTCAGAGAGCAATGAATTTTAAGTGATTTGTGGTTTTCATAGTAGGCTTTGTATATGGAGGGATAATAACATCAGAGGATTTCCTGCTTTGCTTTCCTATTTGCTTGTATGCCAGATTTACTACTATGTTGGTCCACAGAGCACAAGTAGAAAAATAGAAAGTTGCTTAATCTAAAGAGATGTCCTTCCTATGTGACTGGAAACCTGAAAAATACTCTCTAAGGTATATAGAGTTCCAACTTTATCTGAATACATGTTTCTTCCTTTGCAGTACATTAAAGTCCTTATTTAGAACTTGTGTTTTCAATGATCATGGTGGATTACAAAACAGTTTATTCAAATGTAACTATGTTCTGAAGCACTCGGAGAAATGAAATATGGTAAAAGTATTCCATGTCTCTTAACAGATATGACCATGAATATGGGGATGAGAAATAAAAAGTTTAAACTTTACTTATTTTTCTGAGGCATTCTCTTTAAAAATGAATTATCGTTATATTGCAGTAAGCAATCTATTCCTCTTGTGGCAGTCTTGCTTTAAATTATGTGGTTTTCATAAAGAGCAACATTCTATTTGTACAACACATACCTTGACCAGAGGTAGAATATGATTTCCTCATTATAATCTTAATTCTTTTTGTGTCTTTCACCATGCTAAATTTGCTTTCAAAAAATTTTTTAAAGAGAGTGGTATGACCTCAGTTGGTTCCATGAATGTCTTCCATTGTCCTTTCTCTTCTCTGTAGCAATTGTACATATAGCATTATGAACCAGCAGAATTTGGCATATGTCCTTTCTTTTCTTCAGGTTTATTAAAACCATTTTAAAGGTTACAGTTAATTGCACACATGTATACCTTTAAAACATATTAACATTCATATCTTCTTCCATTGGCTTTTTTGCATGCAAAAAACCCTACACACAGACAAAAGTAGCTATAACAGAATATCAGACTGAGAGCAAAGTTCAGGCCTTGCTTATTTTAGATGTTGTTGCTCTAGTTATTGTGATAAAATTTGCTTCCAGATAAAATGAACAAAGATATTTCATGTTAGGCAAATAAATAACCACGTAAAGTCTCAGGCAACGTTAGTAATTCCTGAAAACCATTACATGGAACCGGATGCTACAGGTTACCTTACATAAATTTAGAAAGATAAAAATTGTTCCTTGGAACAGTCAATGAATTTCTGTCATGTAATATCTGGCAAAAGTAGAGGAAACTAGGAGATAGTTATGAATTTATTTTAAAGAGTATTTGGGATGCAACTTGTATATATGCAGGAGTCTGAAGCCAACTTAGTACCTAAGTTTCTAAATTAAATATGATCCCAACTGAGCACAGAACTCTTCCCAGATAAGGGAGACCTGAACCTGGAAAAATGGAGACTGCTCTATCATAGCAAGACTCTTCCACAGAGTGTTTCTGATGAATGCTGATTACCACAGTAGTAAACCTGCTGGTAGGAGTGTCAGTATGACCTTGCTATATCTCTCCCTTGGGTTTATATAAAAGATTAGTTCCATGGCATCTTGGAAAACATAAAAAAACCCCAGTTTCTGTTCCAGCATCCTTTGCAACCAGAAACAAATGGTGAGGATGTGGATACAGCCCAGTCTGGTTCTGAGGAGTAGATTTGATTATTAATGCTCATGTTCCTTATTGCCGTAAACTGTGTTTTGCCATGTTAATAAAATACAGGACTTCGATATTTTTTGGTTTTTTTTCACCTTAGTCACAGTAAAAGCCATAGGTTTACCTGAAACAAAGAATGACGGACTGGTTGAAGTTGAAACAGATTTCTGGAAGTCATCTGGGCCAATGTGCCTGTTCCATCAGGGCTACATACAGCTGGCTGCCCAGGACTGTGTCCAGATGGCTTCTAAATATCTCTAGCAAAGGATATGTCACAGCCTCCCAGGGCAAATTGTACTAGTTCTCAGTCACCCTCATAGAAAAAAGTGTTTCCTGATGTCCATATGAAATGTTCTGTGTTTCAGTTTGTTTGCCTTGCTTGTTGTCCTATTTCTGGACACCACTGAAAAGAGCCCAATCTCTTTTCATTTTCTCTTCAGATATTTTTATAGTGTGATGACTTACCCCTTTGAGCCTTCTTTTCTCCAGGCTAAATGTTCTCAGCCTTTTCTTCTGTGATAGATGTTCCAGCCTCTTTATCCTTTTTGTCAGTCTTTGTGGACCCTCACGGCAGGACTCTTTTCAGTATGTCCTCAGATTTCTTGTTCTGAGGAGCCCAGAACTGGGCATGGTACTCCAGATCTCACCAGTGCTGAATGAAGGGAAAGGATCATCTCCCTAGTCTGCTGACAACACTCCTCCTAATGCATCATGGGATGGTTTTAGTTTTCTTTGCTACAAGGATAAATTGCTGGTTGACAGCTAACTTGGTGTCCAACAGGACCTCAGGACATTTTCTGTAAAGCTGCTTATCCTGGACCACCCCTGGCATGCACTGGTGAATGGGGATGTTCTGCCCCAGGAACATGACTTTGCACTTTCCCTTGGATAGTTTATGCCCTTCTATGTTCCAACTCTGGAAGTTGTCAATTCTCATACTACTCAAACGGAAATCTACTTTTTAAAGGATATTTTGAACAGATGATTGAGTTGGAAAAGCATTAATTGATGTTTTAGCAGCAGCAACTATTGGAGTTTTGAAATTGTCTGAACAGTGCACTAGGAATTGAGAACTGTTATGTATTTTTCTTTGTAGTGACAGTTATTTCCTCAATGGCTTTGCTACGTCTCTGCTCAACTGTACTCAGTGGTATAAGGAAGTATTTATTGGCCTAAATTATGATTTCTATTTATAAAATGAGGGAGACTTTCAGGAAGAAAATTGTTTTGAAGAGTTGCTGTAGAAATTACCCTGGTTAATGCACTAAACTAGGACATAATCAATCTGGCCTTAGCTCCATCCTCTGTCATGCATTTCCTCATATGTAATGGACAGGTAATTAGTAATTACTCCTTACTTTCTCCAGTACAAAGGCAATAAAAATTGTTATTTCTTGTGTGTTTGCTGCCTTGTTCAATAAATAAGACTCGATAATGGGTTACTTTAGCCCTTTGAGATAGCCTATGCTGGTTCAGAGTCTCTAGCTGTTCACACTTTCATCTTTCACTCATAAGACTGAAACTACTTTGCTGCACTTACCTTCTTGAAACCAGTCACCATCTTATAGGGATGCTTAAGCTTGTATTCCTCCACCAAAGATGCCTTCTATGCAGTTAGAGGCTGCAATGTTTCCTTAAATCCATTGAAAATTCCTCACACAAAGGATAAGCTGTATAACTTCACGTCCTGATTCTGCCAGTAACCCATTGCACAACTGTCTGGATCAGAAATTAAAAATTATTCACATATACATTCTGATAAAAATAGCTCAAATGGCAACTATAGTATTCAACATCATTAATTCCATTTTACAATTATTTGACAGACCACATCTTCCTGTAGCATCTATTATCCTACACAGAATTCATAATATAGATTAGGAAAATTTAAATATGTATTTATGAATTAAGGACAATAACTTGTGATGCTCAACGGAGCCCAGTATATGCTTATTTAAATCAGCATCTTAGTGCTTTATTAAGGGAACAAGGGTTTGCATTTCTTCTGCAAATGAGTACAAAACTCAATCAGGTTGTTTTGACTCAAACCAGATCTATTAATTCTTCCCTGTATTAACTATTTTTATATAAAAAGAAAACCTCGTTGTACACAAGAAGTCTGAATGTAATCAATATTTCCAAAGTGCATTGCAGGTATTTTATAATCTCAAACTTTATCATGAAGTTTGGAATAAAAATAAATGAATGCTAGTCCCTGTATTAAAATAGATAATATGAAATTACATAGCCCCTAAATAAATGACTTTGTTCCATTTTATATTATTTCCTTTTCAAACCACCACTCAAAGCAAAAACCTTGACCAAAGGTAAGTTTGGGCCTTCCTTCTTTTTAATCAGATAGAGCTGAATTTATAGTTCCAGACAAGATGTCAGGAAATATGGCTTCTAGGTCAATGATTTAGGAGTTTTCTTATTCTTTACAGAGCATAGGTGCCATCTCCTTCTAAATCTCACTCATTCTGATGTCCATCATGAATACGGCATCCTATTTTAGGGCCTCTGTGTAAATAAATGAAGTAAATTGGCTCCTAACTCATATTTTCTGACTTACTCTTGGAAAAGGTATTCCTCAATCTATACACTGTCGATGGAAAACTACAAGAAATAGCTGATAGGAATTTACATCTTATTAAGGAAATGTTGTATTAAAAGAGCTTCCTTTCAGTTTCTGACACCATCAAAACAATTATATACATCATACTCTAATAAGTATTTCAGCTCTGATAATTTATAAACCAGTAAGTTTTACTCCAAAGAAGATTTTTAATCTGAGCATAAAGGTTGATCTAACCCATTGCTAATGTTTTTCTTGTCTTAATTAACTTAACTGGCCACCTATAATACAAACTGTAATCATCCCTTGCCAGAAGTATATTTTCAAACCAGTATTTTTGTGCTCTCTATCATGGTTTCCATGATAGAAATCGTCCATCAAAGTAATCAATATTTCTCTTCCAAAGTCTTCCAGGAACTTCTCCTTTGCCGCAGCCTATTCTATTAACCACTGTTGTCTCAGTTTTCCTTGCACTCTTTGTATCATTTTATTGAATATTTTTTCAATAAAACAAATTATAAAAAAAATATTTAAAATTAAGACCTTAGTCTACAGATTTCTTTGTGCTCTATACTTCCAACCTGCTTTGAGAAAAAATATTCTGTATGTGAATAGCACAGCTGGATGCTATGACAATAATAAGGCAAAACAATAAGCACTATAAAAAAATAATTTTAACAAAACATTGATTCCTTTTTACAGGAAATAAGCATCTGGCATAAGCAGAAACAAGAGTCCTACCTCAAGGTCAGTTGCAATAAAAGCTTGAAAGGAATTTTTATTTTTTTAATTAAAAAATAAAAAGACAGTTCAGAAGTTTTTGACCAAAATTAACCTCGGAGATCTTATTAATAATTAAATATTTTCAATACTCTTAAAAGACTCAAGAATTCCCTACAGCTTAAACATTTTGAGTCATCAGAAGTCAACTAAAAGGGAGCATTTTCTGACATCATAATTGATAGAGTGAAAATGCTGTTAAATGTCGGAGTGACAAATCATATGGTAGTAACTTTGGCTTATAAACCTTGACAGAATGAAATAATTTTCTTCTGGCAGAGCTGTGACAAGATTTGCCACACATACGTTACACACAGATGTGCACAGTGACTGTGCACACAATCACAGTTACTGTGATTGAGATGTAGAAAACTGGCTGTGTACAAAGAATGTACCAAATTGAAGTTTAAAGATATTTCCAAGAAATATTAGAATTGTGACTTCCTGACAAGGAATTATGAACATTTCTGGGATTTGAAAAGTAGTGGCTGGTATTAATCTGCACCAGATTATTACCAGCCTGAAGAGGAGGCAAAACTTTGCAAATCCTAGATAAATTTCACAGAATCCTCAAAGGGTATCCATATTACATTTTTGAAAAGAAGGGAAACCTCAAAGTACCATAGTTCCACTCTAGAAGGCTAGTTCTACATTTGTAAAGACATATTTTCTCATTTTTGTAGAGGCTATAGCGGAAAATGGTACTTCCTGGGTCCTGGGAACAGTTATATGGGGTTTTTCTTCAAAGGATAATATTATATTTTATATTAGGAATTAAAACTTCTCATAACAACATACCTTACTGTATTTAGTAAGCTCAGAGATAGAATTTGGGTTAACATAGAAAAAAAAGGGAAAAAATCTCAAGATTTTTATGGAATTGAAAATCATGTAAATAATTTTTTCACAATTTTGGGATGAGAAAGAAAATTATTGAGTTTCTTGCTCTATCATTCTTCAATGTCCAGGTCACTACCAGTGTATTTACCTTCCTGCTAAGGTATTACTCCTGCTAGACCTGATTTACTTTACATAAATAATTGTATGCTAATTGGAACAAGGTGTTTACTCTCAGCCTCCCACACAACAAATAAATGCCCTAATTACTGGGACTCTGCTCAGGTCCACCAAATATGTAACTTAGAAAAAGAAAAGCAGCTTCAAGTTTTTCAGAATGTGAAAGCATCTTATGTTATAGCACTCATATGATAACTCATTGCAGTACTGGAAACAGATTTAACATTAATTTCATTATTTTAAAAGGTCTTTTTTAAAAGAATAGTTTTTAAAGTAACTATATTATGTCAGAAAAGGGTGTTAAAATTATAGTTAAAATCTTATAACATTTGCAAAATGACCTGCAATTTCAGTTGTCATTTAAATAGTAGTTTGCAGGAAAAATTATGAAATTTAGCCAATAATTTAAAAATCAGGTAAATTACACTCAGTAGCTCAGTTGAATATTTTAATAGTAGACATAAGAACTGAATAGGGATTTTTTCTTAGTTTTTATTGTCATTATGTGTGTTATATTATTTGAGTAGATTTATTTTTGTTTCAATTTTTCTATTTTTAGGCAAATAATTATATTTTCACTGGAAATGTATTATCATAACATTTGGGATTATATTGCAATTTGACAATGGGTAGTCAAGAAAACCCAGATATAAAATTAAAACACATTATTAAAATGTTCCCTGGTACATTACCCCTGAAAATGTTGAGTTATGCCAAACATACATTTCTGAGGGTTCAGAACAAGGATATGACTCTGATTTTGTTTTTCTGCTAATGGAAATGAGATGATTGCTGCTTCAGAGTGGTGTTTCTTTAAGGATATTAATTTCTTCAGCAGTTCAGTGCAAATTTCACACTCACTGAAAGAAGATAGATTCACCTCTCCCCTCTCCTTTGGACTTGATTTTGAAACTTCCACACAGCCTTAATGGTAAGCTGTTATCAAATTACATGAGACAGAAAAATATAGAATAAAAAAATACATTTCTTTCCTTGACCTTCAAGTTTGCAAATAGGAATAAATTGTTAATTTAGGTCTATACTTCAGGTCATTTAGGAGTTATACTTTAGGCAAACAGACTGAAAATTGTTCAAGCTGTTACCAAGGAGATGGTGAGTCATCCTGAATTTTCTAGGATCATTTAAAGGTGCTGTTGTTAAAAATATTAGCTATCTAACTTATTCTGGAAGATCAAACCTATTCAGCAGATGTCTATCAAATTTGCTGATTTCTCTCTCACCTTTAGTTGTGTCTTCTCAGGTCACTGACACTGAAGCCATGAAAAGGTATTTTAATGACTTTTTTTCAATATAGAGGTAAATATCTATCTACAAAGACCTTTTCTTTCT
>VYXD01010231.1:129839-160509 GCA_013397195.1 Hylia prasina
AAAAAAAAAAAAAACCACCACCCCAAAAAAACCCCCAAAAAAACCAAGAACATAAGAACATACCTCTATGAAGAAAATAGGGAAGATGGGAAGATGAGGTTGATAAATGTCATACTAAGGAAAAGACATTTTTCACACATGAATGATGAGGTAGAGCTGTAGCCAAGATATTTATATTTAAAGCAGAGAACCTCAATGCTCAATGCTATGATAATTCTTTAAAGCATCTTATTCCATGGTCAGGGGTGAGATACAGTTGAACCTTGATTAAGTCTCTGTTTTCTAAAGCCTGCCTCTGGCTCAGCATTTTTCAGATCTCCCTTATATTTACATCCATTAATTATTTCCCCACTTAACTGAAGAGGTGACTGAGGCCAAATATGTTCTAGTATATCAGGCATAGAACTCTAAAGCTTCATTTAGGATTTATCTCATAGGGTTTGTAATAGAAAAAAAAGCCTGGCTTAACTGATAATTTGAGAGTTACTCTTCACTAAAAGACCTTTGAAGAGTTACTCTTCACTAAAAGACCTTTGAATCCTGTAAATTGTTGCATGCTTTGCAACGCAGTAGAAATGGCTTTGGCACAGTTTGTAGCTGTTTCTGATTTCCAGACAAGAAGGATTTGACCTTGCAAGAAGCGTATAATTAAAAGTAACTGTAATAAGAAAAAGTGTATATTTTTGATGTGTGTGATGGTTTAGGCTTCTTTTTTTTTTTTTTTCTTGCCAAGGTCAGGATGAGTAATACTTGGGAAATGCCAAGCTCGAGTTTGGACTTGGAATGTTTATTATATCTATGTCAGTATCTACAAGCTCATGAGACATGAGCTTAACTAGCAAGCTGGGGAAACGTGGTAAAATGGAGAGCTTCTAACTCTCTCCAAGGTATTTTAAGTGATAATTACCCAATACCAAGTTGATACCTATATTATTTGTGTTTCTGACCCAATAATGACCACCAAAGGCCTGCAATGGGGACCTTTTTCACCCAACTACAGAAAACCACCTAAACCCATGAAGAAGAAGGAAGAGGAAGGTGAAGAAGAAGGAAGAGGAAGGTGAAGAAGAAGGACAGAGACAACACCCCAAATCTTCTATCTTGACTCATATGTATTACTATACACTAAAACCCCAAATTCTAAGTTTCTAGGACTCCAACAGACGTGGATTTTCACTGTAGAGAATGAGTTCCAGATTGGTGGTCACTAAAGGCAAGAGGCAAGTCACTAATGAACACTTAATAAGTACCCATGCAAACATCTGTTACGTGCATAGGCTTCAGTGTAGGTTCTGCTAGAATTTGTAACTCTATACATTATCAAGAATCTCATTAAATGCAGTCTTCAGGCAGGTTGTTCACATCCTTCTTTTTTTTACTTGTGACTGCCTACTTGTTCGAGAGTAGATGAATGAGAGTAACATAACTCCTCTCATTGCACAGAAAGTATTAAATATGGTTACCTCACTGAGCTCACAAATATTCTCTCTTTATCTCTTCACAAGAGCACAAGGACTTGTATCACCAATACTCTTGAAAGACTGGGGTTAACAGAACATTGTATATCTGTAATGAATCCCCTGTGTTTTTAATAAACTAAATCAGTTATATATTTTCTTTCATATCAATTCCCTTTCATAAAATTTTGAATACTGTAGGAACTTTGAGCATAGATTTGTCTCATCTAGCCTAGCAGATGACTTGATTCTAATAACAACAAATATGTATTTTATTACAAAATGCAGATTGTTTTCTGAACTTTTTTTAGCTGGTTTAGTGTATGAACTTTAATCTGAAATTCTCTGGAGTGGAAAAATATATTTTACTATTAGTATGTGTACTGTTTACCACAGTCAGGTACAGCCAATAGAAGTAGGATATTAGAAAACAAAGAAAGATAGGTTTTAAAGCTCTGGAATATGTGTTTGTTGTCAAGGAATCTTCAGGACACTTTGTGAATTATGATGGTTACAAAGTCTCCTGAATTTTGTGTAAGCAAAGGCTTTTTATTAATCACACCATAATTAAATCTGAATGTGCTTCTGCTTTTGCCATCCATATAAAACATCCAACTACACAGAAATTCATTTAGTTGTAACAAATCTTATGCTGATCTATAGTGATCTCTGGGGTTTACTACATATCTTTGTATTCATTAACCTTAGTAAAGATACACTGATATTCTTTATCCCAAATGGCATTATTGCTTTTGGTTCTCTACTAACACAGAAATCCAGACAGTACTTATCTTAAGAAACACTGACATTCATAGATTCATTGAACTACTTTGAGCTACTACTGACTAAATCAGCTAATGGGATTTCCAAGATCTATGACGATAAGGCTTATACCTCAGTAATGTAATTAATGTGAAAATTTGGGTACTCAAAGGGAAATGATTTAATCTTGCAGCATTATATTGAGAGATCCAGTTTCTGAAATGCATTTAATCATAGCAAAACTTACAGTGAATTACATATTTTTATTCTGTTTAAGAAAAAGAAGCTGAAATCAAATGGTTTTCTGCAATTACAAGGATTCCAGTGTTGCTTTAGTGTGACACTACAGGGAAATGTAAATGTAGGCAAGGGCTCATTTAAAAGAATTCAGTCTGATTAGTAAACATGTCGTGTTTTAAATGGTAGCATAATGTCTGTTTCTTTCTCTGAAAAACTGATAGCTGGATTATGGAAATTGCCTCAAAGTAAAGGAAGTTGTTACAACATTTTCCAACTAAGCATGATGAAGCCAGATTGTTTTCCCTGGAGCAGAAACATTTCACATAGATTTTCTGGATCTCCGCTCTTAGGGAGGGCGGATGGGGCGTCACAGATTTTTTTTTTTTTTTTCCTTTTTTTCCTTGCATATCAAAGCACAGAAACAAACTTTCTGAAGCTCTGGATATCTTTTGTATGTGTATCTTTTGTGTATATATGTGTATATATATATTGTGTATATATTTATATATATGTTGGTCTGAGTAGAAGACTACTGATTTTGCTTTGACAACAAGACTATGTGGCTTAAAATTGTCTTCAGATTCATCTTAGGATTGGTGGAAAGACCATGCTTGCTCATTTGTGTGTGCTTTGACTTGTATGTATGTCAATAGGTAAGAAGTTTCTCAAAGTAAAATTACTATTAAATGAAATATGGATCTAATGAGATAATTAACTGTTTTTTCCTCACAGTTTTGAATGGCTGCTACCATAGATAGAACCCTTGTTAACACAGGGTAAGCAGAGTCACTGTATGGAGTTTGTAAAAGATGGTATCAGAACGAGGCACCAGAATATTAATATTTGTTATGAGGTCTTTTAGATACCATCTGTTGTTCTGGTTTTTTTACCATCAGAAAACCAAAAAATGTAAACTGAGGGAAATCAGCTCTTTAGCGGCAAAGATATTTTTCTCAGTGGCTAAATTGTATCATATATTAGAAAGCCAAATATCCTCACACAAAATTACAGTGCATATAAATTAATAATATCATAGCAATCCTTCATAATCTTTAAAAAATAAAGCAAAAAAATTACTTCAAGAGTCTGAGGTTTTTATCAGATAGTTAATGAAATTCAGTTTGTGTTGTCTGCTATTTAGATATTTTAGTAAGGGGAGGGAAACACCAAGGTTCAATATCTTTCTCTCATTTGGACTTGACTTGGCAGAATGGCATACTTAATCTAGGTTGCATTTTTGATAGCTACACGAATGTAAATACTTCAAAAAGATGCAGTTACATTTTTCAAAAGTTTCAAAAATCAGAGAATGCAGAAGTTAAAAAGTATGTCCAAGTCACTGGATCAATGGGCCAACCACTCTGAAGCTGTTCCTGTCAGATATGTTCTATGGGACATGTCAGTGGTGCTGTCATTGAAACTAATAGGATTCAGTTTGAGTTATTGTTCAGGGATACGTAACCTGCCATATCAGGCTGAAGTGACCTTTGTAAAGTTCTGCACTTCTTTGGATTTTTTTTTTTTTTTAAACTGGAGATGCACAAAGTTTCCACTGTTTGCCTTCTGAAAACACAGATTAGCATCAAAACAGTATTTTAAGCAGTTTGTACTCAATTTGATTGCTTCAATTTCTTGGTGACTAAAACTCAGAAACCTTTGCTTTCTTCAGAGGCATTGAAAATAATTGTAAGGGGACTGGAGAACACTTAAGGGTTGATCCAAAGGACACAAATCAGCAGGAGATTTCCATTAACTTCTATAAGCATTCAGGGCTCCCCATAACAGTTTCTTTTCTGACTGCTGAGAATAAAATGATAGAATAAAAGAAGTTCAAACATTTTTTGAATCAAAGCATTAGGTATTCTGATAAATAATGTACAACAACTACTTACACAGCTGCTGAGAAGATCTTTTTGAGAATTATTTGTCTGTAAAATCTCTTGGAGTTTGAGAGCCTGAATGCAGAATCTCATTATTTTTAGTGTCAGCTTTGAGCTTAAATATACAACCTATAACATTATTGTAAGGAATGTTTAATGTTCTTTAAAATAGAGACTGACTACTTCTTACTTTTTACTTTTTTTTTTTTTCCTGATGGCTATTCCCAAATACTTGCAAGCTGTCAAGAGAATCTGTCCATCAATAACACACAATATTACGCATCAGTTACTTTGTTCGCTCTTTAGCTGTCAAGATCATTTTTAAAAGGGCTGTCACTTAGAAAGTCATATAAATGAAAACTGAATTATGCTGCAGACTGTATGAAGCTGCAGTCCTAATTTACTTGATGTGATGGGAGAAGAAGGAGAGAAAAAATTGAAAATACTGCACAAAAAACGTAATTGAAACTGTTTTATTACTGATTATCACAGTTCTAAGGTGAGTTTACAAGATTAAGGTCTGTGCTGGTTTGGGCTAGCATTAATTTTCCTCACAGTAGCTATTATGGGTCTGTGTTGTGGATTTGTACTAAGCACAGTGTTGATAATAATGAGATATTTTCATTATTGCTAAGCAGGGCTTACACACGGATGCACAAGATACTGGGAGGGGACATAGACAGGACAGCTGATCCCAACGTATCCAAGGGATGTCCCAGACCATATGACATCATGCTCAGCACGCACACTTGGAAGAGAAAGGTGGAGATGTTCCTTGTGATGGCATTTGTATTCCCAAGTCACTGTTATGTATGATGGAGCCCTGCTTCCTAGGGATGGCTGAACGCCTGCCTGCCTGTGGGAAGGGGGGAACAAATTCCTTGTTTTGCTTTGCTTGTGTGGGTAGTTTTTGATTTGCCAATTAAATTGTCTTTATCTCAATTCATGAGTTTCTTTCATTTTTATGCTTTCAATTACTTCCCCATCCCATTTGGAAGATATAGGTGAACAAGTGGCTGCATGGAGCTTAGTTGCCCGTTGGGGTTAAAATCCCAATTTTCCTTATAAATCTTGGTCTCATGTTTGTTGTTATTCAAATATCTATTACTATTGCAATGTAAAGAAATAAACAGGACAGGAAAAAACCTCAAAACATAAAACACAATCATTAATTGTGTTTTGTAGGTCTTAAACACAATGACAGAATATATACACAATATTCTCAAAAAAAGTAGCAAATTATATGAGGTTATTTTTGTTATATTTTTCATTAAAATAAATGTAAACCAAAATTATGATACATATGGCTAGCCACAGCTAGCCTGGGGGAAAAAAGCTTAAGTGATCTACCTGTGACTATAAAACAGCTCTGTAAGGTTAGGACCTCAGAACATTCCTGACACATTGTCTATATTATTAAATTCTTAGAAAAAATTTAATTGACATTGACACAAATGTGGACCACAAGTCAGGCATGACTGGGGAAGCAACATGGCCTAGGAAATCATTCATGCAGGTAAAAGTCTGTATCAGAGTCTGAAATGTAATGTATCAATTATATCTGGCCAATGGTAGGTGATTTCAGGGCCAGAAAACACCCCCTGGTATGTTTGATATAAGAGAGAGCCTGCTGTCCACCCAAAGACAATTTGACTGTTGAACTTGGTCATACAGTGTGCCCAATGTCCGGCTGGCAAATCTTTATTGACTTTCAGTGATAAAGAATTTGACACTGCAAGTACATTTCAGATATATGAATTTCATTGTTAAAATTTAGTTTAGTGTGTTTTCCTAAGCCTTCTCAATTTCTTACTATATTTTATCATCAATAAATATACTTGTTTCTTAATTGTACAGGGGAAAAATAAAGTAGGTGTAACCTAGGAAGACAGATACATAGATAGATCAGAGAGATAGAGAGACAGATAGATAGATCCTTCTACAGTAAGGGATAAGGTATTTCATAAAGAGTTAGATAAACATGCACAGTGATTCATTTAACCTTCCTGAGGTCTGGATGAAACTAGCACCAGCTTTTCTCTCTAAATATTATTCCTGCAAGTAAAGAGAGATATGATAAGCTCTATATATACTTGGAAGAGTAACATTATTCTGTTGAGGTAAGAAAGGAAAGGTACTGACCTTCACAGAGCTAATTGAAAGGAAAGCATTTTGTACAGTCTCTCTATTTATTTTCATATTTTATTTTTATATACTACATATGCATTCATGCTTACATACATTGACATATGCAGTACATAATATTGCTGTGAAAAGGCTCTGAATATCTGAGCCTTGATGCTAATGATATTGTGACAGCAATTAATGTTAATTAATATATTCTTGGCACAATATTAGGCACCATGGAGACACATAAAATGTATTAGTTATTTCATTATTCAAAAGTGCAAGACTACATACTTTTTTGTCTTAACTGAAATTTAGTTCATCATCTGTATGCCAAAAGAGAGAAATATCATCTTCATATCAACAACTGTAGGAATTTTTTGTCTCCAGCACAGATCTGTTTCAAAAGATTGTCATAGCTCACGTATTATCATTAGCTTAATAATGACAAGTATTTTTTGTCTCTTACTGTACTTGCAAACCCTCTGCCCTCTGCTAAGGCATGGGAATTGTTTCTTTTTAACTATAGTTGAGTTCAAGAAATCATTTAACACTTTAAACTATAATATTATGTTTCCATCTTCCACCAATGTAGAGCTACTCAGAAGTGGTATTGGTTGTCAGAGGGTTTTCTACACTATTTCTAGAAGTACCGTGTGTACTGATGAATAATATTCTAGATAATTTTGCCTGACTAGTGGAGTAATATCCTTATCTAATTTTTTTCATCTTTGTCATGCACATCATGTCAGACAAAACACTGGGTATAGTTTTTAGATTCATTATTCAGGCCAAACAAGTGCCATAAGCACTTATTAAGGTGTTTGATGGTTTGCCTGAACAACCATACTTTGCTTACTTTGTCACTCTTCCAGAGGACAACTTAACCTGTGCATGGCACTTTCAAACACTATGCACTACAGAAGGAAAAAATCCCTTTAAAACTGTTTATTTTGGAAATGAAAAGGATAAATAATTTGTGTGGAAATTAGTTTCTTTCTCCTTTTGCCAGTTGATTCTAAAGTCAGATGTAAAATTCCATTAGTTCTGCCTTACATATGAAATATTATTTAGAGTGGCAACACTAATCTATGACTTAAGATTATGATGTTGGTCTCTTCCTTTTTTGTTGTGATATGTTTAATGGGTTGTTTTGTTGTCCCCTATGCTAATAATTTAGTCCTAAGTTGTATTCCTCCTTTTTTCCCTGTACTGTTAATACTGCATAGATTACATTCACTTATTTAGTTGTCAATCCTTCCCTAACCCTGCCTTTTCTTCCAGACTGTTCCCTATCAATCTCCTAATTTTCGATGCCCTATTAGTTGTTTAGATTGTTCCTCTCCCTCTGTGTTTCTTTATTGGTTTTAGTGTTGTTTAGTGTTTATTGGTTTAGTGTTGTGAGCCTTGTTCCCCTCTCCCTATTGGATCCTAACCTTGAACTCTGCCCCCAAAGCAGTCCCTTAAACCCACTGTCCTGCCCTGAGATAGAGACTTTTTCTTTCATTTTTCTTTTGGAGAACTTTTTCTTTCACTTTTCTTTTAGAGATTTTTTTAGGCCCTATCCTCTGCTCTGTCATCGAGTTAGGTTGTGTTTTATGTTTTGCTTTTATAATAAGCAAATCTCAGAGCTGCAAGCTAGGCCTGTCCCGTATTCTTTACTCAGATCCGCCGGTGAGTGCCTGGGACCCGCGGGCCCCAGGGAACATGTCACACCCCCATGAAGGAGCAGTGATATCAAAGAGTGCCATGACTCTTTTTGAAATGCTAAAATTTAGCTTCAATCCACTTAGTGAACCTGTATGTAATGTCTGTGGGTAGAAATGCATTTTGTGCATAGTTTCATGGGCCTCCATCTCGGAGAAGCTAGAGGGCACCACCAGAGAGAACAGTTAAAATAATACCCTGCAGCCAGTTTTCTAAAGCAATGACAAATTATCACTACTGAAGAATTTAAGACAATATTTTAAAGACTTTAAAATTATTGCCAAAATAATCAATCTTCATAGGTCATAATATACGTGCAGGCATTTATCCCCCTAATTTTCTATATCAGACCATATTGATAACATATTATACAAAACATTTAATTTTGCTGCATTTATCACATAACGATTTTTTTTTTTGAAAGGTATGACTTTTGTTTGCATGAAGTGTGAGATAACTCACTCGAAGGGCCAGTAAAGCTCTGTCATACTTATTGTTTTGGCTAGAAATTGTGCATAAACTCAGAAAATCAGAGACATAAAAATGATTACTAAGCACTAACAATGTGAAGATCTTTAAAGAAATCAAAGCTTTTTTTGCAGAGTGCATTTAGAAGATCAAAAGCAGTCTTCCATTTTATAAATGCATGTAAATTATCATTGTTAATAACAGTTATCTATGCCATTTCTAAAAATTATTTGTTAACATTCCCTCCATGTCTGGGCCCTGAACTTTATCACAATTCTTGACTTTAGATCTTTCTTTTCAGGATTTTTTTGGCATCTGTTCCTCACTCAAAAGGTTTCTTATCCCAATATCTTCACCTTTTGTATGTTTGCAGGAACACTGTTTCATCTGCTTATAGTTTCTGACAGACTTATTACATGACAAAATATTACACAAGATTATTCATACAAAGGTAACCTCTATTTGAAACAAACACACATACATGAAGACACATTCAAAGATCTTTAACTCTCTAATTTCCTTTTTTTATTCATTTGACTTACAACATCTCAGAAAACTTCTGCTTAGAAATTCCATCTTCTTCAACATATAAAATTGTTTACAGGTAGTCTCAGTGCTTTTGTTAGATAAGGTTGTATTTCCCTCATGATGCCTTTAACAGACTACTTGGGATAAATCAGAGAAAGGCTGTGATGTCGTGAATAATACCTACAATTTGTTACACAGACACCATGGGGATTGATTTTTCATCTACTGAGAAATTTTTCATATTTTTCATTTTTGGACACAGGACTGCCTTCATAAGAATTTCATTGTCTAAAGGTGAACAGGCTGTTGGCTGCTCAGCACTCTGTCAGCAATTTTTTCATAGAGGCACACTGTCTCTTCTATAGTGACTGGTATTTGTTCATGTGTTTCAAAAGTTCATTACTGCCACATGGAGGTGGTGGAGTTTAAGAAGATCTAAGGGAAAGTCTCTCTGTTATCTCTGTTGAAATACACTTGCAGTGAGAGAATTTTTCACTATCTTAGCAAAAAATGTCATTATATGTAAGGAAAGAAGAGGTCATTCTTGTCATGCTGGTGTTTTCTCTGAGCTGTTGATAAAATTCTGATCGCCTAAGGTTGCTGGCTTTCTCTGTAATTTCCTGACACTAGATTTGAGAGTTCCTTCTGTAGCTTTTACAGCAGCTACATTTCCTTTTGCTTTATTACCATGAGACTATTTCATATCATCCTGGAATTTTTTCTGATGTTTCCCATGATTCTTGTCTTTGAGTTCCTTCATAGTTCAGTGTATTTCACTCCAATGTCTTCTTATCTTTCTTAACCAAAAATTTTCTAACCTCTTCTCTGTATATCTATTTAAGTGGCATGAATCAGGACATCCAAACTGATTTTTACTGATTTCTAGAAATTCTCTTGTTATGAATTAAACGCCTTTACAGTCATGCTGATATTGCCACGTTTTGATGTTGGAAAATAAAAATAAGGAAATATGTTAATGGGGTTGAATGAAATATGTTAATGGGGTTGAATGATAGCAAAGTTCATCACTTAGCACTGGTTATGTATGATGGTCAAGAACCAGAGGAAAAGACATGACCTCTGAGCAGGCAACAAACAATCGTTTCATTAAAAATATCACAAATATCACTTCCTGCTTGTAATTTTACTTTTTATTTGTCTGTAAAGAATCTAGGAACTATGTTCTTTCACATTATGTGAAAATCAGTCTCCTGATGACTTTGTCAACAACATTTTAGGGGTTTTTTTAGCTGAAACTTCCAGCTAAAGGAAAAGTGCTCATAAATAATGATCGAGATTAAGATTGTCTCATTAAAAATGGACCTTAGAAATTTTATTTTTAAAATGTGCATTATTTTGTTCTAAAAACTTTGTACTTCCTCCTCTGTACGTTTTATATTAAAAAAAAAGAAAGGTGGGACACTTGATTTAGTATATCTTCTTTGTCTACCGATATGTCTTGATCTTTCATTAGAACACAGTATTGTCCAAACACATGGTTTTCAGAAATAAAGAATTCCATATTTTCCTTATCAATTAATCAATAAAGGCTAACATTTATACTCCTAAAATAAATGATAAATACAGTGAGTTATCCCTTATTAAAAAAAATTACTGTACCAAACTACTACTGCTATTGTTTTTTTTATTTTTTTTTTTATGTAAGCTATGACTATTCTTTATTTAGCTTTTCATTATCTGTGATGATAAGAAATGACCCTTGAACTATCACACAAAATTATAATGCATCAAAATATTCTTAAGTAACTGTAAATATGTATCTGCAGACAGAAATAACTAGAATGCAAGCAATGAGGAGTATCAAATTAAGATGTTTAAATCTTTTTATTCCAGTCTGTTGCTTTTGATAAAATTACAGGATTAGTAGTTTCAGAGAAGACAGCAGATGCAATATGTTTTGATTTTACTGAATCCTTTGATGTACCGTGTTGTGAAACCACAAAAAATTAATTCAAGTTGTCTCATGTAAGAACTATACCACTGAGATTGACAAAAATCATTGTAGAATGATAAACAAAGAAGCATAATGATAATTTCAGCTTTGCTGTGGAGAGGTTTCTGAGGTTGATAAGAACAGTTCCCTCTTTTTTCCTTGTCTTTTATTCTATTGTGTGATGATACATATAATATATGCTTAAATTTTTGTACATAGTTGAGGGAATAAATAACATCCAGACAGGCTTGGACAAGATTGAGAGATCAGCCCATCAGGCCCATCAGGTTCAACAAGTCCAAGTACAAGGTCCTGTACCTGGGTCATGGTAATCCCTGGGTAACAGGCAGAGAAGGGTTTGAGAGCCCTGATGAGAAGGATCTGGGGATAGTGGTGGGTGAAATGCTGGACATGACTGAGTATTGTTCTGTACCATAGCCCAGAATCATAGAACCATGGAATTGTTAAGTTTGGAAAAGACCTCTAAGAACAAGTCCAACCATCAATCCAGCATCATTAGTTCACCACTAAACCACGTCTTAAGTGACATATCCACTCGTTTTTTTGAACACTTTCAGGGATGGTGACTCCACCACTCTCTTTTCCAATGCTTGACAACCATTTCGGTGAAACAAGTTTCCATAATATCTGATGCAAACCTCTGCTGGTGCAACTTGAGGCCATTTCCTTTCATCTTATCACTTGATACCTGTGAGAAGAGATTGACACCCACCTCACCACATCCTCCTTTCAGGTAGATATAGATAGGAATAAGATCCCCTCCCTCAGCCTTCTTTTCTACAGATTTAAAGTTTTCTCCAGACTTTCTTCGGTGGAAAGCCAACCACATCTGGGCTGTTTGAAAAGAGGTTTAATCAGCAGGTCAAGGAAGGGAATTCTGCCCCTATACCCCACTCTGGTGAGGCCTCATCTGGAACACGGCATCTCATTTTGAGGTCCTCAGCTCAGGAAAGACAAGGACCAACCTTTCAACTGATTTTATAATTTCTATTTCTATGTGATAATAGATTTATTCTATTTATAAAGAGTAAATCATTTTCCCCCTACTTCTTTTGCTTCAATTTATGCCTAGCTCAGTCCCACTAAAAGTAAAGTGAAAGGCTTTGACAGAAGACTTTAATGAGAGCTTAGAGGTTTGGGAAATTTCTGGCTAGTTAGTCAGCTCACTTTAAAATAAATAAATAAGAGTTTGCAAGCGTGGGAGCCTGGGGAGAGCTTAATTAAAGTGAATAGGGAAATTAAACTGGGGAAAAAAAAAAAAGGGGGGGGCGCAGCAAGAAGGGAAAGAAAATCAGTCAGGGATACTTGTGAGTGAGAGTGAAAAACAAGTACCAGAAAATCAAAACACAATGTTTCATAATCCTGCTGCTGTTATTTTTTCTGGTAGTTCTTCCTACAGATGCCCTCTACAGACACCTATCACATGGGAAAGAGATCTCCCTAGTGGAAGGAGAGACACTGTGCTCCCGTCGTGGGACTGACTATGCAAAGGAGGTTGCATCAATTGAAGGGTTTGTCTACACAGAGACGTTTTCAGACGTAAAACTGGCAGAATGATTAGTCCACTTTAAACTATCCTAATATGACTCCCCACTGTCAGAATTATTTTGAAAAAGTGCTTTTATTATTTAGAAGTAAAGTAATTAATCTGGAAGGGAGCTGGATTTACTCAGTGATTGACTGTCTGTGTGGGGAAGTTATATAAGCATAGCTAAATTGATTGCTGTAGCTATGCTGGAAATCATCCCAACAAAAATAGACATACCACAGACTATAATGACAATACATACCTGTTTTCCCAGTATGTAAATTCTAAAGCATGGACAAAAAATTTCAACATGCGAGGAAAGACAGTATTTTTTTTTTAAGGCAGTAAGCTCTTTGCACGTGTTTCATATGAAAATATATTCCATGAAGGGCAATTGAACTACTGGATTCTTTGACCTGCGGAACAGAAAGCTGATAGAAGTCATGAAAACATTTTGTAGGAAGAGGTAATAGCTTTTATTAGGCTAAACTGTGAGCTTAAAATAAATTAACAACATCTGACAAGAAGAAGCAAATCCAAGCCAAAATCTGGTTAGACACAGGTGCTCTTAATTATTGCTTATTATGTTAATAAGGCTACTGAACAAAAGTGGCATTAGGTATTTACTGTAGTGAGGGTTGGTGTGGGTAGAGAGCTGGCTGTGAGCTGAATTTCAGGCCCTCAGTACTGGCCAGTCTCTGAAATAAGCAGGCACTCACATTTGGGCAGAGACAGCGAACTCAACTTTGCACCAAAGTGGACATGAAGGTATTTAGTTAAGACTAATGTGCCTTGGTTTTTATTTATTTTTATTTTATTAAGCTCTTTGCACGTGTTTCATATGGGGGTTTTGCTCTGGTTTGTGGATGGAGGTTTTTTTTCTCTCAGTTTCCATGAAAATTTAGTCTGTGAGTTGGGTTTTTTTGATGACATGTAAGAATCAAGCACCCGATTGCCATTAATTTTCTCAGGAAATTGAAACCATACCCTGAGTTTATTCTTTTTTTCTTTAAATCCCACTCAATAATTCATATTACTTTGACAAGCTGCTTTGACTTTTAAAAGGCATGTGTTTTTCTGTCCCAAGAACAGAAATTCACTTGTTGTTCTCAAAAATACATCATCTATGAGCAATAATGTTGACTTTTTAATATAAGTCAAATTTATTTTAAAATCTGATGTGACTCTGTAACTCTAACTTTCCTAATATATGAAAATGAAAAGTATTTCTAATATATAGAAATGTGAACACAAATTAAAACAAGAGAAATCTGCTCACTTAAAAGAATTGAAATGTGAACAAGAGCCAAATCCATTTGATGGCAAATGTGCTTGGTGATAAACTATTTCATAATGGTAGTCATGGCAAAAATAGTTGAATAATAAAATTACAAAATAACATCCTATGAGGACATCAAACACACTTTGTTTTGTTTTAAAAGTTAGTGAGTTCTGTTTTGGCTATGAGTTAAAAAAGCTAATTTAAGAAATGCTCAAAGCTTTCTTCAGCTATCACTCAGAACTTTTCTGCCTGCCAAAGTATTTTGGCTTCACAAGGAAAACTTCCAGAGCCAGAGGCAAAAGTATGTTAGTTAAAGCTGAGGGACAGACATGAATACGTGTTTGGCTTTGCAGCTGTAAACCCTGGTTAGCTCATCTCCCCACATCACAAATCTAACTCTCATGGACTTAGAATATCTGTGCTGCATTAACTAGGAGTAAAGTCACTGATGAATAGTCCTGTGAACATGCATCAAACAGCAAATTAATCAAAAAATTTAAGGCAATTGCCACACACAGAGCATGATTTTTAAGTAATTTGAAATCTGTTCATATTTTAAATGTCAAACTGAATTGAAAGGATATGCATTTTAGATTTCACCGTATGTTTTCCCAGGGGGAGGATCATCTATCTGTTTTTCCATTCATAGTATTTACCCAGTAGCTCACATGTGATGCCTAGAGCCCAGAAAGGTGTTTTATGTTTGGAAAGATTACACATTTCATTAAAATATAAAAAAAGGAAGTTATAAGCTGAAATAAGAAAGATAATTTGTTATTGAATCTAAAATATTAAAAAATCTTGAGACCTTTCAAGTCTAAATATCATCCTCAGCTTATTTCAAGAAGAGTTTGTATGAGAAAAACCCTGTTTGGAATTTTTAATTCACACTGTTTAGGCACTTAAACCACTTTTTAATATGTTGATTGGTTACACCATGAGGTGTGTCTTGTTAAAGTAAGAACTTTAAGCAAATTTAGATGAGTAATAGAGTACATAAAAAGATGAAGAATGTTTTAGAAAATCTCCACTATTTCATTCCCCAATATCCAGTACCCTGTGATGCAAAATGAATGTAAATTATTATTGCTAATAAAAGGTGTTGCATGCCATTGCAATGCTGGTTTTAAAGTTCTCCTGGTTCTAGTGATAAGAGCTACAAGCAGAGCCTGATATGACTCCTTCACCTGGGTTTGATTCTGTGCACCTCCCAGAAGCAGAACCCAGTGATGCAGATTGTAATTCCCTTAATGCTCAGTGGCCAGAAGCAATGTAGATCTTGCTGGTGTGAGGGATTTTCCTGTATTCTTCGCCTTTCACAGTGAGAAATAACTACATTACTGAATAGTATGACTTGATACATAATTTAACTGGAACACAGGAAGTTTTACCTAAGCATGAGGAAGAACTTCTTCACCGTTGTGGGTGACTGAGACCGAGACACATCACTGAGAAAGGGTGTGAACTCTCCTTCTCTGGAGATAACGCAAAATCAAATTCTGTGATAGCAGACCAAAAGTGATTGTGCAAGTCACCTCCATAAATGGTATGTGTAGGTCAGTTTGTTTATTTAATCCTAGATTTTGTCTGGTTTCCTGTCAAATATATTTCCCCAGTGCCCATGACCTAAAGCTAACTGAAAGGCCCAGCCTTTACCTTTCACAAGAATGGCTGAACCACATCTGAAGCACATGTAGGGAAGAGCATTTGCTTGAAGGAATCTATTTCACATATAGGAGAACAACTCTTACACTTTACTCAAGAGGACGTGATCATGGACAATCTTGCACTAGTTTTATGCAAATATTGTTAGCAAAAATTCATTTAAATTTGCTTCTCTGCTTATGGAAGAATTGCCACATAAAACAAATCAGAAAAAAGCCCCCTGGTCCCATTTTTTTATTTCCAACTACACTCAACACCATGTGCTTAGAAACAGAAGAATAAGATTTGAATAATTACAGTAATTTGGGAGCAAGAGGCAGAGACTAGACACAAAGAAAATGAAGTATATACAGAGTCAAAGAGGTGCCAACTTGATTTTGGCAGAAAAGTAAGTTGCCATCAGCTGAAAAGAGCAATGACTCCAAGATTTCAGGAGCAGAGTTTGGTGGAAATGCCTTTTTAATACTTTAACTGATAAGCTTAGATAACTAATTGCAGCCTAACATCAAGTAAGGGGAGAGCACCAGAATAATTAGATTTAAAGATCCAGATTAATTCCTTATACACTGACGTTTTAGAAACACCCTAAGCCAAAACTTCAACAAGCATACCAATAGTTACTAAAGTATGTGCATGCTGTACACAGGCCATTTATTTTTTTTACTCCCTGTCCTACTGTACAATCAATCCACAATATCATTATTTGTGAAAGTTTTTCATATTGTTTTCCATTTGATGAAAGATAGATTTCTTCAGTTAACCTTCTGTGCCTTTGAAGTCCACAGCGTTCTTTATGCATGTTATCAGCATAAATTTGGATCAAACAGATAGACAAGAAGATAAAAAATAGGGTACAAAAATAAAGAAGGACAAAAAATTATGTCCATGTAGGATAAAAATTTGTTGTGGTTTGACTAATTGTTCCAGTGCACAGTTTGCAATTAATCAAGCATGGAAAAATTTGATGACCAAGTCATATTATAAAGCAATAAATATTTCTATATTTATTAAGTGAAAGGTTGAACCACTAGCACTAGTATTGAACTGGGTTATTTTTCTGCCTTATTATTATTTGATAATTTTATGTTATTTAGGTTTTAGTCTAAGATTAGTTTCTTTGGTGATGTCTGTAAACTGCTGAAACTGAGTGGAAAAGCTGTAAAACACAGATTTTTTTTTTTAATTTAGTTCCCCTTTTTTTATAGTTTCTTTACCCTTGACAATTAATGGGTAGAGGAGAATTTGTTCTATCACTGTAAACAACATAAAGAAACATATCAAACAGATAAATTTTCAATAAACTACCTAAGAGGCAGAATTTGTAGCATGAATAGCTACAGTAGTTACAAAGTAAAACTTCATAGGAAATGCAATAGAAACGAACAATAGTGACATAAGCACATATATTGCTTAAGGCACAAAAGAACATTGTTAATTCACAGACAAAGGAGCCAAGTCTTGATTTTAATGTGGCCATTGTTTTCTATGTGTACTCTGAATGTATCCTTTGACCTATACACAAATGTTACTCTATCCTTCTAAATCTCATATCAGCCACCAATTTTTCTGAGAAAAAAAATAATCAAAGTATTGTTAGTGTAGTAGTCAGCTCTCCAAAGAGGAATAAGAGTTATCTACTAAGAGTATAGCTATACTGAGCTAGTTTAAGTTCCTTTGTTCATAAAATGTTTAGATTTTACCCAGCAAAAAATTGCATTTTTGTTCAAAGTTTGATTAAAGTTTTGAGAAGTATGACAAAACAGATTGAGGTTTGTATGCAAAAAAAGATTTTTCTAAATGGTGCTTCGAAGATATGAACCACCTGCAAAATGAAGCTTCTGGTAGAGATATGTTGCATATTGCGCTATTTTAGTTCCTTAATTAACTACATGATAAGTATTTTCATGGCCTGAAAGTCATCAAAATTTTGCTTTAATCAGGAGAGAGAAAGAGCAAAATGCAGTAAATTTTGGGCTAAGTTCTTCAAGATTTAATCAATTGAAGCTCTTCTTTAATTTCTTGTTGTATTAAATAGCATTTTTCCATGAGTGGCAGGATTTGAACTACTTTTGAGACAGACTGCGTAGTAATTTTACAGTAATCTTAAAAGAACTATTTATAAAATTACAAAGTAATTTGCATTTATTAATGCTGTTATTTTCTACAGCATTTTGATTACTGTCTTGTACCTTGATACATTGTTAATTAATCTGATAAAGCACTACATGGTGTAAACTCTGTGTATATTTACTTAAATTACCTTTTTACTTATTTAATGTATTTTAGGGCTCAAGATTCTCTGCAGCATTTATCTCTTTAACAGACTCTAGACTTGTGGGATTTACCCGTCTATATGGATGGTAGACGTGAGCTACATGGTAGTCCATGGGCAATCTATAACTCCAGATATCTGATCCCAATAGATCTTTCTCCCAAAATGTAATGCTGACACTTTGGTAATTTTTTAATAGAGCATTATGTTATACATTTTAAGGTTTGGGGTTTTTTTTCTAAATTATATTAATCTCACAATACCAAAACAGGACTACTTTTTATGGTTTTTTAGGGGAGGATTTGAAAATTCAGTACATTGAGGTTTTTGTAGCAAGTTTTTCAGACTGTTGACTCTTCTTTCACTCTTATTTGTAAATTTTTAAAATGAAAACTACAAGGCATCTGCATACACACTTAGCCCTAAAGGGTAAGCATTTATTAACCAAACTGTGGAGTATATAATATATAGTATAATTTAGTATTATGTTTTGTGTACCAATGTATCGAGTTGGTCTGTAGACAGACATAAAATCAAACTAAAAATTATCAATGAGCTTAAATTCACTCAAACTTAAAATTAGGTCATATGGTCCATTGCGTGCAGCAAAGATCCATTTCAGAAATATGATCAGCCTCAGTGTTCAAGCTGTACCACCCTGCATAAAGTAAAACTTCTACAAATAAAAGGTGCCTATGGCAAATATGTTCTTAACTTGTATGCTGGAAATGAGGCTGGATCAAAGACAGAGCTTTTAATACGAAGAAAATTTTCTTCATTTTTACATAGTTTCAGAAGAAAAAAAGGAGAAAGGAAAGTAAGAAATTAAAAGCCATTTCTCCTTCCTTTTATTCTTGTAATACACAAGAAACCTAGTTCTGGTAATTTGCATTATATAATTCTGTGGTGCAGATTTGTGGTAGTGGGGTAGGGTTTTGCTGGGTAGTAGCTCAATTTTTTTGAAGATCCATCCATTATGGAGCTACACAACCAGCTATAGTCATGATCCAAGACTTTCCCAAAACTTTGGTTTGTACTTGACAATGGGGATAGCTATAAGCAGAGGGTGGCACAAATTACTTCAATAAGATTCTTGTGAATTTGAAACCTAGTCACTTATGTTGAAAGGAAACTCCAGGCTGAAAATAAATTAAATGCATGTCTTCATCATTATCAAAGCCTCCATTTATCATCCTATTTATCTTCCATTTAAGAAAAAAAAAAAAAAGTAGTCCTGCATATATTTTCCTAGTAAATCCAAACCTTAGGAAAACCTAACATAGACCACATGATTGTATAATGTAAATCATTAGAAGCTTGTAATGTATTCAATTTCTGCAATAGTTCATTTCCTTATATTTAATTTAAACCACACCGGAAAATGTAAAAAATATAAAGAGGCAAAAAAACCCTTTCTAAAAACCCCAAAACTTTTTTCCTTTTCTTTTTCCCTGTAGATATCTTGCAGACATAGAACTTGAATAAGTTAAACTTTTCCTATTTCATTCAAGCTCTCTATATTTACTTATTAAGAAACTTTACTAAGTGCTACTTCTCTCATCTGCCTTCAAAACACCTGACTTTTCATTAAATTGCTGTTTCACACAGCACATGGTTGTGGGCTTCCCTTCCCTACACAAGCACTCCAAAGTAGCCTCAGAAATGGCAGAGATTAATTTAAGAGGAGTTTATACAATCTTGTCAGTGAGCCACTCTGCTTGTCAAAGAGATAGGACTCTAAATGTTTGTCTCTCTGTGAAGGAACTTGAAGGTAATTTGTGAAAATAGCCCACTATTCAAAAAGAATAAATCCAGATGTCATTACCAGCCATTCCACGTGAGTTTCAAAGAGTAGCTAGAGTTGTATTTTCATTTCTCAGTGGCTTGAACAAAATTCAAGGAACCACTTAGAAAGTGAAACACACAGACTACTTTAGAAATAGGCATTAAATTAGCTTTCCCTTTCCATCCAAGGAAAGGGAAAGAAATGCTTCACAGTATAAAATATGGTTGCAATCTGTACATGTTAAAATCCAAGGAGATTTTTTTCCTGTGTTCTACTGCCATTTGCAAATAATTTAAAATGGGTTTTTGAAAACCTGGTAGGAAGTCTGGTATTATTTTTGAAGGAGAAAAAAATGAAGAATGTTCATTTTCACTATTAGTTTAGAAGGAGCTTTAGGAAATATATATGAAAAAGGTACTTGTTTTCTTTGCAAAGCCAGAAAATCTTGAGAAAAAGGAGATAATTTCTAAAAAAAAAATTGATGAAGCTATTTTACCAGTTTGAACATGTACACAATTGCAAAAACAGAGCTAAAATTTGCTGTAAAGTACCACATACAGTATTTTAATAAAAAAGGCCTCTGCTCATAATATAGATTTATATATTACTTGAGTTTCAGTAACAATTTTTGCGAAGCATGTGGCTAGTCTTTCAAAATCTTTGCAGTTATTTGTATGTCTCATTTCTCTGATACCATAGCCAAGTATAGATGTTGCCAAGCAGTATGAGACTTAATATAAAAACTTGCTTACTCTTTTTGCATCTTACAGTATAATTTTCCATCCTTTCTTACTGACACTCAGCTGTGCTTCCAAACCTTACCCAACTTACCGAACCCAGTAAAGTCACATTTTGACTGTGTTCTATTGTCTTCTGATGGCTACTTAATTTTCATTATCTTTTCCCTTTTTTAAGACTTTTGCTCCTCCCCCTGAATTTGTTTTAAAATCCATTTCTGCCTTCAGCTTTCCCCTTCTTAAAGCAGACTCTTTCTTGAGATATCTATATGTATATAACATATTTTTATATACATACCTATGAATATGTGCATGCATATACAAATGTGTTTTTAGATAAATATAAAAAGATAATCCTGGTTTTATTCCCTGTAATTTACTGCCCTTTCTTTATAATTTTCCTCTGGTTTTTGGTACTATTTCCTCTTTCCTTACCTTTTATTAAGACTGTCTCACACATTTTCCTGAGTTTTAGCAAACATTTTTTAAATTTAATCTTTTAAAGGTAGGATTTTCTGAAGATATGGCTCAGAATTTAAATAATTTATTAAAATATGTTGACAGTCTATTTTCAAAATATACTTTAATCCAAATAAATCTTAAAACTGGACAGCTACAAAGGCATCTTCTCCAGTGATACTAACCAGAAAAATATTACAGCAGCCAGGTAGCTATCACATAAGTAAATCCCAGGAAAATTTTTCTTCATCAGATGGTATTTCAGAAGTGATAAACATTTACTGGAGACATCTCCCAAAGGTGCAAGCCTAAACAACCATTACTGAGGATGCAACACACAAAAGAGGTACTAGTGACTCTTTAACAAAGTCTCTGTAAGATTTGCTACTAATCTTGTTCACATAAATTTAAAAATTTATTCCAGTCTGTGTTTAAAATCAATAACAAAATCTTTTTATTAATACAGAAGGCTCCAAGAAAAACCATCCTATTTTTTTTCAGTTTTTTTTTCCAATAAATCAATGTAATCAAGCTGAAGAAACTGTGGAGCTAGTCTCAAATATAAGCAGGGATAACACTGGCTTTTCAACACTTTCACAAGTACTGTGAAGGCTTTTTTCAGAAAATTTCCTTTTACATAAGAAGCCTCTCTCCAACAAGCAATGTATGACATTTTAGAAATTGGCAGAAATTTGTATGATTGCTAAAATATTTCTAAATCAAGGCTGTGAAACAACTTTGGCGCAAATTGCATTATAAGCTTCTACTTCTGTGTTTCTCTTTTCTTGCAAAAACTGATTTGATGTGTCCTGTGAACGGGTGTTGAATAAATCACACCAGGAGTATGGCACACCTCTTGTCTTACACTTGCGTTATGCTGTCAAAGCTTCCCCCTTTCCCTTTCCCTTTCCCTTTCCCTTTCGCTCTGTGGCACTCAGCAATACATTCTATAATCTAGCAGCGTGAAACCTAAAGAGAAACTGGAAAAAAAGACTGAATTCCTATGGAACACTAAGTAAGGCTGAAAGCATTTTCCAACCCACCAAACACCTGTTTGCCTCATACCCTGTAGTTGCACTGTAAGGGATCGAGCATCTATTTTTTATAGATTTTGATGATTATCTTTTTGTTATGTGTGATGTCTGAGAAGTCTGTTCCCTAGGACTGAAAATACATCAAACAAAAACTTCAAATGAAAAAAAAAGAAAACAAGCAGCAAAAAAAAGAATGAAAAGAAACCAACCCAAATGCACAGTAACTTAACCTAATGAGAAAACAGAAGTTTGTGATTATTTCTTAGCTGTTTATCTCCAGACTTGATTGCTTAATTTCTATTTCTCTTGCTAAACCAGAAGAAATCTTGGTACCAGTGAAATAGCCTCCACTTAAATGGAGCAGTAATATGTTTTTGTAAATGTTATAGACAGATATGAAGTGAGAGGAATTTTATTTTTTTTCCTTTTGAAGTGGGTACCTATCAATAACTGACATGATGTGAAAAAGGAGCATTGAGCTTCAGTCTTTGAAAACTGAAAGACTACTCAAATATGGCATTAACTGTTTTGAAGTTTATGAAAGCAGGATATGAGTGGAGAATAAAACAAGAAAGAACAATCTGTAATCAAACCTAATGCAATTATTGCCTGTTTTTTTCAGAAACAAACCAAACCCAAACAAACAAAGCAAAATAAAACACCCACATTTTCTTCAGAATTATTCCTAGAGAATGTACAGATCATTAAATTTTCTGAGTCAAGTCTTGCTGATTTTTTGTGTGATTTTAAGGGCACCACAAAAACTTTGGTAGTAGCAAAATTTTTTTAAAAAAGTCTTCTAATTAATTTTGACATCAAATCAATAATTTGATTTGAAGTTGTGATGATTTTGGCCATAGTAAATTTGCTTTTCTTCACAGTAGTTAGTATAAGAGGCTATGTATTGGATTTTTGTTGAAAACAGTGTTGATAATTCAACACTATTTGTGGTTGCTGAGCAGTGCTTGCACAGTCAAGGCCTTTTCTGCTCCTCAGTCCACTCTACCCCTGAGGAGGCTGGGGATGCACAAGGAACTGGGAGGGTCCACAGCCAGGACAACTGATCCCAAGTCACCCAAGGGATATTAGATAACATATGGCATCATGTTCACCACATGAAGCTGGGGGATAAAGGAGGAAGGGAGTAAAATTCTGAATGATGGATCGTTGTGATGGTTTAAAAACCAGCTGGAAATTTAACTCCAAAAAAGCTACTTCTCTTCACCTTGCCCAACCTCTGGTGAGAAAGAGACAAACACAGAGAGTAAGAGTTGAGTCAACAATTTGCTGAAAACAAAATGCAATGGAATACGAAAAGCACAATAACAGCAAAAATATTAATGAAAAAAGTATACAAAAGAGAAGGTGCTTTACACATGAAAGGTGCTCACCATCTCAACTCAGTTCCGGATGGCCACTGAAAGACAAGATGACAGACATTCCTACAGCTTGTGTTCCCAATCCCTGAGCCCCAGACTACAAAAAGCAATGATGGATAAAGACCTAAAATATTGGATTGTCCATGTTGTGACACCCATTCTTGGACTGCTGGGCTTAGCTGTGTTTGCCATTTGGAGTTGTGTTTTCCCCAAGGGATGGGAAGGGATGGGTGGCAGTGGGAGGACAGGGTGGTCTGCAGGGTGGTCCCAGCAACTTCCCCTGGAAAGAAGAAGAAAACAGAACAAAATAGCACCACTTCCAGGGTGTGTTCACCTTTTCCTCCCCGAAGCTACACCCAGTGCTATGATTTGTGTGGTGTAGAATAGCAAACCTCACCGTGACCACACACTCTAGGCTCTGCCCCTTCCCAGCTGGGACAATGGCATTTGTCTTCTATCACCATTACTCCTGATGGGACCCTGCTCTCCTGGAGATGGCTGAACACCTGCCTGCCTGTGGGAAATTGTGATTAATTCCTTGTTTTGTTATGCTTTGCTTGTGCATATGGCTTTTGCTTTTCCTATTAAAATGCCTTTATCTCAACCCACAAGTTTTTCCACTTCTACCTTTCCAGTCGTCTACCCCATCGCACTGAGGGAGAGTGATCAGTGAGCAGCTGTCTGGTGCTTAGTTGCTAGCTGGGGTTAAAACACAACAACAGTGATCTGCTAGAAATGTTTCACATTTCACCTGATCACAGAAACATATTCTGAGACAAATTCTTGTCACAATTTCAAAATAGTTTTATTAAGTCCAACTTCAGATAATGTTTAAGCACAGCCTAAAGCTCTTGCTATTCTATAATTAGGCTAGAGATGTAGGTTTACTACCTAGAAGAAGGTTTTAAGCATCTTTATGTACTGCAGACAAAGGCTCTTATAAGTATTATAAATTGTTGTAGTTACTATTTCCATTCATCTTTGCAAGAGATATTGATCTGAATCTTTGCACACACACACAGAGTATTCGGACATTTTTCCAAAACTTTTGAGACTAAGGATAGACTCCCAGAATTTCAGGACCTTTGTGCACTTTCCATATTCTTCTATTAGATAATCTGACAAGCACATCAAGTTCTCCAGCAAATCCCTTCAGAGTTTTACAGGAGATGTTTGACAGTGAGAATAGAATCTGTAGAAGCACTATCATTCAGACAGGTTAGCACCTTATAACACTTTTTACTCCAATCCCAAGTGAGTTACAGAAGGGAAAGCAAGACCCTTAATAGTATCAATACTCTTGGAATGCTCCAGTCCATAAGGCTTGTCACATCCTGCATGTCAGCTGCAAACACTCCTGGGCTGCTGAAGCTCTGTGGGGGTGTAGCATAGCTGCTACTGATGTGTTTCAATCTCATTGAAAATCTCAGTGTACTTTTCCTGGGTTGAGTTGTATGAAAAAAAGAGAGGCTAGCACCCTAAACAGGTTCTTATTTTACTCAAAACAGGAACACATAGAAATGTAGTAATGAATGTACTGAGAATAAAAAGCAGTCTTTGAATATAACCCCAACAGTTGCATCAGTACCAAATTTGTTCATATACCTAAGATTCATAATGAAGCTCATTAACCAATTTCTGGGATATAAGTGAGTCTATTTTCTGCTTCAATTTTATTTTTTTTGCTGATGATGAGAGGAAAATAACATGGTATATGCTTTGTATATGACCACTTCGCTTAATAATATTTGCTGGCTCAAAAGGAACTAGTTCAAAAAACAAAAAATGTCCCTGAGTTTTAGTTAGCCTTTTAATGTAAAATTGGTAATAATGTATTTCTTTCTCTGTCTCTTATTAAAAAACAGCTGGATAAAACTAAAATAAGGAGAGTGTTTTCATATAAGTGAGGTTTTACATTAGAAAAAAACCCACATTTCTTTGGATTTCCATCAAGTAGAGAATAGAATGAGGGGTAGGGACAAGCAGATTGAGATTTTTTTCATGTAATAAGTCAGATTTATGAGTCTATGCTCCTGAAAAATTCATTTTGACTGTTAAAAATGCTAAAAATAAGAAGGAAGATTTTGCCAGAAGAACTGTATGTCTTGAAAGAGAATTCCTAAATTAATAATAAAAAATATAAAAAGTGATGGGAATATGGATTCATTTTTTCATGGACTATCGGGAAGATAAGAAATCTTACTGGGATATTTTTAAATAAAAAAGACATAACTCTTTTATTGTATAAGTATTTGTTTCTATATTGTGAATTTGTTCAGCGTTCTGAGATTTATTTTAAAAAACCCAAACTTGTATCTTTGGGAACCAGAGTTTAAAATGAAAGTTAATTGACTGTGCTTTTGTACAATATGACTCTGTGGACAGTATGTTCACTAGTTAGCAGATGGATTTTTTCATAGCTCTGAACTGTCTATATTAATTTTAGTTTGGAGACAGATTGAAGAACTTTAGTTTTATTATGTAGCTTTTTCTGGACATTTTCCAGTATCTACCTGTCCCAAGTTGTTTCTAGCCATATGTGAATGTAGGATCACAGTTTATTTCATATCAAAAAGCCTTTTCATTCAGTTACATATGCATTATTTTAACAAGAGCTTTTTCTACCTTAAGTTTTTGATTTATACCTAATCATCAATGCATGGATGATGTTCAGCTCCACCTGCAGCAATGAATGTTTGAATTTATGAGAAATTTTCCCTAAACTTTAGTAGTTTTTTCTTTCACCATTATGTTTGTCCGCTCATTCAAAAATAAACACATTTAAAGCATGGGAAAGAATGTGGGAAAAAAATCAACAACTACTTCACAAGCTAACAGATGACATATTGGAAAAAAAAAAAAAAGTTATTCTACAATTCTATGATTTTGCCTCTGTTTCTGTAGGGTGTTGGCATTTTCCCTCCATAAGGGCAGTAGCGATTGTGTCTCTGCAAGACAAAGCTCTTTGTTCAATCACCTGTCCTAAGCATTAACTTTGGATAACCTGCTAGGGGTCTCATAGATGTCCTAAGACCTTACTGAAATTGTGGACTTGATAGGTTTTTCTGTTGTTTGCTTGAATGGGTAGGTGTAGCCTTCTGAATTTTTGGTTTTTTCAGATCACAAATGTCATGGAAAAATGCATACAGCAACACACAGCCTTTGTACCAAATTTTTGAGCATGTTACCAAAAAGAGAAAGCACAAAATAATGAAGATTACTGGGAAATGTCCCTTGTATCCGTTCTTCCTTTCAGTGGAAAGAGACTGTTCATTCACTTACCTTTACCAAGGAGTTATCCCTACCTGCTCTCTTCTTGCTGCACATATGGGGAAACTCTTCTCTAGGTGTCTCCAACAAATCTCTGGCTGAGCTCAGCATTATTCTCTCATTGTTTCTCACCATATTACATGAAATTCATTCAGTAGCAAGGTAGGAAAGAAATATAGAAAAAAATGTAGAAATATCGGAAAAAACCTCTAATTCATGTTAGACTGAGGAACAGGCCAGGTTCTTTCACTATCCCCATGTATTTGCAGCACTCAAGTGAAATATATATATATACTCCAATCCCACATATTAACAAAAATTGAATGTTTCTAAAATCTGAGTTTCAATGCACAAAAAAATTTAAATGAGCCTTAACAAGAAATGTTTTTGTTTAAAAACCCTAACCAGTTTCAACTTAAGCTCCTATGTATAAGCATAACTAGTAAATCCTCACATTGGAGTATCATCTAAATATTAATCTGCAATCAACAGATACCAAATCACAGTGATTTTATTAGAATGAAGTTTTTCATTATTTCTTACCTTTATTAGGACAGATCAAAATAGTAAAGAAAAAGAAGGGGTTAATAAGAAATGGATACTGCTACAAGGAGGAGGAGGGGAAAGGAAGGGGAAAATCTTAAAAACAATGGAACTAAAAATTTGTTCATACATCTTTCCTAGATTCTGCCTCTTTTTCTGGCTTCAGTCTGGTAGGCATGAAGCAATGGGTTTTCCTCTCTTGAGAGAGTATGATGTCGATGTTAGTTTTTTCTCCCTCTTCTACTTAGTCTTCCATTTTTTCCTCTTCCTTCCTAATTCAGAGGAGTCTATTTGTATATGTTTGTTGACATATTTTTACAATTTTCTATATTGGTCTACGTTTCCACATGTAAAATACATATATAATGTATTTTGGCTATGTTTTTTAGTTTCTCTCTCTATGTTCTTGGTTGTTTTACTTGCCTTTAAAGCCTTCCTTTGTTAAGGTCCAGGTTTGTGTTTCTGGTTGAGTTGTTTTTTGCTGTGTGGCCTTCAGTGCCTGGTCTGTGCCCCATTTCTTGTCATCCACATCCTCCATTTCTGTGTCTCCATGCTGCATCTCAATATCTCAAAGCTTCTGTTATGGTACCAGAACTGTGCTGATCTACACGGCATGATAAATATCTCACTGTACACAGACAATGTTGTCACTACCCATAGTAGTAACATTTCTTACTGGATAAAAAAATACATTGTATAATGCAAAGACAAACAAAACAAAATAGATATAACCCCTTTTCAGAAGAAAATGAAATAAATTTGATATAACTAAATTATTAAAGAAAATTCCAAGTAGAAAAAAGTTCAGACAGACAAGTCTGTAAAGCCTCACTCCTGAAGTTTTACAAACTGAGTAAAAAGCCTTTGGCTCATTATTTGCAATGGCAATAATGCTTAACTGTGGGGTACAGGATTACAGCATCAAGTTTAACATTGTTAGAATCCAGTTCTACAATCCAGAGGTGTTCCAGATTTAACAACTGAAGTTAACACCTTAAGCAGGTAAAAGGGCACTCAGTCATGAAATAATTTAAAAAAATACTGACAAGCTAAGATATTTGTATCTTCCTGAAATGCAAGAAGGACCATAAAGGGCTTGAACATAACAATGCCTCGATATAATATCTTACTACAGGGTAGGTACTTACACAGCATAGAGGTTTGGGTAGCAGTGTCATTGGCCATCTCCATCTCTCATTGATATCTAGCCCTGGAATATGAGCTGTAGTGGACTGTTCCATGAAGCCTAAACTGAATTACAGGAAAATTCACTTAAGTAAGAAGTTTCGATCACTATAAATACCAAGATATATGAATGAATTTGAAGTTCATTTTTACAAACTGGGAAAATTTATTTTTCAGAAGTAGTATATAAACTGAGTGTCTTGGGATGCTGTAGCCATTAGAAGATACTTAAAACAGTATATAGAAGTCAAATGCCTTTACAGTGTATTATATGAATTACTTCCCCAAGACTGCTCCTAATTTTATATCCACATTTCTGTTAAAAATGTTAGAAGCTGAAAATAGCTTGTTGAAGTTTTTATTTCCAAGGTGTCAAATTTATCCACCAAATTTAGTGCTTTAGATCTGAAATGAAATATGTCCAGTGTGACATACTGAAAAAATAACACATAGGAGGAAAATTCAAAACTAAAAAGGTAAGAGAATAACAGAAGACTACACAGACAAAATTTATCAGCAGTGAAAAGGAGAACCTTGGCATTACAATTTGTAAAACATTAGTCAAGTGTATGACATAGAAAAAAAATTGGCACAGTGAGTATAATCCATGAAAAAAGGTAGATTTATAAAGAACTCAATTTATTTAAAATATTTCTGAGTAAGACAATTCATGAAAGTTTAGATAAATTCTATTTTTGCCAAATATCCACCGTGTGGCTGATTTACTTAAAAGAGATAAATAGTTCTTGTCTATCATTAATTTCTATTAACTTCAATTCAGCTTAAGCCACAAACTGACGTAGACCAAAAAAAAAAGACCTGTCCAAAACTAGCCGAGGACTAAGCCTGAGACAGGATTGGGGAAATAGGAGCTCAATCAAGGAAACAAAATGTAGAAAGAACAAAAATCTGATAGCTTGGGCAGAGGAGAAGGAATGGAACATGTCATATGAGGAGCAGCTCAGAGAGCTGAGGTTATTTAGGCTGCAAAAAGGAGGCTCAGGGAGGAATTAATTTATCACTTCCTACAACTACCTGAAAGGTGGTTGTAGGGAGGTGAGTGTCAGTCTCTTCTCCCAGATAGCAAGTGATGGGATGGGAGAAGTTTGCCTTAAGTTGCACCAGGGGAGGTTTGGTTTGGGTTCTAGCAGCAAAAAAATTCGCGGAAAAGGATGTAAAGTATTGGAACAGGTTGCTCAGGGAAGTGGTGAAGTCATCCTCCCTGGAAGTGTTCCAAAAATGTGTGAAAATCATACTTGAGGATATGGTTTAACGGTGAATGTGGTTTATTGGTGGGGATGCTGGGTTGACTATTGGACTTGATGATCTTAGTGGTCATTTCCAAACTTAATAATTCTATTAATAGTATCAACAGACAGAGAAAACCAATGTTCTCTAAAAACTTTATGTGTAAAAGTGGTTTGCGTAGTAACATGGAAGTCAGGTGAGTAATCTCATCAAGATGTTGCTGGTAAACCCATTCAATGAGCATAAGAGCTAAAAATGTAGCGGGCCCTATTTAGTATTGTTTTTTCTCCTACTGTTTTTATGTTCAATTGAGTATGACTTAGGCAAACGTGCCTTTGCATATTTTTAATACATTAAGTTTGATTCTATGTTTAATTTTACTGATGCAAAGCTTAAGGGAATTTGGAAACTGGCCTCTTTCCTATTTGACTGAAGAAAAAACAGACTATTTCTACCCATTCACTAAGAGCTAGTAACAGAGCGAACAGTTGCTATTCATGCTTCTGTAAAATACTGTTGCAAAAGATGATGTTGACATCAAGATGCCTTTGAAGAAAACTACTCCCAGGGGGTCTCCTCATATTTCTTTGTTTCCCAAAGCAACTGCAATAGCTAATTTAGACTGATGGTGAGATTATTCAAGATAGAGCTAAACTGGTTGAAATCTGAGTGAAAAAAAATCCATTTACTGTTTTTTTCAATGCTGAAATCATTACCAAAGAATACGTGATCATTTATTTGATGATTTTCCCCTGGAAACTGCTTTCTTTGTTGCTGATATCAAAATAATTTTAAGAAATGCTTTCTCTGCCATTACAATCTTACCTTTCTTTATTCTAACATCATGCATGTTAATTTTAGAATGAATATCAGTTTGTACTGTGGCATGTGTTCTAGGACTTGAGGATAAGTAGGACAAAGATGAGCACAGAACGAGGCATGATGCTATTTTCTGCAGTAGAAGGGAGTACTGTTTTGCCACTCTATCATATTTGGTATGTTTGTTTCCCAGCAACACATGTATAGAATTAGGTTTTATGATTTTTCACTGATTTGATAATTTAGCTATAATTTATTCAAATCTGAATGATGGTTTTAATGTCTTTTTTTTTTTATGTCTTTTTTTTTATGTCTTTTT
>VYXD01010231.1:160542-178238 GCA_013397195.1 Hylia prasina
TTTTTTTTTTTTTTTTTTTTTTACTTTGCAGCCTAACATGTTCTAACATGTTCTAACCAGAATATGTGACTCTACCCTTAGTAAAGGCCCAGGATTCAGGGACATTTTATATCCTATTGAAAAACTTAAGTATCTTTTATTTAAATCACTGTTTCTATAATAGGAAACACTGGCAGGAAAGCATAAAATGTAACTAGAGAAAGGAAAATCTGCCATAGTCCAAGAAGCTCAAGAAAAAAATATGACAAGTCTTTGTGTCTCTCCTCCTTCTTTTCCTTCATTTCTCTTTCTTTTCCAGTAATAACTGTGAGAGCATAACATGACCTTTCAGCCAAAGGAGGCACTAGTCAAGGAGGCATATGGGGCCAAAATCTGCACGTGAGGCTGAGGCACACCCTTAGTGCATAAAAACAATTACTTAAATAAGAAGCAGATGCTTTCTGATGTTATATAGAAATACAAACTTAAGTCTTTAAAGGTTAGATGGTAATGTAATATTTTATTTTTTGTTCTTTAGATGAAACTGAGTTAAAACATCCAGAGATGAAGCTTCAGATTAATCCCCAAAAATGTTACCAAGTTGCTCTGTTTTGGAAGAAAACAAGCAAGTATATATGTATTTCAGATGCTATTTACCAAATGTGTTGAGAAGTCAAATTAAAACTTTGAAATGGATATTAGAAAGAACCAAGTTATTCTAATTTTTTAATGAAAATTAAAAATATTCAGTCGTATGACTGAGGTGATTAGGAGTCTGTATAGCAGTCATCTCACCTTACTTACACTGTTTGAAGGAAAAGGTCTACTGCTTTTATATTTTTTTCCTTCCCCTAGTGGATGACAGCTGCAGAAACACAGAGTCTGCCGAGTTGGAAGGGACCCAGAAGGACCACTGAGTCCAGCTCCTGGCCCTGCGCAGCACCATCATCAAGGGTCACACCATGTGCCTGAGAACACTGCCCAAACGCTTCTTGAGCTGTGTCAGGTTTGGTGCTGTGACTACTGCCATGGGGAGCATTCCAGTGCCCAAACACCCTCGAGGTAAAATCCCTTTTTCTGATATCCAACCTAAACTTCTACTGACTCAGCCTCAGGCCATTGCCTCATCCTATTTTCCTAACTCTCAATCTGAATGTTTGTGCTGGTTTTGGCAGGAGGAGAGTGGTAGGGGGTTATATTTATGACTTCTAATGGAAACAATGTTGATAATTCGTGGATGTTTCTGTTATTGATGAGCACTGCTTACAGCATTTTTTTCTGCTTCTCATCCTACCCCACCAGCAAGGATGCTGGGGGTGCTGAAGTATTTGGGACAAACAAAGCTGTGACAGCTGATCCCAACAGACCCAAGGGATATTCCTTACCTTACAGCATCATGCTTAGCACATAAAGCTCTGGGAAGTAGGAGGAAGTGGGTTACAGTTGAAATCATATTTGTCTTCTCAAGTCACTTTTACATGTGATGAAGATGGTTGAGCACCTTCCTGCCTTCAGGAGAGGGTGAATCCTTTGTTTTACTTTGTTTGTGTGTGTGTCGTTTGTTTTCTTATTAGACTTATCCTTATTTGACTTTATCCCAACCCACAAGTTTTCCCACTTTTACCCTCCCAGTTCTTTCCCCCATCCCACCAGGGGGAAGTGAATGAGCAGCTGAATGGTGTTCAGTTGTGGGCTGGGGTTAAAATAAACCGGTGTTTAACAGCAAAGTTAAACAAAAAAACAGGTAAAAGTGCTTATTTCTCTTCAGTGTGTAAGATGGATCTTGCAAGACCATCTTAGATTATATTCTTAAAAATTGGTTGCTTTAAGGCACACAAAATGTATGTCTTACCATATCAGACGGAAAATCGGAGAAAGATCTTGTAAACAAAATAGGGATGACTAGCATTTTCTGTCATCATTTATATGGTTTAATTAATGTTTTACTTCAGAATATTTTGCTTCTTTCCACATTGTTCCAAATGTTCTTTTTCCTCTCCAAAGATTTTTTCCACCAACCATTTTATTTTCCTTCCCTGTCTCTTAGTTGTTATTCTCTGAGCAATTATTTTGATTCCTCTGTTCACAGAAACCAGTGAGATAACTATGCCCCTCCTAGTAAAGACGTAGCGCACTGTAACTCATGTTACCTTTAGATGGGTATGGTCACTGTGACCTAATGAATATTACCCTGTAGCTGATACACCTGACAAAATGTGTACCTAAATTGGAATTTTCTACGTAACTTGATCTTCATGATATGTTAGCCAAAGTAAACAATATTCATCAAATTCAATTGAAAATTTCCTGTTGTATTTTAAGGTTCTACATGTCCTTCCTCTACCTGGCTCACAGGATTCATGAGTATGCATTTCTTTTGGTTAACTAAGTTGTTGAGTCCAGCTCTACAATTTTCTGAATGAGTGCTCTAGCTATTATGGGAATACACAAGATGATTTTAACTCAGAGACAATGGTGTGTGAAGGAGAAACCTGTGATGCAAGAAGATCATTGCAGGAAATTGCACAGCATATCATATACATATTTTCATTTATCTTTCAGTCCTGAAAGGGTTTACTTACCTACTGGCAATGCTTGTTGCGATAGACACAGAAATCTTTTCAAAGTAAGTAGGTGAGTAGAGTGACAAAAAGTGGAGAAGCTCATCTAATATGAGTCTATCATGTTAGTAGAAATTCCCCTACATTGTGAAGATTAGACAAAGTTTAGATACAGGGAATATGGGATCTCTTTATAACTGGGGTATTGAGTGATATATCAAGTGAGATTATTATTAGAAAACTGTTACAGAAAACAATAAATTTTACAGAAATTTTTAAAACTCTTGATAATTAAACTGAATATCATCTTTTTATTCTGTTTTCAAAGAACAATTGTTTAATATTTTTTCTGCCTTCAATATTCAGATATCAAGTGCTGCATTTGTTCTCACAGAAACAAACAATCTCATCTGATAGTCAAGATCCACTCATTCCAAAATATCTCCTGGACTTCCTGTATAAGCAATCATAGTCTTAAATTAATAGATTAATCATGACCTGAAGGTGAAGCCATCTCTCTTCATTAAACTCATCTGTGAAGTACTGAGATAAGAAAAGCTCTTCCTGAAGAGTTTTATACCTCATATCATGATAAAGTCTTGATCTTCTTAGGGTTGATGTGAAATTATAAAATTAGTAAAGCTGAAATCAAAATCTTTTTTATTCCAGCAAATATCATTGAATAAAATATAAATTCATATACATATATAGACAGATGCATAGCTGATTTTTTTGTTCCATTTTGAAAAATGTCTCTTTAAGTTACATTAGCAAGAAAGTAAAAAATCATTCTGATGGGTTAATCTGCTATGTCGGCAGTTTATGCAATCTCCAAACAGCTATACAGCCCACTTAGAGCTTTTATTTTGAACAGAATTATTCCCAAAACACTGGGAACACTATTGTAGCAAAATACGGGAGTAGCAAAAACCAGGATGTTGTGCTGTGTAAGTACTAATGGGATGTTACTTTGGCATCAAAAGTATCTGAGAGACATAAAAAGAAATCTAGTAGAAAAGATGAACTTTTTAACAGTGCTTTGTGTATACTAATTTCTCTCTTCATTTGCCATGAAATTCACAATACTTAAATGAAAGATGAAAAGGAAAATAGAAAACACTTTATTGTTCTCTTTACATTGTGCTTTTAAAATTGGGGAATTCTGATGGGTTGAAAGTTGCTGCATAGTTGTAAAAAAACCCTTGATAGGTCCCTGAGCAGGACATTTTCAAGAGAAAGGATTTAGTCTTGAGAATTTAGCCTGACATATTCTAACCACCAAGAAAATTTTTAAAATGGGCATTGACTGTAGGCTACATTGTAGATTACACATCAGAAAAAAAAGGGCAGATTAATTAGATGTTTTAAAACATTTCCACAATTCCTTAAGATGGGAAAATTTAAAATTATTTTCCATATTAGATTTATAGGTATTATATTTTCCACAAATTTATTTTCCTCATTAAAAAATATAAATTATAGTCTGTTGTGGTGATGTGTTTTCCTTTATGCATATTTTGTAAACCCTTTTGAATGGTTCATTCCTGTTTTCCCCGGATATATTTGGTTTCACCCCAAGTTTTCTCCTCCCTTGCCCAGCTGTCATTCACCCCCCAGACCCACCTGTTACCTCAGTCATATAATGCCAATCTTCCCTAAAGCCCTGCCCTTTGCTCCAGAGAGTTCCCTGTCAATCTTTGCTGTCCCTACCCCCCTGCCTAAACCCCACCCTAGAATTCCCCTTTTCCTTGAGGCCCATGTGACCCTTTCCACCCCCCTTGCCTTCCCTATAGGTTGTCATATTGTGAGTCCCTCCTCAACCCTCTCCCAGTTTTACCTCCAATTGGTTGAAGAATTGTATCCTCCCCCTGTTCCTCCCCATTTAAAAGACTGGACGCACATAAGCTTTTTGGTTTTTTCATCACTGCCCTCCTTGGGCATTAAGTCCCTTGGGAAGCACAGGATAGACCCTCTCCCTGTTCTTTGCCCCGATCCACAGCACAGCCGAGAGGGTTTGAGAGCAGCTGCTGCCAGATTGAGCAGCTCTGCTCCAGCACCACCGAGCCCGATCCGGTGCGGGAGCGGCCGCGCACGGCACAGGCCGGGGAGGGTGAGCTGGCTGGGGTTTCTCCAGCATTGCCTCAGTCTGTTACAGCAATTAATGACTAAATGTTTTCCACTTTATATCCAAGCCTCATCATTGGTAATTATGTTACACTGTAGTACCTATTCTCCTACATCTTTGTCCATTTGAGCTTTAGTGACGTCTTTGTGAAGTAGTTTCTGAATAAAACTGGCAGTTAAGAGCATTTTCTAAGCTACACATTAAAGTAAGGACAGAAAGTAAGAGGTCTTATTTTGTTCTCCATCCCCAAAACCTAGCATTAGGACCTAATGATGGTGTTTCGACTTGACAACTGCGGTCACGTTTTCTCTGGCTTCTACAGGTTATCACCTCACTCCCCTATTCAAATGAATCCCTTTAAGAATATCTTACCAACCTATTACTTTGACCAGTCACAAGAAGATCCTCTAAGATTTACCAGAGACCACACTATCAGAAATATATAGAAATACTATGAAGTATTATTAGAGATATTCTAAAACGTACAAATGAATATAATATTCCTTAAAAAAATCTAAAACTAGCAAAGAAAAAATAATGGAATAGAGTCAAGCATTTACATTATTTTGAATTTTGGTTAGATTTTTTTGATTTACTTATTTTCTTTGCCCTTAAGAAAGAGACTTACTTCTCAAGGAAGGACTTCTTCAGGATAAATTAGACTGAGACTGGGAAAAGGCAATTTTAAAGCCTCTGTTAAAAATATATATACTTACAGCTAAGGTTGTTAAGAATTCTTTTCAATTAATCCCTTAAAATAAACTCAAACCTATACTGGTTTCATGTTTAAAAGCATTTTAGTTTAATTTTTCTATTGCAAAATGCATTTTGAAATTGTTGAAATCCCTGCTTCTGTGTCTTAAACTAAAATTGATTTCTTAATTAAAAGTAGACTTCAATTTGAAATTCAAGCTAAAACTTTTTTAAAGATACAAAAGACTTAGTGTCTGCTTTTGTATATCTTCAACTTCCCCAAATATTGATAAATGAGAATCAGTTTTCACTAAAAGTTAAAGGATACCTTGTGCAGCAAGCTAATCAGTGAATCCTCAGTTCACTAACCACAACACTAAATTCTTATATTGATACTTTTGCTGTGGGGTTCATCTTGCATGAATGTATGTCTGTAAGTCAAACAAGGATATTATCATAGTCTCTGGAATTAAATAGTTAACTCCAATAAAAGACATCTCTCAATACAGAATACCAATCTAAGCTAAATCAATAGAACTAGGCCTTATTTCTTCAAATGGGATATATTGCATTTCAGAGGTCCATATGTGCCATTGTTTAGGCAATGGTATCCCTTTATCATATTTGAGTCTAGCTCATTCTGGTTACTGAACCATCTAACTATTTTCTATATAAATGGTTATAGCTGGTTTTGTTCAATAAGTTAGTTGTTTTTTTCCTCAAAGATTTAATATTCTTCCTGATAATTTGTCTACATTATGAGCAATGGTGTTACTATTTAGGATAGTTGACATGATTTGAGATTTCCCTTGGACTACTACAGGAAATCAACATATTTCATGTTTAGTGTTTGTATTATAAAATATAGAGGTATCCATTTTCTTCACTTTTTTTTTTTAAATCCATATATGCTTTTTTAGAGAAAAGTCAGTGTTCAGCTACCATAAATGCTAAAAGAACATGTAAACATTTAAAAACTTTAATTTTGTTCACACTTTTACAATACTATTGTGTATAAAAATACCCCAAAGCTTAGATGTGCAAATCTATATAGTGGGAAAAAATGCTGAACTTTTAGCAGCCTTGGAACTACAATCCTGATTGTATTTTTGTGGGTTTTCTCTACTCAGAAATAAAGCATTTCCTTTGTTTCCATTCTTACAGGAAATGAGCAAAAAATTCTTTGAGAAAAGAAGGCAGTTTTTGTTATGAGTTCCACATAAGTTGTCACGAAATAAGTTTAATTTAGTAAGTCACTCCTTATTTCTTTTTTATTCTGTGTGTTCTTTGATCTAGTAGTCCTCATGCAATGAGCAATAAAACATAGTAAATGTCAGTCAACAATGTCTGATTATTAAAGAAATGTATGTTAAGCTGCCAACATTTTCAGTATATTACTAACAATGTAGTAATAATTGTCACTCTGTAGTTCCCTCAATATATTACAAAAAGACTACATCTCTTCTTGAAATACTTGAGTTCATTATGTATGATTAATAGAGTGATTACAGCCCATACTTGAAGGCTGACATTTGAAATCTCATTGCTGTGTCATCTTTAAGGACAGAAATTATTCTCATAATTTCTCAATATATTTGCTATTCTATCTCTGAGTCATCTAACTATTCTGATTCCTCTCTGCCTTCCAGAGGTCTTCTGCAGTATTGCTTTTAATTTAGCTCCTTCAGAGCATTCTCCACACTCATAATTATAAAGCAGAAACGTGTAAGTTAACTGACTTCTTTGTAATGGGAAATCTCAGCTCAATAAAACACACTTCTGAAAAGCTGTATATGCTGTTTTTTCTCATGCAGGTCATGAGAAGGTCTTGTGTTTCATTATAGCAGATGACTTACTGACATCCTCTGTAGCCTTTGAAAAAACTTCCAATAAAACAATGAAATTAATAATTAGAATCTGTAGGCTGAATTTTGCTCTCTGTCTATTCTTATCAATATATGTTTTCTCAAACAAAAATGCTTGATATAAACAAGGAAATCTATTTCTTGAAATACAGTTACATTTTTCAATTATTTAAACTTGTAAGATCATGCCGATACTTCTATTTTTTGATTCACTAAAGCATTTGCAGAAAAAAATAATAATAATTTCTTAAAGTCTGCTTTCCCAAGATAACACAAATCTAATTTGCATTTGTAGAGTGTGTCCAATATCTGCCATTTCCTCCTCTCTTTAGTCCATTTTCCCTCAAGCATTTTTCAAATATAATTATCTGTACAGAGGATAAATGACCTCAGCGAGTAAAATCCTGTGATAGAAGTTCACTTCTGTATAGCTGTTAGAGAATATTTCAGAGAGGGGAATAGGAGGTAAATAATAAATTTCAAACTTATCCATTGTGGTGCTCTGGCCCTTCTGTACCTGGCCATGAGCAGTGTTCAGTCGCATCAGCAGCTCCTGCTTGAGCGTGTTGCACACTTCATTCCATCCTTCCCGGCCTCACTAGAGGGACATCAACTAGCAAGAGTGAAAGAACGTAGTAACCCAGCAAAAATGTCAGTGCTATCTTCACATGGCTCTGTTTAACAGAGGTAAAATAGAAGTACTTCGCAACTTCTTATGTCAGAAACGCCAAAGAGAACAAGATGTACCAAAAGCTATGGTTTGGAACTTCGTGGTTTTCATGCCTTGGTAGTGCAGGACGGTATCTGGAAAATGGAAGTAAACGTAAAATTTGCCCAAAACCACCCATATTTTCTTCATGTGAGGCGACTGAGAGACAGTAAATTGTAAAAAAATCCCCATGCATCCTATCAGATAGACAAGATTAAAGGACTCCAACATTTGTTGTGAGATGGTTGTTACCTGACTATAACCAGTTAAAAGTTAACATCTGTGCTTTGCCCTTTGATGATCAAGGAGGGAGGAAAAACACTCACATAAGGAGAGTCATCCACTCATTTCATACACATCTTTTGATGGAGTAAATTCCACTGAAAAGTGATTCACTTCTCTTCATTGACTACAGAAGGATTTTATATGACTTATTTAGTATGATTGTTTTACCATGACTCTACTTAAACACTGATGAACAGTACAGAAGCAAAGCCACCATGATCTCATCTATATTCAGCCTTGGCTCATACTATCATGCAACTTTGTACTTAAGGCTTTTAAGGACATAAGTTTTAGTGTCTTTATTCTATATATGCAGTATATTTTCCTTCACAGTTTTTTTCTCTGTACTTGGGAAATTGTCAGTATTTCTTTTATTGGACATATACATAGAATAGTTTCTAATTCTAATTAGTCTTGAGCCTCTTTTTAAAGAATAGAACCCAGATTATCACTGAAATGGCATTAATTTTTTTTCCTTTGAAGAAAAAAATTGCTTAGCATGATTACTAGAATGAATCTGTGTAGATCCTGTCTACTTTTCTCGATTTGAAAAACCTTCTGGGACGGTGCTGCATGAAATGTTTATCTAGAAACTTGAATCCATTTAACATACCTACAAATATCAGCCCAGAACCATGATATCTGGCAGAATTTATGTGCTGCTCTTTCTAGACACTGAAATCTCCAATTTCATCAGCAGGAGCTGGCTCCAGGCTTGCCATGACTTCCTTCTGCAATATCCATTTTCTCCAGTATGCTCAGCCCGTGTCAAGACAATGCAGAGTTCTGTAACACAGTCATTATATCAGTTCATACAAGTTCTTTTCAAGTGTTCAGTTGAACCCTATCTTAGGCATATTTATGCCTTTCATTCTCAGTTTGTGGAACTGTGAGGGACCCCTGTCATCTAGAACAACCTTGGTCTTGGACAGTAATGACAATAAGCATTCCACAGCGTAATTCTGTTTTCTAGTAAAACTTATTTATCAGAGAAAAAAAAAATCAGTTAAAATAAATGATGAAGGATCAACTTTAATAATGGATAAGAAGAATCAATATATAATTGTAGAAGAGGATTGAGAAACAATAGAGACATTCAGCAAGATTGCTTATGTTAACAAAATTATATTTTTTTCCAGTAGTGTTCTGGTGAGAGACAGGGGAAGATTTTACTCATCCAGGATATTGCAGTAATCAAAGTACTTTACGATAAAGTCTCGATGAGTATATTACGCATAAAGAAATTTTATTCATCTTGAAGTCCAAAGAAAATATTATATCCATTTTTCCTATTTCTTATTAGGTCTTCTTAATGATTTTGAGGAGTCTCAGAATTTATACTAAAAAAGGAGTAACAAGATGTAGTTCTAGCATCCCTCTGAATTTTTATGAAAACATTTTATGTTTTCATATACACTTCATTCAGCCTTAAGATTCTGTAAGAATCTTGTCTTTCTTTAAAAGGATCAAATTTTAGTGTAATATCTGAGTAGAAAAACTCAAGAACATTCTGAAAACTGAAAAGCCAATCAAAGAACAAAAATTCCCACAAATGACAAAAAAATGGTCAGGACTTCTAATTTATAGGTTGACCTAAGTAATAACTTTTGAAATTGACAATACCAACCAAGTCTTTTATTTTCCTTCTTTTTCCAGAGCTTTGGGAAGAAATAGCAAGATTCCTTTGCAAGTTGGGATCCACTGCTTTACACCTTATCTGGCTTTCCTCTGTCTTTCATACATAGCAGCGATTCTTGCTCACATCATTTTCTTACATATATTATCTCCATTCTGTCCTCTTCTGGATGATTTTCTTTCAGTTACTTCGAAATAATTATTTTCTTAATTTAAGAATAATTTCTCTACCTTTATTTAAACTAAGCTGTTTCAATATAATGAGAAAGTGAGAAAAATAAGATGTTATTTTTTTTCTGACTTCTACAAATTTGCCTGAAACATTTAAGGAAACAGGAGGTCCTGTTCCTATTACATTAGATTAATTTTATTTTTGACTTTTTTGCATAATATTTTTAGAATGTCTATAAAACTGCGAAGAGCTGTCAGTACTATCAACCCTTCAAGCTAGTCTTACAAAGCTGTATATTTTATGGGGCTTTACAGAGTGTAACTGAAATAATTTAAATACTGGCAGTTCAAAGTTCTTAAAATGCTTTTTAAAATGGGAGGATTATTAATTATAATCGCATCATATTTGCAGGCATAATCTTCACATAGTGTATTTTATTAGTTTAGCATGTTAAACCTGATTATAAAACCAAAGCAACATGGTTGGGGAAGATTACACTCTCAGAATCTGAGTACTTCAGAATCTCAAAATTGCAGTTCTCCTGTCACCCAAATGTGTATCTTCTGTCATTTAATTTAGCATGGATATATAATACCAAGGCATAGGTAATGTTTAAATTGCAGCTATATAAAACTGATGATCTGGCAGCACACATCAGCCAATTTCTGTCTCTTAGTGTCAGCAAATATATAGCCTAAATGAAACTATAAATTCTATTAATCCAGAATGACAGTCACACCTTTGGATTACTTTGCATGATGCAGCACGATAATGGACCCTAATTATCCTGCTGTGCTTACATTCAGTATACCAGTTTCTCTTTCCTTATGACAACTTATGGAAAAATCCATAGAAAAAGAGGTAGGAGGAGGCACCACACAACTGAGGACTGCTGGGACAGTATCCAGTTGTTAAAGGCAAGATTATGCCTGGTGAGGGAAGTGTCTGGGAGACAGCATGACGGGGTAGCCTCTGAGATGTCCTCTGCATGACCAAGGTCCATCTTCAAGGCAAATGGAGGGAGGATGGATGTAAAGTTCATCATATTGTACCTCACAGAGTTTCTGCTTGTATGGTTAGCTATCAGCTTTTGATTAAAGTTTGCAGAAAATGTTGAAAAACAAACTGAAAATGAGTCAGCACTATGTTATTGCAGCAAAGAAGTCCAAAGTCTTACTGGCTATACTATAAAAAGAGAAAGAAATAATACATTTTAATTAATTCAGTAAAAGAACCGAAACAACTAAACCCCAAACTTATCTTTGAAACCCTGTACTAAAACTCTAAAGACATTATTCACAGAGAAAAAACAAGAGTACTGAGTGCTTTGAAACACACTAAAGAGATGTAGAAAAGAGTGACAGAGGCTTTCCAAGATAACATTTACAGAGTGCTTTAACATAAAGAGGTGCTTCTCGCCCTTCAAGATTGCTCTCATTTTAGAGGACATGCAAACTTGTATGAGGGAGATGAAAAATACTTGAGGAAAAGTTAAAAGTATTTCCCGTTGACATTCCAGATAATGGGGTAATGTTATCTATTTCTTCTGAAAGATTTACTTTGAACAATTCCTTTTCTCTTCGTCTCTGATGATTGTTGGAAGAATGCCTGTGCAGCAATGCCACAAAAATAACAGGAAGTCATGAAGTGATACAATCCTGTTTAAACATCTCAACCTCATTTAGTCAGCAGAGCCTAACATTGTTTATGGACTTATTGTTTAGCAATATCTTCTTTTACAGGAAAACAAAAGTCACTAAAAACTTGTGTAATTATTTCTCTCAGTTGTGGAAGTTTCTCCTGAACAAGATTATCTAAAATACAGGAACATTTATATTCAGCATCTGGTAAGACAAGACTTCTAAAGGGATAGTAGGAACTTTTGGTCTTCCCATATACTCAATAGGGTTGGACATTTCACTCTTTCTTCCTCAGCAGTGGCTGTTAAAAAAGTGGATGCTGATGAAATTCCCTAAAACTAATAGTGTGACTGAAGAAAATAGAAGCCTTGCAGAGCAAAAGCAAGCCCTCTGCTCATCTGTCTTTTTTTCTGTGTCAATTTTTCTGTGGTAAATAATATTCCTAATTCTTCTCAAGATAATTTTATAATATCTAATGGTGGGCTTAAAAAAATACATAAAACATATAAATGTTTTTAAAACCACTAGCATTTCAATAGCACTGTGTCACTTTTTGGGAATTTTGAAAGCAATTTATCTTGGATGTGAAGGAGTCAAATAAAACTAAATGTATAGTGAAAAAACAGTAAATCAAATAGAGTTCCTGCCAGATGTGTACAGAGAGAAATGTATCCGGCAAACAACAGCACTAAAAAATTACATAGTTTGTATTAAGAGAAAAATATGACACCAAGTTGAGTGGTGTGGTTGACATGACTGAGAGATGGGAAGCCACCCAGAGGGACCTGGACAAGCCCAAGAAGTGACCCATGGCAATCTCATGCGGTTCAACAAGGCCAAGTGTAAGGTCCTGTACCTGGGTCAGAGTGGACCCTGATATTAATACAAGTTGGGGAATGAACACATAGGGAGCAGCTCTGCTGAGACGGACTTGGGGGTGTGGGTGGATTAAATACAAGACATGACCCAGCAATGCAGGCTTGAAGCCCAGAAATCCAATTATATCTTGGGTTGCATCAAAAGCAGGGTGGGCAACAGGTCAAGGGAGGGGATTCTGCCCCTCACCTCTGAGACCCCACCTGCAGTGCAGCATCCTCCTCTGGATCCTCAGCACAGGTAGACATGGACCATGGACCTGTTGGAGTGGGTCCGGACAAGGGTCATGAAGATGATCTGAGGGCTGGAGCGCCTCTCCTATGAGGACAGGCTCTGAGGGTCTGGAGAAAAAGAGGCTCCCAGAAGACTTTCTATCAGCCTTTCAGTACCTAAAGGGAGTTGAAAGGAAGATGGGGACAGATTTTTTTAGCATAGCTTTTGTGATGGGACAAAGGATATAAAAGAGTGTAGATTCCGACTGATAGAAGACTTGTTTTTTGTGATGAGGGTGGTGAAACACTGGAACAGGTTACCCAAAGGAGTGGTAGATGCCCTGCTCGATGTTCTGAGAGCCACAGGCTCATTGAGCTTGTTTTAACACAGTTTCATCTGACTAAGCGGTGGATTGATCCTGGCTGGATGCCAGGTCCCCATCAAACCTACTCTGGTAGTCCCCTCTGCAACAGGACAGGGGAGAGAAAATATAACTAAAGGCCCGTGAGTGAGACAAGGACAGGGAAGAGATCACTCATCGGTTAATATGATAGGAAAAACAGACTGAACTTGGGGAAATTAATTGAATTTATTATCAATCAAAATCAAAGCAGGATAATAAGTAAAACAATCTTAAAACCACCTTTCCCTCACCCCTCCCTCCTTCCCAGATTGTACCTCCTGCCCCTCAGCAGTACAGAGAGACAGGGGATAGGGATTATGGTCAGATTGTTTCTCCCACTGCTTCCTCCTCAGGAGAGGAGCCCTTCTCCCACTCCAGCATGAGGTCCCTCCCATGGGAGATAGTCCATGAACTCCAACATGAGACCTTCCCATGGGCTACAGCTCTCCAGCTTCAGCGTGGGTCCATATCAAAAGGTGTAATCCTTCAGGAAAAGGGCTGCCCAGTAAACCTGCTGCCATGTGAATTCCTATCTCCACACATCTATAGATCCTTGCCAGGAGCCTGCTCCAGCACAGGCTTCTCAGGGGGTCCCAGCCTACTCCAGGCATCCACCTGCCCCATCATGGGCTCCTCCATGGGCTGCTGGTGCATCCCTGCATCCCTGTGATCCTCCATGGGCTGCAGGGGCATCCCTGCATCCTTGTCATCCTCCATGGGCTGCAGGGGCACGGCTACCTCACCACGGGCTGCACCACGGGCTGCAGGGGAATCTCTGCTCCAGCACCCGGAGCACCTCCTGCCCCTCCATCCTCACTGACCTGGGTGTCTGCAGGGCTGTTTCTCTCACATATTCCCACTTGTCTCTTCTCTGGCCACAATTGCTTCTGGACAATAACAGGATGTTTTTTCTTGAACACATTATTACAGAGGCATTACCACCTCCTCTGGTTCGCTCAGCCATGGCCAGCAATGGAGCTGGTCCATCTTGGAGCTGGATGGCATTGGTCTGATGCAGCAGCTCCTCACAGCAATCAGACTTATAGCTCCCACAGTACTAGAACCTTGCCATGGAAACCAAAGACAGTCTTTTAAATTCCTTGTACTTGGAACAAGAAATGTTCTAAGGAAAGAAAAATTCTGTTTTCAGAGAAGATGCAAGTTCTGAAGAAAAATATTAGACCCTGTGCCAGAGGCTTCCTAAACATATTAAGAAAGTTTTGTTAGGTAATTAAGAAGAAATCAATGCATATTGTGTTTAAAATTAAGCATTTCCTTGTTATGCTAGCAGTTAACATATTACAGAGTTAAGGACAAAGGAAGCAGGAAAATGCTTATTTGGAATATAGGAAATATTATGAGGGGGAAGAAGAAAATAAAAGTAAGATTCCTAGAAATAATTTTCTCGACTAATCTTTCTAGATCTTGTTTGTCTAATGAAAAGATCTTTGTCTAATGAATACATTGGATAAAATGTAGTACAATGATGGCATTATACATCTGAGGATTTCACAGTGCTACCAATGAGCCATTTCTCTGTAGACAGAAAATTTACCATGCTTAGCTACATTAACATAGAATTCATTCTTTTTATTCATTTATTTATTCAAATGTCACAATTCAAACTACAATCAGAAAAAATATTTTGAACTCAAGACCATCCAAGCAGTGGCCATGGTAAGGGAAAACATTGGAGCAATATAAAAAATATTGAAATGCAGACTGGAAATCCCATACAATGAAAGGAGTAATTTTAGTGGAAACCTGAGAATCCATACTAAAGATTGATCCTAAGACATAACTTTGTTGTCCCATTATATACTTATGGCCTTTTCTTGCCACAGTCTGCTCCAGGTGAAGGTGCCACGACCTTCCTCACTAGAAGCGTCTTTAAAAAGACACCTAGATCAATGGAGGCACTATCAGGCAGAGAGTTTTTCTGCTCCTTGTGCACCCTTAGATGCAAAGTGATCCGCTTTCAGGTGCACTCTCAAGCGCAGTGATTTGCTCTTTGAGGAGCTGCCTGAGCAGCAGAGCTGCATTTGCCACCCCGGGTGACGCAGGAGTAAAAGCAAGACAGGGTCTTTCTGGTCTCCAGGAAAGCTTCTTTATTCCACTCAGTCCACAGGGAAAGAGCCACCTGGTCCCAGGGGAGAGGGATTATATAGGGTAGTTGGGGCAGGGTTTCACAACTTGGCCAATGGGGCAAGGAATTGGGAAAGGGACCAGTCAGGGGAAGGATCCAAAAAGAACCAATCAGGAGGGCTAAAAAACAGGAACAAGGGGAATAACCAATGGGGTATGAAACATTAACATAGAACTGCAAAAGCTCATGAGTTGAAGTATTTTTTCTCCCCTTGAGCCACAAGGAAAATTCTCAAAGGGATTTCCCAAAGGAGAGTCCCTGCAAACTGAGAGAGCCTAGGGGCTGCACATGGGTTGAAGCACTTTTTCTCACCCTGAGCTACAAGGAAGTCTCCCAAGGGAACTTCTCAAGGGGAGGCTCTACAAACTGAGGCAGCCTAGGGGCTGTGCTCTCCCCAAGGGAGTGAATCATCTTCTGTAGATGGTCCAGGGGCCACCACATTTTGTAGCTACTCTTTCCCATCTGTACATGAGGGATTCACAATATACAACTGACACGATTAAGAAAAACAGTATATTAACTAACTCTTTTTGTAAACACTCTGTGCGATTACAAAAAAATATTACACGCCTATTCCCAATCTAGGTCTTTCCTAGTGAAATAAAGAGTACTCTGAAAGGCCAGTGGGAAAGAATAACAGCTCAATAAAAGACACAATTGATCACCCTTCTCCCCTGCTTCTCTCATCCCCATTCATGCACACAAATCCAAACCGCCCATCCTTCTGTTTGGCTGAGCTCAAAGCATCTGTGCTGAGGAGTCCTGTTTTCTCTTACTTTTCAAAAATAGCCATCTCTAATATGGTTCTGGTTTACGGGCTAAAATAAAAATAAGGTCATCCTAATATGCTTCTTACAAGTGGCTTTTCTGAGACTGAATTGTAATTTTTTAGAGTTAAGGTTTTAGCGAAGAGTCAGAAACAATTTATATGGATTAAGGTGTTAGATAAGTAAATAGTAGGTTAGTAATTATTAGATGTTTAAGCTAGAGCTGTTACATTATGAGTATGTTTATAGAAGAAAGTGGCGTAAGTGAACCATTATAAGAACAGATTGAAACCAGTGAGAACAATAGCCACCACCTGGATTTTATATCAATCAATCACAAAACAGGGGATCTTGGATCACGCCAGAGGGTCACAGAGACCTGGTGAATACTCTCCTGACTTCATCCCTTGAGACCACTGACCCAATTTGCGACCACCAACCCAAGTCAAGAGGAGAATTGTGCATGCATAAAGGACTAATAGCCTCATTTTAATACCAAATGGGGATAGGAGGTGCTGGGGTTATGCATATGCATTGTATGTAAGAACTTAGGAAATAAATAAAGTGCAAGGAACTTTGTTTGGGGTGGTCATGCCTTTCAGAGATGACTCCCATGCCGTCCGCCGGTGAATAAACATACCACTTTCTAACTTTAATTAGTTAGAGGGTCTTTGTCCATAATCATATCAGTCATTAATGACTCAAGACTTTCTGAAAATGCATTTCAAGAACTGTTATTCTATAGACTTTATTTGATGTGTAATGATAATATCTTGTCACAAAGAGAGGTATAACCGTTTGCGATTTTCCACTATTTTTCAGCTGTGGGCTGTTCTCTGGGATGTCCAGAGAAATGTACTATAATTAAGTGCATTTTGGAGAGATTTTCCCGCCATCTTTTCAAATGCAGCAGTAGCAGCACATTGTACCTGGTAACTTGACTGACAGACAGCTGGGAGAAACCAGGAATAAAACACAGCTAGGTCTGAAATTAAAATCAAATCAACAGCTCATGATTTCTGATACCAGCTAGATAAATAAATATTTTGTAGTTTTACCTTAAAGCACTGTGTACTTAGGTAAGATAATCACAAAGATTTTTTCCCTGAGGCTTCTGAAAATTGAAGAGAGGCCAGATATTGTTACTATCACTTCTATCATCAAAAAGGCCAAATATTTTTTGGGTAAAAGTGGTCATTTGTTAAGTGAGGAACCATTTGAGAAGCTATTTTCCAACAATAAAACAAGAAAAAGTAAAAAGGATAGAAACCAGGCACAAAAACAAGGTAAGCTACTTTGCTAGTTACCTCCAAAATAATTTTTCTATAAAGAAAAGCAAAAGTGGAAACCAGCCCTTAAATATTGAGAACTGCAAAAAGGTCAGCAAAGAACCTAATTTGCAAAAGGTATAATAGATAAATTAGCGACCTTGCTATGAAGACATTGGATTTTTCATAGTATCTGATAGATTCTGAAAATAAAAAATACAGAACAGAATGCAGAACAGCTCAGTTCCTACCAAACTTTCCCTGACAACCACCAATAATATGTCAGGGGAAAAAAAAGAGAAACTATTAGTCTGTTTGTAAATTGTTGATTTGGCTTAACCAGATTTTTTTTTTTTTTT
>VYXD01010231.1:178269-206254 GCA_013397195.1 Hylia prasina
TTTAAGTTCTCTTGCTACAGTGCACTAATTTTATTCGTGTATTCAGTTAGGAGGGATTGTGTCTTTCCAAAATGGGGTAAATGTTTTGTGGAACAAATTTTTAATGCCAATTCTCTTGTGAAACAGAACATTTACAATAGCACTCAAAAGAAGGGAAGTTTGGAGTCTGTTTGCAGCCAGTTTGCTGGAAGTATTTGCTGAACTTGCTAATTCCTAAAACAAAAATAATATTTCAGAAGACCAGGTAGTTCACAATTAGCTTTATCCACAGACCAGGCATATTGGGTATTCTGTGGCTAAGGACCACCAAACAGAACTGAAATGTCTTCAGCCACGAGTGATACCTGTATTCAATCAGGACCAATAGTGATCTAGGCAGCTACAGCCAATATTCATGACAGATTTTAACACTAATTAACTTGTTAGACAAATTACATAAAATACAATCATTTCCAAAACACACATTTCATTTTATTAAGACTAATTTCTGAGAAACCCCATTGTTTATTCCCAAGCTCTGTGTCCAAAGGCAACTGAGTAAAAAATGTAGCCAGGAAAAGAATGGCATCATTTCACACTTCCTGTGAGATGTGGTTTCTCTGCTCAGTTCACATTACTTAGGAATTAGAGCCCTTTGTAAATGTTTGGGGTATGCTAAAATACAACAATCATCCTATTTGTGTCACATCTGTTATACTGAGAAAACCAGGAATCGTTGCCATGACATGGAATAGCTGCAAGGCTCTGGTTGTGTTCTCATGCTCTATCACACATTAAGAAGAACAAATCCTTGGTTGTTGTGTGGTTTCCATATCCTGATCTCATAACAGAAATGTCTCTACACTTGGTTTGGCTCTGCAGGAATATAAATTCTGATCAGGAGTTTGAAGAACAGAGGGCAGGAGCAAATGGCACTGTTAAAATCCTTATGGGAGAATAAAAGCCTCATGCCTGGACACACCTTGTAACACATAAAGACTGATTTGAGTAGCTCCATTTAGTTTTCAGGGGACTGATAAGCTGGAGCATTGTCATTCACTTTGTGATCTGGAATTCCCCTGTAATCAATCCAGAGGTTGCTTCGGCTCAGTTGAAGCAGATACTGTCCGTGGAAAACAATTACTCTGTTTTCTAAGCTTGATCCAAACTCATGGGAGCTTTCATGACAGCTATCATCCTTCTTGCTAGATCAGGTCAATCTTGTGTGACACTATCACCATTCCACAGTCAGAAAGAAAAGTAAGGAGGAAAAAGAATGCTATAAATACATTCAAGCTGAAGAAAACAGTGATGGATAATGAATTTCTAATAGATTTTTTTTTTTGCTTGTTCATTTATAAAAACCTGTTATATAAAGCTACTATTTTTTTCAATTACTTTTGCAATTGCTTCCTTTCTTCCTACAGCCAATTCTATGGGTTGAGAACTCCAAAATACTACTAATAGCTCAGACTGCAGGTAGATTGGCCATAAACCAGTCTACAGGTGGCCCTATAGGAAGGTGTCTACAAAGCTCTAGCAGATCAGTAGTGTTACTTAAGTCTATCTGTGGTGAACACAGTAAAGAAACCATTCCAGAGAAATGGTCTTAATACTTGGGGCTTTTTGTAAGCATTTCACTGCAAGTTCTCATTGTTAGTAATTCGGATAGACGCAGGACAAATATTCTGAAAGCTAAGCAATATTTTCTCTGTTTGGGAAAGTACATAGTTTTACCTTGCTGACATAAGTATTAACTCTTCTTAGTGTGAAATTAATTTTCTGCCATGCTTCCTTAAATTATTCATTGTTTTAACATGACCGTCAATAACTTGATTTACTGTCTGTTTGGGCAAAAAGAGATTTCTGGAAGTAACACTCAGTGCTGAAAAGAATTGGAAAGAACATTTACTTATACACTACCTGTCTATAGCTGATCAAAGATCTTTAAAAATGAGAAGACCATGCCCAAAAGATTAAATTTAGGCTTCACAGAAAACTTACACAAGAAGAAATTTGTGACCTTACACATTTTTACAAATGTTTAAACTTAAAGGTCTAGCAGTAAAATGTGTTACTGCTGTGAATCATATTTCTCAAATATTTTTTCTCCTGATAGATATTTAAGAAAATATTGAATAAACTTTAAAAAGAGAATATGTTAAAATATTGATGCAGATGAGGTATTCATTAGTGGTAAACTGCACAGGCAGAGAATTTGCTGACCCTTCCTCTACTGGCAATGACTGGGGTTTGCTCTTTGGTAGAAAGAAAAACTCATATCAAAGTTTGGATAAGAAAAAAAAATCATATTTGTGGTTTTCTGGATAAATTGTATAAATATTTGTTGTTCAATGAGAAGGAAACACATTATTCCTTCATGATCCAAACTTTAAAAAAAAGATAAACTCTGATCAGCATTGTATTTTGTGAAGTGAATTAAGCAAGATTGGACAACAGCCCCAGTATTGAATTCTAGAGTCCTAACTGTGGACTACAAATGGTTTCAGAGCCCAAATTTGACATGGGAGTGCTCAGACTGCTGAGTTATATGGCCCATCCAAATCTGTCCAGGTCCAAAAACACACAGGATATGTGGAAACTGGGTAGCTTGAAAGTTTACAGAAAAGCAAAATTTTTAACTGATATATCTTAGATTAACTTTGATACTTAAGACCTTGAATAGAACTTGCTATAATTTATCAGTTTTGGCCAAAACCCAAACATTTTGTTTTGCTGCTTCTGAGTAAAAATTAATAAAGCGAATTTATAAGAGGGAATACATCTGAGTGTGAAATGTTAATTGAAAAATTATTTCTTGAGAACACCTTTGGGGCTATTTCAGTTTGAGATTTGTGCTTGAGGATCTGATTCAACAACTACTGTAGTTTTAATCTTAATAAAAATTATATAGAATAGTTATTGAATTCAAGAATACCATATTAAAAATATATACATAATTTTAGTTATAATTTCTGTTAAGGAGATTTATTTTTTTTAACTAATGAAATAGTTTTTAGAAACTGCTGTAGCTAATAGAAACCAAAATTGACAAGAAATTAAATGAAGATGGCTACAAATATTGCTTTCCCAGAAAGAGAACTGCTGCTCCTTTTCATTTCTTTTGCTTTATGTGGCTCAATGTTTATATCAACTTCATATTCAAAACTAATATATTGAATACATGCATAGGTCAGAGGATCCTTTTCTGAACACTCAAAATTTCCTTCAATAGATATAGAATGACACACTAAACAGAAAAGTTCATTTGTGTCCAGTGATTCATCTTTATTTTATTTTATGCTTGCCATTCAGGGATTGGCATTGTTTGACATTAAATCAGGAAATAAGAATTAAGAAATAAATATATCTTTATTAATTTTATAAAGGAAAGAAACTGGCTTCCTAACTCTGAATTAAATTCAACCTGTACATACTTAGTAGAAAATAATTATGTTATCCTTGTTTTATTTAGTTTACTTTCCTCATAGGGATGGGTAAAAGAAATGAATTTAGGGAATTAAATATTATTGTTACAATGAACAAAGAGTTATTATGGAATATTTAACTCAATTTACTAGAAACAGAATGCCTAACACATATCTCTGGAAATTAATACAGCAACATATTTTTTAGTGATTACATTCATAGCTTGAGAAATGGCATAGCTAGTGAATGAAAATTTTCATTTTCTTGATATAAAAAATAAATCTTATTAACAATAAGCAGTTTTGGTCTGACTGTAATGCAAGCACATAATTCTCAAAGAAATACTATTTAAAGAATTTACCCCTCAAAATGCCATCTATCCTACAGAAGAATAAGCAACATTATAGTTGTTATAATTACTTCATTATAATTACTTATTCCTGTATAAGTATTAAATTCTAATTAATTCATTAATTATCTTAAAAATGTAACTAGACATTAATAATGTAACTAGTCATGTAACTAGTCATGTCATACAGAGAATTTATTTCAACTTAAACATATATATTCCTACACTTGTAATAATACTATTTTTCCTACTTGCTTATTCAGGCCTGTGAGAACATCATCCAAATCTTTAACTTTCTAATTTAAAAAAAGTTTTTTCTACTTAACCATTAAAAAGCAGCATGGATTAATCTAGTGAATTAATAAATAACTGTGGCACCATTGGAGTCTTCTGATAGCTCACATGAAATAAACCCCAGAAAATTAAACAAATGGATAAAAGCAAAAGTAATCACAATGACTGATACATACTTTTAATCACTAAAATGCTGTTTTATTACAGGTGTGATATAGATTCTGTTCAGTAAAACTACAGACGTTTAACAGCTTCTGTGGATCTGCAGCTTTAAAAGGAACCTTAAACTAGTCAGCAACATTTTTTTCAAATATAATTTAGGAATAGCATTTTTTATTTTCAAAATGGCTTACTGGGTGATCCTAAAATAAACTCAAAGATATTTTTGATTAGAATCTATTTTTTTTTTTCAATCTATGTGAGCCTGATATTTCTGAGTCTAAAATTTTAGCCTGTTAATAGTTGTTGAATTTTCCCAAGGGAGAATTTCTTGGAAAGTTTTTCTTACCAAAACAATCTTCAAAAATAATAATTCTTTCTCAAAGTGTTTTCTCAAATGGTGTAGTGGCTAGCATAGCTGCCTTCCAAACTGTCAACCTGGGTTAGATTCCCTCTCTAATTCCATGGGATAAACTAGAGAGACAGCAAAAGCACCAGTGGAGGATTGTTTTGATAAAGAAGAATTATTTACCAAGATTGTTTTGAGAAGAAAACCTTCCCGAGAAATTCTCCCTTGGGAAAATTCAACAGCTACTAACAGGCTAAAATTTTAGACTCAGAAATATCAGGCTCATAAATCTATCCTTTCCTCATTTATTTTCAGGTGAGAAATTTCAGAGAGTATTACAGTGTCAGTAAAAAGGATGGAAATACTTTAGCCAGTGTAATATTTAGGACATTAATGGTGAAATAGTTTACTTTTGTGGTGTTTAGGACTGTGATACAGGAAAAAATTAATCAAAGATTGCTTTTTGCCCAATGTCTCCCACATTTCCTTACAGGACAGAATCCCTTTTAGACATTGCAGGTTTTGGAAATGTGATTTTTCTACATATAGATATTGCTTGACACACAGTAATTCTACCACCTATGTAGCCTCCTAGTAGGACAGACATTTTTTAATAAGAATTATTTTGTCTCAGAATTGATAGCCTCACTGCATGATGTTATTACTGTGTTGCATGCAAAGGCAAGGACAACTCTCATAACAAAAGCCCACACCCAAAATTTCTTTGTAATAATATTCAAAACAAATTACGAATTTTATTCAGAGCATTCTATTCTATTTCTCTCACAAGCTTAACCTAAAATAATTGGACTTTTGCACAGATCAAGTTGGATTTTCAGGGATGATGACAGCCTCACACTCCTGTTGATTAATCTCTCAGATACATGTGTAGTATGTGTTAAGCTGTATCACATAATGTTGGTTACTGCTCAGGAGCACTCACTACAAACCTTTATCCTAAAACTTATAAAGTTGGAAAGAAGTCAGTACATGACAGTCCGATGAACAGAAGGACACATCGTTCAATATTTATGGTGCCCATTAGTGACACCTTGAACAATAATTTGTTGGTAAAGCCAAAAGACAAAGTGAAATGGTACAGCTATTATTTGATCCAAATAAAGTCATGAGGTTGGATTAATCCTTTGCAAGAAAGTAAAGCCATATAGATAGCCTACCTGTAAATAAATTTACATAGAATAAAGCAATGAGCAACCTGATCTAGCTTCAAATTTGGATCTGAATTCAAAGCTGATCCTTCTTTTACTAGCATATTAAATACAAGGACCTCCAGACATCCTTTCAGCCTACCCTATTCTTTAATTTTATGAACTCAGAAAGTAAAATTATGTAAAGTGAGGAAAAAAAAATGGGTATATATATGTTCATTCAGATACTTTCAAAATTCAAGGACAGGAACTAATAATGAAGGAGAAAAGAGCAGAAGAATCAAAGAATAATGTCTACACTCCTCATGTCATGTGATTTTCCAGAAGGTTAAACTACACTGTGCTGTGTTTTGCTGGCAGAGACTTGCACAGCAGGGTGCAGTGGGAGCAAACTAAACACACTGCTAAGATACCTATTTTGCTTTCTTTCTCTTCCTGTGCTAATTCTGAAGTTTCATAGCACCATGGTACTTCCCATAAGGTCTGATGGTACGAGGACAGACATTCCAAACCCTCTGAACTCCATTTTCTTTTCCCGTCAAGCAAAAATTTCTCCATCGTGAGAGCCATTTCTAACTGCTGTGATAAAGTTACACCACAGAAACATTGGTGAAGCTTCTATTCTGAAACTGGTTTATATCTGCTTAAGAAACATTTCAGCCTGGCAGAAACCATGTAGCTATGCAACTGGGACAGGTGATCTCACCGTAAAAAAAGTCACACTATAAATTGTTTCAGTCACAAAAATTCTATGTAGTTGCAAATGATAGTACAGGAACTACAAAGTGTCCATCCAGGACACAAGTGAGCAAAGAGCACAAGTGCTCTAATGTTGCGTTTCAAATATAAATATCCATTGTGTTGATAGTCACTTCACCTTTACTCCCTCTTTGTGTCAGTGGGATAACTAACACAGTGAAGAACTATCCAAGCACTGTCTAGCCCTCTCCAAGGCACTCTTCTCTGTGATTGAATAATGACCAAAGTATAATTCCAGCCTTTTGAACTACATTCCCCTGTGCAATGAACACTACCCTCAAGAAAAAAAAAGGACATAGTGACTGAAGGAAAAGTTAAGTTCCCTTCTCAAAAGCAATGATTTTGATTGTTAACATCTCTTCCTGGAGCTACTTTGACTCTGGCAATTCTTGTGGTCTCAGTCTCACTATGCCTTCTTCCCCCATTCCCTCCTGGGGTGGCGTGTTTTTCTTTATGCATATTTTGTAAACCCTTTTGAACCGTTTATTCCTGTTTTCCCCGATATATTTGGTTTCACCCCAAGTTTTCTCCTCCCTTGCCCAGCTGTCATTCACCCCCCAGACCCACCTGTTACCTCAGTCACATAATGCCAATCTTCCCTAAAACCCTGCCCTTAGTTCCAGAGAGTTCCCTGTCAATCCTTGTTACACCCCTGCCTAAACCCCACCCTGGAATTCCCCTAATCCTCAAGGCCCAGTTGGCCCATGTGACCCTTTCCACTCCCCTTGCCTTCCCAATAGGTTGTCATATTGTGAGTCCCTCCTCAATCCCCTCCCAGTTTTACCTCCAATTGGTTGAAGAATTGTATCCTCCCCCTGTTCCTCCCCATTTAAAAGACTGTGTACACACAAGCTTTTTGTTTTTTTCATCACTGCCCCCCTTGGGGATTAAATGCCTTGAGAAGCACAGGATAGACCCTCTCCCTGTTCTTTGCCCTGATCCACGGCACAGCACAGCTGAGAGGGTTTGAGAGCAGCTGCTGCCAGATTGAGCAGCTCTGCTCCAGCACCACCGAGCCTGATCCGGTGCGGGAGTGGCCGCGCACGGCGCGGGCCGGGGAGGGTGATCTGGCTGGGGTTTCTCCAGCATTGCATCACCCTCCCTATTGTTGCTGTTTCTTTGAGATTCAGTAAAGACCTAGAGAATCATAGAACATGTGAATAAAACTTAAAGTCTTATCAACTAACTTTCTCATCCCATTTTCCTAGTTCTGCTTTCAAAACATTCACTAGAACGCATTTTGATGAGAGGATCCCAAGATAACCAAGGTAAATCTGATCAATTTCACAATTCTTCTCCATTTTAAATTTCTAATTGTATGTATACAGCGTTTTTAAAGGTTGAAGACATTTGAACAGTAAAATTATTAATGACTAATCATGATCCATTAATCACATGTCAACTTGTTTCTTAACTGAGAGTACAAGAGTTTGAAGTGTCTTATTTATGACTGCATCTTTTAGCAATTTGTGCTTAGCCTGGTGTATGCTGGGTGCCACCACTAATATGTTAATATAGTAGCACTGTCAGACTAAGTGAAATAAGTTTAGCTGAGGAAAATAATAGGAAGTTGTTCTTTATAAAGGTTAAGTAATATGCAGAGCATTGTCTGTGTATATAGCCAATGCTGTCAGCATTAAGTGTAAAGACTGTGACAGAACTTTTTAATAAAACATTCACTTTTCAAATATGCAGAGAGATTTCAGACCACTCTTCATTCTGTCTCAAACAACCCTGATATACATCCAGAACACTGCCAGCAGGAAAGGGAGGTGATTGTTCTGTGCTCAGCACTAGTGAGATACATCTGGAGTGCTGTGTACAGTGCTGGGTTCTCCAGTGAGAGACAGACATGGATGTATTGTTCACTAAGGCACTGGAGCATTTGGAGTATATGAGCAAAGTCTGAGAGAGCTGAGACTGTTCAGCCTAAAGGAAAGAAGGTTCAGGGAGTCAAAGTTTTTAAATGCCTGATGGGGGCTAAAGGGAGAGGTGTAAAGATGTTGGAGCAAAATAGCAAGACTTTTCTCCGTGATCCCCACTGACAAAAGTGAGGAAATGAGCACAAGACTAAACACACAAAATTTCAGTTAACGATTACCGATATGTCCTTTTTTTCCTTTTTACTGTGAAAGTTGTCAAATGCTGGAATGAGGTTGTCTGGAACTGTGGAATTTCCATCTTGGAAGGTGTTCAAAACTGGACAGGACACATACCCAAAGAACCCACCCTAGGTATCTCTGTTTTGAGCAGGGACTTGGACTAGGCTATCTCTAGAGGTCACAGTCTCTGATTCTGAGTTTCTAGAAATTATACCCTTTGCTAGTGGAAACACTCTGTGACAGGATCAGATCCTGGAAAGAGCAATTTATGACACTGTAAATACAGAAACACACATGATTTAGCTGTAATGGATGCAAACAAATCATTCTCTCACCTGGATTAGCTCACATGTGCTAAAGTAGCTGTAAATCCTCTCCAAAATCTTCTCCCTGGTATATTAAAAGTACAGCTTTGCCCATAGTTGTTAGAGGAAAATCAAGGATCAAGAAAACCAGAAAAGATTTTTTTGCTAGTATGCCATGGAAGTGGGTATATAGTTCAACCTCCTATAAATCTGCTTCTGTCAACTGGAACTCACAGCTTGGTATTTTGTATCTAATATTTGCCTTGATATTTTACATAGACTTAGCTAGTATTTTCCTTGTTGTATCGGCAAAAGAAAATTTTCTTTTCTGGTGGGAATGGTAGAAGCTTTGCTATTTGGCAATTATATGAAGTTTGGACTTCATTGCAGGAATTCTGTATTGACAGAATTAAATACGTAAATAGTTTGCAGCAAAGAGGGAGATGTTTCTAAGTTAGGAGCCATTTCAGGCTCCTCATAGAGCTTGCCAAGGGAATGTGAACTGCACGCTTTAATCGTGGGGGAACTCTTAGATACCTTGAAGACTGGCTTGGTTATTGGGCATGAGTATCACCTTGAAAGAAGCAGAGTGCTACATGAGGTGTTTTTGCCTGAAGATTCTGCTCACTGAATATTAAAAGAGAAACAAAATTCTGCTTCTACTGAATCGCAGGTCAGGCAGCAACTGCAGAATTTTTCAGATGGGGACCACACACACAAAACCCCATAACTAAATGTTTGGGGCTTTTTTAATTTGAAACTTTTCCTGGAACCCAAAGCATAACTTTCCTCTTTCTTTCTTGGGAAACAGAACTGTGAAAATATTTTTCAGTACTTGGATACTAATTCTGCCAGCTGTGAAAATGTAGAGTAGGAAAAATATGCTCTGTATGGCTATAGGCCTGATTTCAAATAACCCTGCATACTTTAAAGATAGTTTTCAGAGAATATGATTCCCGGATTCACTTACATGTAACTAAAAGAATCTGATGAGACACAGGGAACCTCAGTGAATGAGTATTTAAAGGGGTTTTAGGCTTTCCCGATATTTTACTCTTTATCTCCAGCCAAGATAAGTTGTCATGATAAAATAGGGAGTATCAGGAACATATCTCAATAATAGGGATTTTTCATGTCTTTTTGGTCGGGGGTGCAATTCTTCACAGAAATTTTTCAATTTACACTTTCCAGTTACAATATTTTGTTAATACTGCAACAAAAAAATACAAAATGTACATATGTGATTAATTGACATCACACATTGATACAAAATTTAGGATGTAAATAGTTTAAATTGATTCCTATAACTAAATGTAAAATATTTACGAATGTAGGCATAACCCTTCTCTGTCAGTTTCAGTGACATTTGAATTTGTCATATTTTTGGTTTTTGGGTTTTTTTCTGACTCTGAGATACATTTTTCTACAATAAATCTCTATTTTTCTTCCTAATATTAAATCATAGTTAGATTTACTGGTGCTTTTAAACTTAACTTTGGTATGGAAGACAAATTGATTTCTGTTGATCAGATAGAAACAGCTGAATATGCTTTCTTTTTTAGCCTTATAACTGGCTTTAGATGTAGCCATTTAGAATAATGTATAGTGGCAAGCAGAAAGTCATTATATGTTTTTATATACTGTCTCTGGTTTCATAAGGTTTTAATATCGTCCTTTATTTTCTGCCTCATTTATTCATTAAACTAATAATCTACCACGTGTTTTGTAGATATAGTATCTGCTGGCAATATAAGTGGCAAAAATATTGAATTAATATTTTAAGATATTATAATTATCATTGAGAATTCACAAGCTAAAGTATAACGAAGGAAAACAGGTTTAATCATTTGTCAAATTGCATGGAAAGGAAACTCTGGAGGACCTCATCTCTGTCACAGCCCTTATTGATAAGAGATCGATGTGCAAGTTGCCTCATGTTAAAATTCAAGTCGGAGACTTAAAATTCTTCTCCTTCCCTTCAATTCACTCAAGTATCCAGTGAGAAATAATAATTGTAAGAGTTTATGACTTGATAATTCAAAGTACCTTTTCTAGTGTTACTGCAAATGTTATATCCCCTGATTTTCATTTCCATTGAAATAATTAGTCTCTCATGACTGAAATGGATAATTTCACTCCTTGCACTATAATGTGCACATCTGGGTTCAGAGAGGTTCCTAGGTGAGACAATTTTGCACTTCAACATTTCCTACAGTTTTCTTTGAGATAGATGTATATATATTTTTTTTCCAGATTATTACTCCTCTTCTTTCTCCTTTGATTCACCATTTAACTGTAGCAGCCTCTATCTTTGGGGTTTTTACCTATTTCAGGATTTAGGATACATGTGGAGGATTTCTAAGGTACACTTTTCACTGGAATGGTTCCTCCAATTAATATCTCATTGAAAAATTCATCATGGTAAGTGCAGGGAGTAACTATTTCTCTCTTTTACCATTCTGGTTTTTTATTTTGTCTTAGACAAATAAGCATGATCTCTACACAAACAAGCACACACAGAGTAACAGCACCCAGCAGAAAGAAAATTTGGGAAGGGATAGCTCATAAAAACATATACATATGCAAGAACATCAAGCATAGATAAAAAGATGTACTCTTTTTTTTTTTTGTCCCTAAAGCAATGAAACTGCCACAAAATTACCATTTTAGAGATATGATGGGGCAAGAAATATCAAGAGTTTGACAGCGATAGTCCATTAGGTTGTTGCTGCTTTAAATCAGGACATCTGTACTGTTTATGTCTCCCTCACAGTTGGCATCTGTTACCTGTTAGCTTCCAGTTCAACAACCTTCAGGCCATCCTGAGGGCCAGTTCTTTCAAAATGCTCTGAGATTTTTCTGCATCTCACACACTTACCTTTTATAGCACAAACAGACGCCAAATCTTGAAAAAAAAGTGCAAATTTATATCTTCTAATTTCTACAGCAAGGTGAAACATTTCTTTTTCAAGTCTTATGTTTCACAAAAGAATTCAATGCAATCTTTCCATCAGTGGATGTTTCCTCAAAAACTTATTTTTGGCAATGAAGAGTATGTTTGTTAGCATGTCTTTTATGCTTTTGTTACATAAAAATCTTTTTTTCCCTTCTTGCATACACCAGGAAGTCATAACTTAAAATCAGCATCAGCAGTTCCATTTTATAGGTTTTATATCATCAGTTTTTATTTATTCAAAGCAACTTAAAAAATCAAGTTTTCACTTAACCATCATTCATGATCTCAAGTGTCCTACTCTACTCCTGATCTCCAGTTTGCCCACCTCTAGGAAATTTTGAAGAAAGACTGCATTCTTGTGACATTTACATATCCAAATGTTCACAGTCAAGGTTCTCAGAGTCTTTGTTCAGGCTCTGTGCAAGCTCACTTATGTACCCCATGTCATGCTTGGTTCATAGTTGTGTTAGTTGTATAATATCTAAATAAGCCTACCAAGAATTTCTAATTGTGTTGCTCTCTGAAATTGAAGGATACACAGCTTTTCTCCAGACATACATGTTAAACACTTTTCATAACTTCCTTTTTAAAAATTTCTCTAGTATCCAAATTTGAGCTGTTCCTCTCTTTCTGTACAGTTTTTGTGACATCTCATTTTGTCCCTTTTTTGCTATTAAGAAACTGATAAGACCAGACATCACAGAACATTTTAATTAGTTAATTAGCTAACCTTTCTTCACAACCAGTTTTTAGCCAGTCATTTTTTACTAAAATATAAATGCCAATTACAAGACAGCAAAAAGTACATGCTATTCTGCAGCAAGTTGTAAGAGTTTATTCAAGTGCCCAACAACACAGTGAAAATCAGGCAGAGGCTAAAATAGACTTGCAGCTAAAAGAAAGTTTGACTTGCCAGTATTTTTGTGGATTCATAAGCGTGATGAAACTGAGTATATATTTAAATTAGAACAAGCCAAAAAGCCATAAAAGTTGAAAGTGATTGGGTAAGAAGGACATGCTAAATAAAAATTAAATCCATTTGTTATTAGTTCCTACTCCTTTCTGGCCAGCCAGTGTATTAAGTGGTTTTCCTGGATTTCAGAACATATAGCCCAGGAAAAAATTCTTTAAAAAAAAAATCAATATTGTATTATTATCTATGTTTATAAATAGGAACTGAGAGAAATTAAACTTAAAATATACTGAGAGTCAATTGAGAAATTGAGTTAAAGTTCCTAAAATTAAAGACAATATTTTGGATATCTTCTTGCTGAGCTGAGAGGTTGGCTGAAAAGGATGTGAGATCTCAATAGGTATAAAATTTTAAGGACAGCTCTTGACAAGCTACCCCACTCTTAAAATAGGGGATTGGACTAGAACTTTCTTCCAGTCTTAACTTTCCTATGACAAAGATTATACTTCACCAGGCAGCTCTCAGGAAAGCTGCTTTAGCAACTGCTACAATGGAAAGGAATTAATTTCACATTTCAGTTTCTGTGGAAGTGCTTAGGTACAGACAGGCAAGAAATGAGAGAAAGTCAGGAATTCAAGCAGATAGGTAAAAAGATAATAAGCCAAAGGAATACAAACAAGTCATATTTACATCAGGGAAATTTCACTAAGTATTTTCACTCCATTGCTATTTTTTTATATACCAGGTTTCTACAATATGCTATCATCTGCTATTGCACTAAACTAGTGTGGTCACAATAAAAATTATGTGACACTAAAAATGTGGCTAATTATCTGAAGTTTGTAAATGTCAATAGACTGGTGTCTAAAATTTTAGGCTTTTCTGGTGACTCCATTTTTCTCCATAATGATTTTGGTTGCTGTTCTCCAAACTCCCTCCTGTATGTCCATTGTCTGATAAATCACTTCCAGAATGTAACACAATGTTCTAGCTAGAGTTGCACTACTGCCACATCATTAGTTACTAATGTGATAAACGTTGGTATTGATGGATGGGATACTACAAAATAGATTCATTTTTAACTGAATCAACATTAAAATTTTGGGTTCTGGTATTCACTCCATATTTTGTAAGTTGTAATCTGAAAGAAGATTTAAATATGGGCTTATTTAAAAAGATATGAAAAAGAATTTAGTTTTTGAAAATATTCCAAGATTTCAAAAGTTAGGTTTATTCTGTGTGAGTATGAGCAGGGTGCTAAAAGGCAGATAAAAGAGCCCTAAGTCAGGGCCTTCTGTTTTGGATAATGCTGAATAATGTGAGATCTGAATTTGCTACTCTGCTTGAGTCAGGTTCCAGTCAGGTTTCTCATCTCCCCCGAAACAGCTCTAATTACCAAATTGTACAAGATGCAATCCCTGCTATTCTGACCTTGCCTGAGTGTCACAGTCACACAAATAAGGACTAGAAAATTTTTCTTTGATCTTCTCAGGGAGAGTGAATGAGTAATTGATACAGTCAAATGACTGCAGATTTTCCAAATCACTGTCATTTAAATATCTCAGTTAATTCTTATGAAACCATATCTAGTTAATCTGTGCTGTCCAAGATACAAATTTCAGTAGTTTATCTGTAGCTGATTGTTCACTTTTAGCCTCATGGGTCAGATTTACAGACTATTAAGTGTGAAATGTGATGGACCCAGTTCATTCCTGTGCAGTAGAAGATGTAAAAGTCACAGAGCTCTAAACCCTTACATGTCTAAAGAGCAGAGAGAACACTGGCCATGCTCATTCCTGAAGGCCCTCTGGGACAGCTCTCTCCCATGCACTGGGTATCCAACTCTGCAGCCCTCATCCCAGCCTCACCCTGCCTTTGTAGGTCTCAATCAATTATGTGATTGCTGGTTTAACAGAACATCACTGCCTTGCATAGAATCTGTGCAAAACACATCAGGTATCAGCTTGAGTTTGACTGACTTTAATTAGTGTGAAACTTCAGGCTGATATGCTCTAATTGAGGATGCTTTCACCCTGCTCTGTCAGTAGCTTAAAGTGCAAACAGAGTCCAAAATTGGTTAATACAACAAATCTTTTTGAAAAACAAAACAAAAGATAACAAAACAAACAAACAGAAACCCCTCCCAGGGTCTGCAAGACGAAACAATTGTCTAAGTACCTTTCACACATATGAGGTCCCATACAACTTTTTTCCTTTACAAAGGACACAAACTTTTTGATAATAGCATCGAGGATTAATTTTTTTCATAGTAAATGTAGGTACTTTACTGAGATATACAAATTTAGAATTGTAATTAGCTGCTCTATACTTTTTCAAGTATCCATGAAAAGAGAACAGAAATCTTACAGGCTGATTTCATATACCACTGTCTCTGGCTAACTGGGTTTTTCTCATCTTCTACATAAAAATAAGGAGAAAATACACAATGACTTAATACTGAATACCATAACTGAGAAAAATCATTGAAAGAAATTGATGGGGGTCAATACTTAACTTTACATAATTTCAGTAGTAATAAATTCAGCATAATTTTATTGAAGACTCATATTTCAAGGATCTCAGAGTACCTGCACTCACTTTCAGATACATTTCAGATTGGATTAATCTCTGTACCTTCATTTACCATTTACCAAAATAAGAAAGGTATTGAATAGCTCTTGCCTAAGAGAAGTAAGAGGAAGTTAGGAATAACCCAAGGAAAGCCTATTAATAGGTTAACTGGTCAGAGAATTTAACATATAACCACTTAACTAAAGGTTTTATTTTATATGCCAAAGCTGTATATGCGCCTGTATTATAGCTTCTCAGGAGATGACTCAAGTAGTTTGTATCTTGTTACATGTTCTAATCATTTTCTTGATGAAAAAAGTATATAAAACCTAACAGAACCTCTTCTGGTCAGCAAAGAAAACTTAAATCAACCTTTTAAACATATATTATCCTGAGTTAAATTAGAAATATTAAGTGAAGAGAGAAGATATTTATAAATGAAATAATCTTGGGACTCTTCCTAGTCAATATGACAGCAGGTATAAACAAAGTTTTAAATTTAATTTAATAAGCAGATAAAAAATCTGAACAAAGTATTTCTTTTTCTCTTAGCTGGTTTCTTTTTTTTACCAGTGCACAAGAAAGAAATAAACTTAAATATAGTAACTCCCTAATTTAAAATAAAAATATGTCAATGAAAGAAAACAGGGAAGGACTTTGAGATGTTGTATAGCAAAAACTGTGGGGAAAGAAGAAAAGATGAATCCTTAAACCTTCTTTAGCAAACCTGTAATTACAGTATGTAATAGGCAAAATCTCTTTTGCTTTTTACAGATTGGTATATGAATAACAAATCCTGCTGTCAGATACTGTACTCAGTTCTCTGTTTCTTAAAGATACAAATCTATTATTGTCCTTATCAAGGCTGGTGGAAATTTAGGAATACACAATGTACTAGATTAAGGTTGTTCTCTATTCCAGACACTTTTGGATATGTAGTTTAAGATTTTGGCATTTTCTTCCTTTTGCATAATTGATTTTACAATCTTAATGACATTCCTTTAGTGCATATCTTCAGTGAGATGGAAAATCTGCTCAAAATTAATTTAGAGTACATCTCAGAGATCTTGGCAGATGGAGGGACCTTACCATCAGCCTCTAGGACAAAAATTAATGTTATCAAAATAAAAATGCCTTCTCTAACTCTGCATGTCCTAAGAGGTCTCCTGTTTATCATTCATCTGTATGATTCTGGGAAAATTGGTTTTAAGTATTTCTCTTGCATACAGATGAGAAGAACAAAATAATTTGTGAATGCGTGCAGAATTTGTCTGATCTGAAAACTTCTGTTTGCCTATTTTGCAGCTCTTTCAAAGAAACTCCCTTTTTTCTCTGGAAAAACAAACTTCATAATCCAGCACTGTTTAACTTCCACTCCAGGAATGAGGTTTTACCCCTTATTCATGGAGTGATTTGGGTTAGCCTACTGCAACTTAAACTGCTTGATGCCTCCTGCAACACTTCTTGGGAAAGAACATACACCACTTAGGCATAAACTGATATACAATCACTTCTTGGAAGTTAACTGTAAGAACTGGAAATAATTAGTCCAGTGTACTGGAAAATCAAGATAAGAAGATATATTTTGTCTTTCAGTTAATTTTGGAGACTGCATTTCAGCCACTGCATTATTAACACCCCTCAATATGCATAGGCTGTATAGATGTATCTGTAATCTAACCCATTGAACTGAAGAACAAATATATCCTTAAGGACTTGGGATTATTTTGTTTGTTTTGATATATTATGTTTTGTTTTAATTCAGGACAGAGAGTAACAATAAGCAATATTGCTTTTGCTGTGAAAATGATGTATCAGGTTCAAGCAGGCAGCTGCAAGCAGCCGGGTACCAGTCCTCAGACTGATTTGTGCACAATATCAAAACCTTGCCTGTGGGAAAACATAGTGAAAAACATTAAAAACTTTATTATTGGTTATGATAAGACCGGCCCAAGCACTTGTCCCACACAAACGCTGCCAAAGCAGACATGTTGGAGTTGTGGATTACCAAGATGTTTTGGCACTTTATCAGACTTAACTGTCTTGGCTAAAATAAGGTAAAAGATAAATCTGATAATGGTAAGTAGATGAATATTATAATACTTCCTAGAACTATGTTTTGGGATATAGCCCAGCCTTTTGGAAGGTCTCTAAGATGTGGAAAGCCAGATTGTCTAAAGCAATTCTTGTAGCCAAAGAACATATATTGCTTCAGATAGAAAAGAGATTCTCTCCAGGGATAGAAACTTGGCACATTAACTTGGGGGAACTAGAAGCTAAGAAATGAGTGCAGTTTCAAATAATAGGGACCTTGGGAAAAATCTAAAAAGCTTTCATCCAACTTTTTACAACCTTTGATTAATCCTTAGAAATTGAATACTGAGAGATCTCTTTCCACTGTCTCAATCTATCCAATATTTCCCCCACACATGTAGACATCCTGTCTCCTTGCCCAACAAATCCTCCAGTCCCCTACTTCTTGTTTGGCAAATACCTTGTTTTCTTTCTAGTTCATTGGGCTGTTTTTCTGCTTCTACAGCCTTTAATCACCATCTTATGTAAATACAAGTGCTTCCTAGTCCCAGGTTTTTATTGCAAATATTTTGTAGAGTCACTATATTGCATATGTGCCTGAAGGACAGGATCCCATACAGAGGGACCTGGACAAGCTCAAAAAGTGGCCCATGGGAATCTCCTAAGTTTTAATAAAACCAAGTGCAAGGTGCTGCACCTGGATTGGCACAAACCCCAGGCATCAATCCAGGCTGGGGGATGAACAGATTGGGAGCAGCCATGCTGAGGAGGACTTGGGGGTGGCTGCTGGGTGAAAAGCTGGACATGAGCCAACCATGCGCTCTTGCAGCCCAGAAAGCCAAACATGTCCTGGGCTGCATCAAAAGCAGCAGGTCAAGGGACGTGATTCTTCCCCTCTACTCCTGTCTCATGAGATCCCACCCGTAGCACTGCATCCAGCTCTAGTGCTCCCAGCCCAAGAAAACCATGGACCTGCTCGAGTGAGTCCAGAGGGAGCCATCAACATGATTAGAGGGATGGAGCACCTCTCAAATGAGAAAAGGCTGAGAGAATCAGGCTTGCTCATTCCAGAAAAGAGAAGGCTTTGGGGTGACCTAATTGTAGCCTTCCAGTACCTGAGGGAAGCTTACAAAAAAGACAGAGAGGGACTGCTTACAAAAGCTTGCAATGACACAATGAGAGGGGATGGATTCACTCTAAAATAGAGTAGGCTTAGATTAGACATTAGGAGGAAATTCTTTACTGTGAAAGAGTGGAGGCAGTGGAACAGGTTGCTCAGAGAAGCTGTGGATGCCCCACCTCTGGAGATGTTCTAGACCAAGCTGGATGGAGCTCTGATAAACCTGTTCTAGCAAAAGATGTCCCTGCCCATGGCAGGGGGCTGGAGCTAGATGATCATTAAGGTCCCTTCCAACCCAAACCATTCTATGTTTCCTTAGGCGCGGCTAAGTTTTATTGACCTAAAATAAGGAACAGATCTCTTCCAAATTATGATACAACGATTCGAAATTCTTGAAATATTTTCATGTGTGGTTTTTTCTGATGTTTTCACCTCCAACTAAAATGATATATATAATATAATTTCGTGTTTCAGAGAAACATGGACTGGCAAAGAGAACAGAGAAAAAACCTGCAAAATGATTGCATGTGCAGATTTCACTTTCTCAGAGCTGCTGATAGAAACATGGCTGTGTAGGAATTATTGAGTCATTACAGCAGTTAATTTAGAAAAGGATTTTTTAAAACCTTTCAATTTATGTTGCCACAAATTATGGTATAAATGTAATGTTTGTAATTGTATTAAAATAGTTATGGTAAAAACGCAGTATTGGTAGTAAGACTGTGTTTTACCACAGTTATGGTTTTAAGAAATTTTTAATGAGTCATGTTACACTGAAGTTGTCTAGACCCATATTTCACTCTTCTCCTTAAAGTACTCTTTTTCTGAAGAACTTGAGACAGTAGTCTCATGGGTGGCTTTGCTAATGGAAGGTAACGATCACAGGCCAGGTGAACACTGTAAGCTCTTTGACACATTGTTATGACCTGCCCTGGAGGTGGGGTAACTAAGGTTTGATTAAGGGATCCCTTGGGACAGATTAGAGTGAAACAATACAGAATGGTGTTTACAAATATACACACACACATACACATATGCATTTGAAAGGAAATATGTAATTGTTTGGTTATTATCTATAGAAATATAACAATATATAAGGAAAAGAAAGAAAGAGAAAGAACGGTTAAGAGTAGACCATGAAAAGATACCACCACCCCTAGCAAGAAGGCTTGATTGTTGCAATTTAAATGTCCATTGGTCAATGTGGTAGTGACAGTCTTCATCCATCAGGGATTGGGGGAGCCCTAGAAAATACAAAGTTCTATGGGTTAGTATGCACTCAGGCTCAGGTGGGAATGCCAAGGTACCTCCCCTACTGTGGGAGTTTCATAGTGTCCGATGTAACACTGTGCATCATCCACAGTCCACTGATGGATGGCCCCAGAAGTTAGTCTGGGGGCACTTTGGGAGTATTTGATGGTTTATAATCCCTTTTACGACATGACGCCTGCCTCTTATATTTGCATAGTTGATCCAGTTCTGGCTTGTCAGAAGGGATGAATAGGATGAATACCTTCAGTCTTACATGTGAATGTGTGATAGATCCCCGAGGGAGTCAGCAGGGAGGACATTACCACACTGGAATAAAAAACATTATCCCACCAGCTTCTTACCAGCCTTTTCTCTTATCTGGCTCAAATGCCATCAAATGCCAGTTTCTCAGGGACACAATATTGCAGGTCCCAACCAGTTTATCTAAACAAAGATTGTTTTGTCATCCTGCAGTGGTGAATGCACACCCTGTCTGCACCTGGGTGGTTTTTATGCAGATCAGAGGTTTCGCCACTTCACATCCAAAAACTCCTCTCCTCCCCCTCGGCTGGGGGGCTCCAAACCTGCCATCAGCAAAGCACTTGCTGCTTTTGTAAAAGGTCAATTGCTGGAGTCACTAACCCTTACAATTTCAGTCTCTCACACGTATCTGAAAATTAACTCTATAATACTAATCCCTTACAAAAATGATGGTTTTGACTGATCCCATGTCAAATGGGATCAGTCAAAATGTTTGTTAGTATGGTAATAATTGGGAATGTGATATAAAGGAAGGAACCCAAGGAAAACAGAACATTTATTGTAAAGAACAATAAAGACAGTCTGATTTTTATTGCTTGAGAAGACACAAAGTTAAATGTACATTGAAACTTCATTAAACTGAAATGCTGAAGAAGCAGGAGATCTGTTTTATAATGGAGATCCTTCTTTCAAACAAGTGATGACTTCTAAGTCTTTAAAACATTCTACCTGTAATGATTGGATAGCCATGTGCTGATTTAGGAGGTTATTTCTTCAGAGAGCTGGTAATAGTAGAAATACCAAAATGTGTTGCAGTAGTTCTGAAATGGAGCTTCATTTGCCTTTTGAGTGTGAAATAAATCAAATTATGTACTGCTAAATAGTGACCTGCACTAATTCATTGTTTTTGATGCCACCTTTCATTTTAAATTAACGCTGAAGTTTCAATACCTTTCGCTCTGCAAACCTACTAAGTCCTGCTTTGTCACTTTTATTCCTTTTGTAGTGTTGTCAAACAGAGGAATTCAGAATTGGAATTCCACTTGAAATTAAGTTTATAACCAAAAAGAAAAAAATGTTAGATGCCCTGAAACCTTGGCTCCTCCAAGAGTTATGCAAGAGTGGACTTGAATATGACTGCTGAGTTTTCACTGCTGTCTTAAAAAATTCACATAAGAAATTTACTACAGATGTTCTTTAGAGGACAGCTGTATGGCTGACTTTTTATACTCAGTGAGACCTGCAAATGAGTACACAAATAATATAAAAAAAGCAAAAACTGCCTAGCAGTCTTCTATTTTAATAATTACACTTCATATATTGAATATCATCCAGAATCTACCTCATCATATTTTCATAAAAGTAAGCAAATCCATAAATTTCAGTTTCAGAGTATGACACACAGTTTCTGTCCATAATTCTATAATCATTGTAAGTTAAAGCAGCATCTGAAATAAATCTATTGATCAACTCTATTGTATAAGCTAATACATAGAACATCTCATTTGTTATGAAAATATAATTGGAAATTCAAACAGTATACATTTTAAAAATGCACAGTTAATCCCAAAGCTTGGAATTTCCTGTGAGATTTTTCTTGGATTCATATTCATACTCTTTAATGTATCAAATATAGTCTCACAGACAGCATCTTATCTGTAATCCCTAGCTTCAGGGTGTGACATTCTTAAATAGATTTTTAGAAAACCTTCTGTTAAAATTTGATAACCATTAAACGTAGGCCTCTACAAATTTGTATCCAGTCATGTCTGATTGCATTTCACTGCATTCCCAACATGAGAGCAATGAAGTGATGTTAGCCAAGAACTATAGTATTAAGCTCTATATAAATTTGAGTTCTGCGTTTTCCTTAACATTTTTCAATTTATTTCATTACTCTTTTACTCCTTATGACATGAACAATTTTCCACAAGCAGAAAGCAACACAGTCTTGATTTAGTGAAGGTATGCTAAAAAGATTTTAACAGATAAACTAATGTAGAGCTAAAATTAGGATATTTAGACATATGAAGTCAAGATTTTTTAAAATCACCTTTTCTGTAATAGATTTGTAGGAAAGGCTTAAGTTACCAAGAATCTTTTCTATAAGTAGTGTAACTACAACAGAAAAGTTCCTCTTGTATTATGAGTTGCACATATGTGGGGAAATATGTCACCATTCATGGATCACCACAGACAGAAGAATATGTACACACAGGAAGTGATGTTAGTAATGAAATTAAAAATAAAATCTCTAGTTCTGTCCACATGAAATAGAAATCAAACAAAAAGCTGTGAGATGAACAGATGACTTTTTCTGTGTTTCCTTTCATATTGCAAGATTGAACCATGAATTAGTGATATTTACATTGCATAAAAAAGAAAGGTTCTAGGAAAAAATGGAAGGAGAAATTCAAATTGAATAATTTGTAAACACAGAAATGAAGAAGAGTTACTAAAACTGCAATCTTAAGTGTCCCATCATGTATTTTATGTGTTCTTTCTGGTAGCTGCAGTGACTGAGTAGGCTCAGGGTGACCTTATCATTCTGTGCTTACCTGAAAGGAGGGTGTAGCCAGGTGAAGGTCAGCCTCCTCTCCCAGGATGAGAGGACCCAGTCTTAGGCTGTAGCAGGATAGGTTTAGTTTGGGCATTAGGAGGGAGTTCTTCACAGAAACAGATGTTAAGCATTGGAATGGGCTGCCCAGGGAGGTGGTGGTGTCACTGTCCCCAGAGCTGTTTAGGGAAAGACAAATGCAGCACTTGGTGCCAGGGTATAGTTGATATGGTGGTGTTTGGTCATGGGTTGGACTCAATAATCTCAAAGATCTTTTCTGAGATGATCCTGTGATATCTCAGGCCACAGAAATTAGGAGAAAGGAAAACATCTTGTTTTCCATGCCATTGAAGCAAAGACAGTATTCTACTGGCTCAATACAGAAATGTGTGAAAAACCCAACATTATAATGCCTTACAAAACAACATATTTTTTTCTCACAGTTATTTCATGAACCTGACAACATTTTTTTTTACTTACAGTGGAGAACCTACTTAATTCAAATTGCTGTTGGAGAGTGCTGTGGATTTTTTCCTCTAGTCTCTATTAATGGGTTTCTTAGTTAAACTAACATACAAGATGAATTAGGGTTGGTACACACTGATGTTTCCCCTCATCTCATTTGAGATGAATTCCATAACGTGGGAGCTGTGAGCTTGTTGCCTATAAGATAGACAGACCAACAGTGCCTCATCAAAGGAACCAATTAAACCCTGAATTGAGCTTTACAGAGGATTTTGAGATCTCAGCTACTGCATAAGAAAATAAAGCCAACCAAAAATTTATTTTGTATGTGAATTACAGCCATACTGGTTTTATTTTATTTTTTTAATCTAATTTTTTCTGTCATTCATAACTATTTTTTGGGTCTTGTTGTTGTTGTATATAAAATAGTTACCTTAAAACATGTTAATGATACCTGGAATCTGTTATATTGTCTTTGACACTGGCTGGATTTTGAACTAATGAGAAATCCAGGACTAGATAAGCATACAATTTATGATGAGTTCATTTCTTCATATTTTATTACTTTGATTTTCACAACTCCAGTTTTTATTTATCTTTTGCAAATTATTCTGTTTTGAACAGCTGCCAAAATTCTAATTGAGAATGTAACAATCTAATCCTTTGTCCTGTTTTCCATGCCACTTCACCCAGACCTGATAATGTGGTTTTGCAGAAGAGAACAGCAAGGAAACACAGTCCAGGAGAAAGGTCAGTGATATGAATGCAGATTTGAGATAGGAGAATATCTGAAAATCCTCAAAACATGCTCTTGAAGAGCACTGCCACCTCTTCCCTGACGTGCACACTTCCTGCTCATTTGTCCACGCTGTTTTCAACATTACTTGTACTCTGTATTAAGGGATGTCCGTCACAACATAGAGCCCAAACAGATACTGTGTGTATCTAGAAAGACATAGAGCAAAGTCCTGTATTTGTATGTTTACTTGTTTGTTCATGTACGTATGTGCAAAGGATGTATCAAGGCCCTTATTAACTAATTTACTGTCCATGGATTCCACTAAGGCATAAGATGGTTAGAGCTTCCACTGAGGGGTAGGATGTTTGGGGCATAAATTCCTTAATGTGCTATATCTCAGATATCTATGGTAAAGTGTTAAACTGAATGTTATGTTAAATTGAAATTTTCAATGAGCCATTGTATAGTTTGTATGTCCTGCATTGACTTATATTTCTTTAATGCGTTCATACCTGTCTATACATCTCCTTTATTATATTTATCCTTTCTCTTTGACCCCATATTTTAAAAGAATTTTTTCATTGAACTACTTTTCTTTCAATTTTAGCTGATATAACTAAGAGTGTTAGTGTCTCTGACATTATTCCAAAAATTTCAGGTTTTGCATACTTTCTCTGGTCTGGATTCGGTGGTTTTAAGGTTGTGGGGGTTTTGGGAGTGGGTTTGTAGCCCTGGTTTGTGCCTGTGATGTTTTGGTTTCTCTGAAACGCTTTCCCAGAGACTGTTCTGTCAACAAGAGACATGTTTTCCTAACTGTAACCTATGTTGACATTCCTTTCCCTAGGAGGGACTTCTTCTTGATATCCCTCTGACTTGACCAATGTAGTTGAAGAAGTTTATCTTTTTTCCACCCATTGGGTTGTTCTTTGTAGAACAGCATAAAAGGGAAGAAATAACCGGAAATAAAGGAGTCATTGTCAGCCTTCTGAGTCAGAGTCTGTGTCGTTGTAATCTTGAACAGCGTCAGGGGTTATTATTTTTTTTGTTTAGATTTTTCTTTGTGTGTGTGTTTTTGATGGTGATGGTGGGATTTTGGAGGGGGGTTTTATGTTTAGAGGTGTTTTGATGGTGTTTTGGGGTTTGGGGTTTTTCTTTGTTTGGTTATTATTTTTTTTGTTTAGATTTTTCTTTGTGTGTGTGTTTTTGATGGTGATGGTGGGATTTTGGAGGGGGTTTTTATGTTTAGAGGTGTTTTGATGGTGTTTTGGGGTTTGGGGTTTTTCTTTGTTTGTTTTTTGAATTTTTCTCAGTTGTAGTAATTGTTAAGTTTTCATGCTTTCCAGAAGTGCCACCTGGAGAAAATATTTAAGCACATGAAATTTCAACCACATACTCATTAAGAGAAAAACTCTTTGTTTAAAATCTATCATAAAAAAGAATAGGTTGATTTTCCTAAAAGTTTATTCCTCTGTGTCAAACATTAATCTTACAGTGATTCAAATGGATGGGAAGGATTGCACTTGAATGAATTTAAATAAATCTTCCAAACTTCCAATCTGCTAATACCTGTAAAACACAAGTAGATTGAATTTCAGCAACATGATCTTTATCACTACAGGTCAAGCCTACGATGTTCTGGACAAAGAAGGATTGTGGTATTTTTGTTTCTGGTATCAGCAGAAAAATGGGAAACTACTTGGAAAACATAATAGCAGCTTTCATTTTTTATTACTTAAGACATGGAGACTGCAGCAGGATTATAGAATGTTCAGTGACAAATGTGAGATGCAGAAAAAATGGCTTAGTTGATTTCTATGGTGATTTGGCCTGCTGTGTCATAACTATCGTGCTTGTTTCCAGACTAAAAACAAAGTCAGCCTTTAGCTTCTTTTGAGAACCATTTGTGTTCAAATCCTATTCAGTTTTACATTTGGGATTAAATATTGTTGCTGTCCTTCTTTCATGAGAGGATGTTTCTCCAGGCCATACCCTGAAAAAAATTATTTTCACTGTCAGTAATAGTCATAATGTCATTTTAAATCTATTAGTCAACCTGCTTCAAATGTTTTCGAATATTTTCTAGTCAGTAGATAAAGCTGAAATTACCTAAGTGATCAGACTGTAGAAAGAAAAATATGTAAGACATGGTGAGTGTAAAACTATGATGATGTCTAGGAGAATATAAATTAATCTGAATAACACAGGGCTAATTTGTGTTGACACCAATACTAGTGTTAATGAAACTATTTCAAAATATCACATTTACTGATCGTTGAGATAGAAAATGCTCTGTTTCCCCTGTCTGTTTTATGCTATTTTCATCTTTTCCTGCAGAATTACTCAATTGACAGTAGAGTTTTCCAATTACCCCTTGACCAGATTCGTAACAGAGATAGATCTGATCTGTATGTGGCTTTTTATGACTCCAAAAATATTGCTCACATCCCAGAGGAGGAGGTTTGGTATACTTCAGCCACTTTATCTGTTCCCTTTGGAGCACTATATACCATAGTAAGAGCCCCTATGGACTGTAGTTCCTAGAGTGTGAAATTACCTATGTATTGAGATTAAATCCAGCAAATCATTTCCATAAACACAAATGGAGAAATACTGCAACATTACTGAATGGTTGCCAGGTGCCCCCACAGCTGCTCTGTTACTCCCCTTTCTCAGCAGGACAGGGGAGATGAAACATAAAAGCAAAGGCTTATGGATCTAGATAAGGAGAGAGAGAGATCACTCAGAATAACTGTTATGGGCAAAGCAGATTTGACCTGTGGAAATCATTTTAGTTTTTTATCCATCAATCAGAGTAATGAGAAATCAAATATTGAAAAAGACCTTCCACCAATAGCTCTCTTCTTCTTGACCTTGCCATCACTCACTGTTTTATCTGCCTTCTCCCTCCCAGCAGCACAGAGGAACAGGGAATGGGCCCTGTGAACAGTTCACCACATATTGTGTCTGCCACTCCTTCCTCCTTTCTGGAAGGACTCCTCAAACTCTTTCCCTGGTCCACCATAAGATTAATCCCTTGGGATACAGTCCTCCATGAGCTTCTCCAGCACAGATCCTTCCAATAGTCTGCATTTGTTCATTAACTGATCTGGTGTGGGTTCTGCCCAGGGTTTCAGTCCTTCAGGAGCAGACATCTCCAGTACAGTCTCCACTTTCCATGTGTCCTGCTAGGAGCCTGCTCCAGTTTAGTCTTCTCATGGAACCCACCTGTTCCAGCATGGGTTCCTTCAGGGACTGCAGGTGGATCATCTGATCCATCATGGATCTCTGTGGGCTGCAGGGGCACAGCTGCCTCACCTTGGTCTGTACCACGGGCTGCAGGAGGATCTCTGCTCAGCACCTGGAGTGCTCCTCTTGCTTCTTCCTCACTGACCTAGGTGGATGCATATGTGTTTATCTCACATATTATCACTCCGCTCTCCACTACTGTTGTTTCAAGTAGTTTTCTCCCCTTCTTAAGTACATTATGCCAGAGGTGCTATCACTGTCACGGATGGTCTTGGCCAGTAGCCAGTCTGGAATCTTGGAGTCAGCTGGCACTGGCTCTGACAGACATGGGGGAAACTTTCAGCAGCTTCTCAGAGAAGCCACCCCTCTAGCTTCTCCTCAGATCCCCAGCTTCCTTCATAAGCCCAATACAATTATGTTTTTACACTTTCAGAGGAGGATTATATATACTGAAAGGAAATTAATCTCACTGAAAAAAAAAAAAAGTTTTAAAATTTTGTATATTCCTAAGCATAATTTCCATCTGCTTGATGCACAGCAGAGGTTTGTCCTGAAATCTCCTCTTGGGATTATTCTTCCCAAGGCAGTTCCAGGGTTTGTGGTTTTTTGTTTTTGTTTTTTTGTTTGGTTGGTTGGTTGGTTTTTTGGGTTGTTTTTTGTTTGTTTGTGGTTTTTTGTGTTTTGTTTTTTTTTGTCATTTCTATTAATTTTAGTCTACCTTCTTCAAAGGAGTTTACACAACAAAGCAGCATTGAATTCTGGCAACTTATTTCTCAGGTGAATTACTTAAGTATGAACAGGAGCATAGTCTTTGTTACCTGGTGAATATTTTCTTTCTGTAAAAGGACTCAGAGGAAAAGAAAATCATCTTAGAAGAACAGAAATTGTTATCAAACCAAATCCTTCACACAGACGTAGCTGTAGGAGCTCTTGACAACGACTGATCAGAAAGTGGATTGTGGATTCTGTGCCGCGATG
>VYXD01010232.1:28002-41823 GCA_013397195.1 Hylia prasina
GGAGCAAAGGTGGAGCTGTCTGTGTTCCCCATGGATGGGAGCAAAGGTGGAGCTGTCTGTGTTCCCCATGGAGCAAAGGTGGAGCTGTCTGTGTTCCCCATGGATGGGAGCAAAGGTGGAGCTGTCTGTGTTCCCCATGGAGCAAAGGTGGAGCTGTCTGTGTTCCCATGGAGCAAAGGTGGAGCTGTCTGTGTTCCCCATGGATGGGGAGCAAAGGTGGAGCTGTCTGTGTTCTCATTTCTCTCCCCACAAGTCACGATGGCAAAAAAAAAAAATAAAAACAAGCCCAAGACAAAACCAAAGTCCCAGAACTACATCCATGAAATCAAATAAATACAAATGCAATGACTGATCTGAAGGAAAACAATCAACTGCGAGCCAGTTTATTCAATCTGCCTAATGTGAGAAGGTTGCAAACATCCCACTGTTTACTCTGACTTTTTTTTTTCCCCTTTTGGCAGCAATAAAAACAAATAAAGCAGAACCACTTGCTATTCAGTCTGAGGTCTGGCTATACCCAGAGAATCAAAGCCAGCAGCAGAGGGATGGAAGGCATTTGGCCCAAACCCTTTTGTGCAAGGAATCCTGCAGAATTTCCTCTTTGTACACTGCATTTCGGAGGATTTTCTCCTCACTGCAATGCCCCCCAAGATTCCCTCAAACCTCTGCAGAACCCGGCCCCCCCGGCTGCACCCTCCTGTTTGAGTTTGGGGAAGCAGGAGGTCTCCCCTTGGAGCTCAGGGCAGTACACAGATTTTCCAGGGTGGATTTGTGGCTCCAAACACCTCCCTGGCATCGTTAAGCCACAGATTCGCTCAGAAATCCTCCATCAGGTATCCCAGGGGAGGAGAAGCACAGTCACTTGTGAGGAGAGAAGGACGATAAAAGGAGAATGAACGCTCCCTAAGTGCTTCCAACAACGAAAAATTTGCCATGCAGCCCGTGCACCCACGCAGCCACGGAGCCTCCCAGCGCTGAGCTGTGACAGATGGAATCCTTTCCCCCCGTCTCTCGTTGGAGAGGAGGTGAGCGGGTCCCTCAAGGGAAGAGCAGACAGAGCTGCTGAGCTGGCAGGGCTGGTGCCAAGCAGCTGGTTCCTGGGGAGGGGCTGGGGCTGGGCAGAGCCTTTCTGTCAGCAGCCCTTGCAGGGGAGGGGGGACAGCTCGGGGGTGCCTCCCCTGCAGCACAGGGAGTGCGGCAGATCTGCTGTTTGTTTATTTACTGAAGTGGCATCTTTCCCTTGGACCTCCCTGTCCGTAAATTCCAGCTGAGTTCCTGGGACAGCCTCAGCAGAGACGGGGAGGAGAACTCACAGCCTTCAGAGGAAACAGGGGAAAGGAAAAATCTGCTGACAGCACAGCTCTGCCCCTAAACAAGTTTGTTCTAGAAGGTCTCAAAGCTCTGTTTGAATATTAAAATCAATCTGTACTTGCAGAACCTCTACTTGAAACCAGAACTCAATTTTAAGAGAGGAAAGGGGCTGGATGAGCAACGTGGGGTGGTGCGAGGTGTCCCTGCCCGTGGCAGAGGTGGGATGAGGTGGGATTTAAGGTCCTTTCCAAGCCAGACCATTCCAGAATTCTGGGGGCTGGGTGTGAGTGAGTGCCCGAGCTTTCCTTGCACACACCCCAGCCCGTGAGCTCACACGTGCCACGTTCCATCAGCACAAGCCTCCGCACCTGCCAGTCAGGCTCTGGAGCAGCACACACCTGAGCAGCGCTCAGCCAGCGCCGGGAAACCTTGGAACTGCCCCAGGGCACAGCGCTGCAAACACACCGGGAGAATTCAGCAGGGGAACTTTTTACATCAGTGCAGCGAAGGGGAGAAAAATGGAGAGGGACTCGTGCAGTGCCCACATTAAACCGGGCTGGCTCTGGCTCCCGGCTGGTTCCCAGCTGCAGCCAGTGCCCCGCGCTCCCAGGGCAGGATATTTCCAGCAGCAGCTCATTCCTGGGGGGCACAGGGCTCTGCCAGCCCTCCCGAGGAGCTGCTGGCAGTCTGGAGTGTCAGCGGCTCTGCCCTCCATTCTTTCCCCAATCACAACACAACAAAGCCGCTTGGATTGGTGAAATGTCACCGTGCCCTGCTGCAGACAAGGTAATTATCCCTCCCTGTCACCCCGGCTCGCTGCAGCTTGCTTAAAATGAAAAAACCAAGTGTTTGTGCCCGCTCTGTCAGGCAGCGTCCCAGGAAAAGGCTCCGAGTTTCAGCTGCCGAGGGGAGCAGGGCAGCTCTGGGGACACCTGGGGACACCTGGGGACACCTGGGGACACCTGGGGACAGGGGAGGGGTCACGGGGTCACTTCACTCCTGCCCAGTCCCTGCTGAGCACCGGGGTCTGACACCAACCCGGAGTTAATCAGGAGAACCCCCATCTGAACGGGAGCAGAGCTTATCCTTCATTTCCTCTGATCAGTTTTGCAGCGTGTTGATGTATTTATAGTTTTAATACACACCCATAAATGCCCCCTAAGCAGGGATTCCTGCACCTCTCGATTACTGTTATTGCTTTATTGCTCCTGGGAGCCATAAATTAACAGCTTCCCCCAGCAATGCTCACAGGGTAAGGAATTACATTACAATGTACATACACAGGAGCCTATTAAGGCATCGCCATTCCATAAAAGTCTTTATAGTTTTTAAGTGTACACCTATAAGTGTTTCAATTAAAGAACTACATGCTCGCCTGGTAATTGCCCTCCCATTTGTGATAGGGCTCCGCAGCAGAAAGAGGAAGAAGCAAGACTAAAAGGTGGAAAATTGGAATATAAAACACCGAATATGAAGCTGTCATAAAAAGAAAACCACAGGTTTAAATTATGCTTATTAGAGTCGTTTGCATGGTTTAACTCTGGCTGCCAGGAATGTGTTGTTTGTTTCTCACAGAGAAAACTCTTCTCTCCCTGTCCCAAATTCCCGAGTTTGGCAGGGAATCAGGCACTGGGAGAAAGTGGCTGTGATGTTCTGGAGTCACCAGGAATGACCACACAGGTTCTTCCAGAGTTTGGCAGGGAATCAGGCTCTGGGAGAAAGTGGCGTTGATTTTCTGGGATCACCTGGAATGACCACACAGGTTCTTCCACAGTTTGGCAGGGAACCAGGCATTGGGAGAAAGTGGTTTTGATTTTCTGGGATCACCTGGAATGCCCACACTGTTGCTTCCAGAGTTTGGCAGGGAATCAGTCACCAGGAGAAAGTGGGTTTGCTTTTCTGGGATCACCAGGAATGACCAAACAGGTTCTTCCATAGTTTGACAGGGAATCAGTCACTGCCACAAAATGGTTTTGATGTTCTGGGATCACCTGGAATGCCCACACCAGTTCTTCCACAGTTTGGCAGGGAATCAGGCATTGGGAGAAAGTGGTTTTGATTTTCTGGGATCACCAGGAATGCCCACTCCGGTTCTTACCGCCGGCCACGCCGCGAAGCCCGGGGCAGGGGGCCGGGTGGGGGGGCCCTGTCGGAAGGATGACATCTTGTGGCAGGACGGCTCCGAGGAGCGGGGACTAATTAAATCTGCAAATGAAGCCGCGGCCAGCATCCCGCAGAGGAGGACGGGGCTCCCTGCAGCCCTCAGAGCCGCGGAGGGAAACTTCAGCCAGCTCTGCCATGGACCTGGGCACCTGGAAGTGCTGGGGAAGGGATTTCTCATGTGTCGGGAATCGCCTCACCTGGAGGGGAGAGCCCCTAAAGCCTGAGGCTCAGGTGAGCTCTGCTGTATTTCTGGGGGCTCAGAACCTCCACCAGTGAGCCTGGGGAACGGCCAGAGCTGCCTTTTGGGTTTCATGTCAGCCACAACTGTGGGTTTGTGGGTTTGGAACTCCGCCCTGTCACCCCACGTCTCTGAGGAGTGCACGAACCTGGAAGGTTCTGGAGAATTAATAAGGAAATTCACCACAGAATCACCCTTGAAAATGGCCTCAGCTCCTCGGCAAACCTCATTTTACTGCTAAGTTTGGAGGAAAATGGTCTTATTTTGATACAAGCCTGGCACCGGAACCAAGATTTGACGTTTTCCACCCCATGGAGATTCCCTGGCACCAGCAGCAGCTCCTGCAGCATTCCCATGTGCAGTTCCTCAAGGATCAGAGTGGGATGGAAGGGAGAAGTGGGCACCCCTTGATAAGCAGCAGCCATTAATTAGTGCTCCATTACAATGGAATCCAGCTGGAATAATGTATGGAGGCCACAGGAAGAGGAAAGGGAAATTCATCATGGTTAATGTTATTACACTGGGTGTCAGAGGAAGAAGTGATGATTTGCCACTTACTGTGGGATGGAATGTAATCTAAATGCAGTTGTGCCTGGATTGCCTGGGGCATCCACACCAAGGAGAACTGGCAGGAAAACCAGGATTCACTCCCCTTCCCTGGCTGCCCCTGGCACCCTGAACCTGCAAGTCCAGCTTGGGAGCGATGCCTCTGTTTGCCAAGGCGTGAGCAAGGCAGATTTTAAACCTCAACATTCTGTATTTATCCTCCCTTTTAAAGGCTGGAACACTTGGGCACGTTTGGATTTAACAGGGCAGGCTCTGGCATCCTTTTGGGATGACCCTGGAAAAGCAAATCAGCTCTGGGTGGCTTTTTCTCCTCCCCACTGGACATTTGTGTCTCATCCTCCTTCCTGGCAGTCACCTACAGATTCAGAAACCTTTTCCAGAGGAGGCTCAGGTGCCCATTTAGTGAAATTTCCCTGCAGTTGGGAGCCCTGGTTGGGTTTGGCTCTCCCTGGGAGCAGCCTGCGGGCCCCGAGAGGCAGAGCAGGAGTTCTGCTCCCCAGGAATCATTTATCCTCCACCATAAAAGCTCTTCCCTTCAGAAATAACAACGCTGCCAGATCGTTCTTGATATTTCTTCAGCAGAAAAAAAATGCCTCTCTCAGAGTTTAGTGTTTGTCTGGATGGTTTAAAGCTTTCCAGAGCAAAACCCATCCACCAGTGTTACATCAGCAGCTGCCCTGCACAGGGAAAGGCTTTTCATGGAATTGTGCAGGATTTATCTTGTTCTTCCCCTCAGCCACTTCGTGCTGGGTTTCAGTGAGGACTCTGTGGGAACAGAAGCCAACAGGTTGCCATAAACTCTCCCTCATTTCTGCTGTGTGACAGCAGAACTTCCAGGAGCCTGCTGGAACATTATCCTAAAGCATCGCCACACATTCCCTTTTGAAATTAAAAGATAGATATATATATCTACAGGGATTTATTTTCCTTTAAATATCTATAAATCAGCATTCACTGAAGCACTATAAATTCTAATTCTTTAAAGGAAATAGTGTCTAATATTTGCAGCTGATTTCATTCCCACACAGCTGCTCCAGGGCTGCTTTGTCATTGAAATAAAAACTCAGAGGTTTCCATTAGCTTTAGGTCTGTGAAAAGAAATACACTTATGTATCTTTTAGAAGATTCTAAATAGTTATTATTTATTTATGCAGCCCTGGAAGCTTGCTAGGCATTTCACAGGCACGCAAGGAGAGCTCAGACTAAACCACAAACAAATAAATCCAGCAGAGAAGAGAAGGAGAAACAGAATTTCTCCTCTTGGTGCCTCAGTCGGTGGCACAGTGCCCCACCTCTGCCACCCCTGCCCAGGTTTTGTTTCCTTGCAGCTGCTGGGGCTTTGCCAGACCAAAGCAGGGCCACCTCAGGGAGGAAAGGGATTTCTGCAGGGAGGGCAAAGGTCAGGTTCAGGGGAGGTCAGTGATCAGAGCCAGAGTGGGGTGGGGTGGGAGGGACCCAAAGCCCCCCCGGTGCCGTGGCAGGGACACCTGGCCCTGCCCCAGCCTGGCCTGGGACCACCCCCAGAGCTTCAGGCGTTCCCCAGCCCCAGCTCAGGACAACCCACCTCTGCCATAACGCAAAGGGAAAATCCTTATTTTTGTTATTTCTGTTATTTCTCAGCCCCTTCCCCGTTGAGCAGCTCCAGGTCTCCTCCCCGCTGCCTGCAGCCAACAAATGCAAAACAAAACTCTGGACAAAATCCTTTCCTTTCCCTTTGAAGGAGCTAACGAGAGCCAGGGTGACATTTATGGATAATTAAAGGCAACTCTGATGAGCCCAATAGTTGCCATTTCTCTCTTCAGTAGAAGAACCCTTTTTAATCCAGGTCATCTTTGGTCACCATCTTTAGAGCTGTGACAATTTCTCCAGGAGCACTGGCAGAGGTTGTAAACTTTAATGACCTTTTACTGCCCGGGGCCTTGTTCTTCCCGAGCTGTAATTAAGCAGGGTGTGTGTATCTGTGCATTTAAAGGATAAAAAGGATTCATATTACAATAAAATCATCTCTGTGCTCACCAGCACAAACTCCAGCAGCCCAGACTCAGCTGTGGCCAACAATCCAAGAGGAGTCATTACTGTAACTAAATTAGACCGTTTGTTTTCTTTCCCTCAAATCGAATTGTGGAGGAGCTGCTTTATTGCAAAACAGACATTAAAATTCCAGCTAGACCTCCGAGAGAAAGTAATTTCTATTTTATCAGCACTGTAAAGCTGTCTTTATGTTCTGAAGCAGGAAATATTGCAGGGATATTTATAGCTCCAGCACCAAAGCCAGTTTGAATAGAAATGTTACTGCGGTCGGCAGAGCTGTCACATTGCTCAGTGGAGCAGGGAATTTTAGTGAATTTGTGAATTACCCTTTCAGTCTTGACAAGTCTTTCAGCGAGCCTGGTGTGTGTCTGGAGGTGCTTTGTGCTTTCGGGATAATGATTAAAGACTGGGATTGCTTTAGGAGGAGATTTCCTGGCATCTCACGGATAATCTGTTCCCATCCCCAGGGAACCCCGGGCCTCCCAAACTTCGCAGTGCCCCAGCAGCCCCTGCTCCTGCTGCAGCTGCATTCCCAGCTGCAGGGCCCTGCACTGCTCCAGGAATGCAGCTTCCACCCTGCTGGCCCATTTTCCCAAAGGATCAACAATCCTGTTCCTTCGGCCGCTCATGGGCGCAGGAGGAGTTCTGCCCTCCCCAGCTCTGTCCTGGCCGTGGGGTTGATGCTGCCATCACCCAGCTGGGCAGAGAGGGGCACGGAGGGAACGGCATCCTTTGTCTGTGTGAACAGAAGCTGGAGAGTTCCTTGGGTTGTGCAGTACCTTGGAGAGTTCCTTGGGTTGTGCAGTACCTTGGAGAGTTCCTTGGGTTGTGCAGTCCCTTGGAGAGTTCCTTGGGTTGTGCAGTACCTTGGAGAATTCCTTGGATTGTGGAATACCTCGGAGAGCTCCTTGGATTGTGGAGTTCCTTGCAGAGTTCCTTGGGTTGTGGAATACCTCGGAGAGCTCCTGGGTTGTGGAATACCTTGGAGAGCTCCTGGGTTGTGGAATACCTCGGAGAGCTCCTGGGTTGTGGAATACCTTGGAGAGCTCCTGGGTTGTGGAATACCTCGGAGAGCTCCTGGGTTGTGGAATACCTTGGAGAGCTCCTGGGTTGTGGAATACCTCGGAGAGCTCCTGGGTTGTGGAATACCTTGGAGAGCTCCTGGGTTGTGGAATACCTCGGAGAGCTCCTGGGTTGTGGAATACCTTGGAGAGCTCCTGGGTTGTGGAATNGTCCTTGGGAGAGTTCCTGGGTTGTGGAATGCCTTGGAGAGCTCCTTGGATTGTGGAGCGCCTTGCAGAGCTCCTTGCAGAGTTCTTTGCAGAGTTCTTTGCAGAGTTCCTTGGAGAGCTCTTGGGATTGTGGAATACCTCAGAGAGCTCCTTGGATTGTGGAGCTCCTTGCAGAGTTCTTTGCAGAGTTCTTTGCAGAGTTCCTTGGAGAGCTCTTGGGATTGTGGAATACCTCAGAGAGCTCCTTGGATTGTGGAGCTCCTTGCAGAGTTCCTTGGGTTGTGCAGTACCTTNTGGAATACCTCGGAGAGCTCTCGGGTTGTGGAATACCTCGGAGAGCTCCTGGGAGTTTCCGCGTGTCCGTGCCCCCCCGGCGTTTGTAATTAACCAGGATTGCAAATGGGAGATCTAAGCCAAACCCTCCCTGTCCTGGTTGCAGCCCTCCCTTCTCACCCCCGTGCTGGTGGATTGTTGCAGAAAGCCAACACGGCAGAACTCAGCCCAGCAAACGTTCCCATCCTGCTGGAGACAAAATAATCTTTATTGTGCTGGTGACACACGAGCCAGAGCCCGGGAACAGCTGGAATGCCAGGCTGGGCCTCCCAGGGCTGGCTCAGGTGTGGATTTACCTGTTCCAGATGCAGGAGACCCCTGGCAGGCCTGAGGAGCTGCTGCTCCTGCCCGAGGGCTAGCACCAGGCTGGCAGGACTCAGCCAGATCCAGGGCTGTGTCTCCAAACCTCGCAGCTGGCTCTGCCCAGAACAGCAGAGAGCAGGGAAAACCCCTCAGGACTGCAGGGAAGCGTGTCTGGAGCGTCAGGAAGGGAAGGAGATCCCTGAGTCCCCACAGGGCAGCAGCTCCAGCAGCAAATGTCATTGCTGATGGGTTCCCACTTACTCTGAGCTCGATCTTTTGCCTGATCTGATTTTTGTTTCAACTTGCCATTTCCCTCCTTTCACCTTTTATTCTCCTACTTCTTTTTCATCATCAGTCTCTTCCATAAATCTGTGTTTTCTCACCTCTCCTCCCCGTCAGCTTCACTTCAACCCCAAAATTCACCTGCACTCTCCAAATCCCACTAAATCTTAGTCCCCCCAAAATCGCCCATGAGCCACCCTCCCCGTCCTCTTCTCCCAAATGTTTGGGTTGTTTGGGGTTTGTCTCCCTTGTGATCCTTTTGCTGTTATCCATTTATGCCACATTTAAGTGCTGATTAACATCCCGGAGCTGATCCAGCCCTCCCTGGAGCCTCTGAGGATCCCCAGTGGCACTTGCAGGAAGGAACAGGTTTGTCCCTGGGGCTGACAGGGCCCTGCAGGGCTGAGGGTGCTCCAGGGCCAGGCCTGCAGTCCCTGAAATCTTCCTGCTGGGAATAAAAGCAGGAGCCTCCTGCTCCTCCTGGATGTGCTTCCCGAGGATGCTGATAACCATCACTTGTTTGTGAGGAATTAGCTGCCTTTTCACTCTCTTTCTACCCCCACTCCATGAATTTTCCCTTGTCTTCAGCAGAGCCATTTATAAAATCCAGATTCCTATTGATTTCCAAGGAGAATGAACATGAATGCCCTCCCCTGCCCGTCCCTGTTCTCCCCCACACGGCAAGGGAAGATTGATATGATTTTCTGGGTGTGCTGCTGCCCCGCAATCCAGTCAACAATCAAGTCACACTAAATTAAACACAGATTTATTTCTTCTCCTGGCCTGCTCCAGGACGCTCTGCCAGGCTGCCCCTGGGGAAGGCACCTCCCTCCCTTAGGTCAGGAAAAGCCAAATTCCTTTGGACCAGAAGTAAATTATTACCCAGAGAGCACCTGAGCAGCCGGAGACCATTTAGCAATGAGGGTTTTGTGCTGTTCCAGGGTGCTGAGGTGGGACCTTCTGCACCTGAATGCACCCAGGAATGTACAGACACAAATCACAGACCCAGAGCAGGATTGGGATTGGGAGGGACCTTAAAGCTCACCTAGTCCCAACCCCAAAATCAAATGTACACATATCTGTGTGTGACGGGAGGTGTGAACACACCTGGGAGTGTCCCAGGCCAGGCTGGAGCACCCTGGCACTGCCCATGGGGACGGGAATGGGATTTAATGTCCTTCCAACCCTTGTGGGGCTCCCTGTGAACATCCAAACCCCTTCACCCCACTCCCCGGGGTGCCCTTCATCCTTTGGGGAGCTCTTCCTCATGAGCAGTGCCCAGGAGCTCTCTGCTCTCAGCAGGCCCCAGCAGACCCTGCCACGGGAAAAGCTTTGGAGGAGAAATGGAAAGCACCACAGATCACCTCCACATCAGTTGCTGCAATTATTCCTTGAATAATTCCCCATGAAATTGGGGGATCCCGATTTCCTATCCCCATGAAAGGGGAATCTTGAGGCCAACCAGAGGCTCTCCAGCTCTAGGATTTACAGGCAGAAGATTTAGGGTTGCACCCCTCAGGAAATTCATCTGTAGATCACGGGCAAGATAAAGAAAAACACAAAGGACATTAAGAGAAAAGGAGCCTGTCTGCCACAACGTGACACGAAAGAACCTCACCAGGGCACGGTGAGGAGCAAAGCAGGAAAAGCCCCAGTTTATTTACAAAACTCAATTTTATGCATTTCCAAAGGTGCCTGTGGGTTGGAGGATGAAATCCCACCTCCCAAACCACACTGGTCAAGACAACTGTCAATCAACTTTCTCCTCCTGCCTAAAAACATGTAAACAACCAAGGACAGTCAGGAAAACAAAGCTGTTGTTTGTAGTAAAAGTGTGGGGAAGTACAAATTCTGACTCCAGTATGGAAGACGAATTAGAGGGCCTAGAAAACTCCTCCAAACCAGGTGACAGCCTGTCTGCTGCTCATTCCTGCTGCATCCATCTCCTGGAAGCCGTGCCCAGGCCAGCCCGGATGGCTCAGGCACGCAGCCCCTTGTCCCCAGGCCAGGGTGACATTTACAGAGTGCCAGGCCCCAGGACGGGTGGGACAGGGCTCAGCCTCGTCCCCCCTGCCTTAACCCAGGGTGGGGGTAACAAAAGGGACAGCAGGGCTCTTCAGCTGATGAATGTGTGACCAGCAGCCCTTGGCAGCCCGTGGAGCTGCAGCTGATGGTGTAACAGGCTCCAGACACCCCCGGCCCACCAGCAGCCCTCTCGTTCTTATCAGGCCTCAGTTCTATGCTGACAAAAAAAATTACCAGCGAGAGGCAAAAAACGGGAGCTGTTTGCTAGAGCATTAATTTTAAACATCTGGAATGGGGCATAATGTATGCAGATGTTTTGTAATGGAGACAGGTTACAAGGAAAATCAAATCTATCGTGTGTTGCCTCCGCTCGTTAATATAAATTGACATCTGCTGAGTCTGGAGGTGAGCTCTGTGTTCTCCTGCCATCCAGGCTGGAATAATGCTCCATCTGCTGTGCTAATGCAGCTGAACATGCCCTGTCCCCTAAGTCATCCTTGATAGGAACAGACCTGGAAACGCTATCCCAGATAATACCGGGGTTATATATTGGCCTGATCTAAATATCTTTTACAGCAGGTGAAAAACTGCTGGAAAATATCAGCCTCAGCCAAGCTGGAAAATATCTCATCCCCACACAGCTTCCATGTGCAGGCACTGAGCATAATTTGGGATTTATTTCCAGAGGAGTTATTTAGTAGCAAGCAGTTGGAAGCTCTGTTCACAGGTCCAGGAACACAATTCTGCTCCAGCCCGTTAAACTCACTGGGCCATAATGGGCCAAACGGGGGGTTCACACACAGGGAGCCCCTTCCTGTGGATCTCTGACATTCCCAGAGTGGGTTTGTGGTGTTCAGCTGAAAACTGGGCCAGCAACAGCAGTGACAAGGAAATTAAAAATAATCAGGTTTGATTAAATTCACTAAAAACGAGGATTAAAGGAGCCGAATTTTTTGTGTTTGAGGCAGGGACTTCCTGACTTCAGCCAGCTCAGCTCCGTGGTGAGGAATTCCCAGTTCAGAACTGGTCCAGAACCCTCCAAGCACTGGAGAACCCTCTGGAAGGAGCTCCCACCACGGGATCCTCCCTCAGGCCTGGGCTCCCCATCAGTGTTTCCCCCAGCAAACATCCCTAACTCAGAGAAACTCCTGAAAATGTCTCCAAAGGGCAATCCCCCTGTGAACTCTGACCATGAGCTCTGATTTTGGGAAAGGAACAGGAGAGCCAGAGGGGCAGGGAAGCACAGCTCTCTGATATCCCAGGACTCCCTTTATTTCTGTTTTTTTGGAGAACCCTCCAAAGCCACACAAACCCCGTCCACAACCTACAACATCACCGTGGGTTTTTCTCCTCGTTTGCTTTTAAAAATTGTCCTCTGATTGAATCCCCAGGGATCCTGAAGGCAGGAGAACGTGCTCTGCATGCTGCAGTCCCTAAATGAGCCTGTGGGGAGAACAGGAGCAGCCCCACTCCCACGGGGGGAACTGGGTCACATGTCAAACATCTCCAAACACGAGGGGGGAAAAAAAATAAGCTCAAGGCAACTCCTGGAAAAAAAAAAACCTTTGGGGACTCAATGAAAAATTGCCACCAAATGAAAGCATTACAAGAAAACAGATGGAGAGTAAGAGAAGAACATCAAAAAAATCAAATGACATGTTTAAAAGGGCAAAACATCAATACTCCCCAGAGAACTGATAAAATGTGTCATTTGAAAGGATGCTGTAAAGCAAAGAAATCATGAAATGCATCATGACTATGAAAGGGAATAAGAGAAAAAAAAAAACCCCAGCACCTGCATTTACCTTTAGAGATGGTTTCAGCAGGCAGGAAATTAGATTTGATTTCCAGGCTGGGTGTATATCTATGTAAATACATAAAGGCAGATGCACTGCTGCTCACAAAAGGGTTGAAGTCATTAGAGGATGTCAGGATGTGACACGGGAGTCGTGGCAAGGTTTGTTCAATTCCCTTGATGAAAGTTCCAGGGGTGGCTGCTGGTGCTGAGAAATCCCTACATCTGCATTTCCTGGGTTTGTTTCCTCCTGAGCTGGGGCTGCAGGGGGGGCACGCTCAGCTGTGTATCCACTGGCAAATTGAATATGAAAACCAGTTAATTAAAGCAGTCTGATGATTAAATCCAGTCCTGGTGTTTACCCACAGGATCTGTGTGAAGATGCTCTGACCACATTATCCGGAGTTTAAGAAATGAGACCTGAGATGTTTCAAATGTGTGCAAATTCACCATTCTCCCCTGCTAGAGGGATTAATTCTTTCATTTCTTCTGTGTGCAACGCTCTTAAAAATCAAACTGAGTCCTTCACAGGGAAAAAAAAAATAAAATTAGGGCAGCTTAGGAATTGAGCCTGGCCTGTGATGTTCAGTGCAGCTCTGTGTTCATCATCCTAATTTAGATCATCAGGACCTGCAGCTACTTCATTAATCAGGAGCAACAGGCGCTAAGCAGCAGAAATGAGCTATAAAATCACGTTTAAATGTGGCCATTCCCCACTCCAGACGGGAGGAGGAGTTCAGGGTTTGACCCAACAAGGGACGGTGACAGCCTGGGGAGGAGGTGGCACTGAACTTCAGGGCAGGAAAAGTCCTTGCCCAGAGCAGCTGTGGCTGCCCTGCAGCCCTGGGAGTGTCCAAGGCCAGGCTGGAGCAGCCTGGGACAGTGGGAGGTGTCCCTGCCCGTGACAGGGAAGATCTTCAAAGTCCCTTCCAACCCAAACCGGGTCCTGACTCCAGGACAGAGAAGTTCCAAGTGGTTGGCACTGCACAGAGGGAGCTGCCTGGAGCTGCTGTGCACAGGGCAGGGAGGGGAAAGGCAGAGTGGGGCCTCATTGATTTGTGTTTTTCCCTTTACCTGCAGTGTTTGCACGGAGAGGAGGTGCTGTCCCTCCTCGGGAATCCCTGCACAGAGCCGGGGGTCGGGACGGGCTCAGCCCCGCTGCAGCTTCCCTGGGGCTTGGCACAAACCCCACGTGTGGATGCTCAGCCCCCGCCTGGATTGAGGGGTGGGATATCCGGCAAGCAGGGAGGTTCGGGTGGGCTGCAAACAAACCGGACAGAAGAGCTGAGCCCTCCTGGAGAGCGAGCTGGGCTTGCTGATAAACAAAGGGGAGCAGCAAGAGCAAGCGAAGGACTCGGAGTTCACATCCAAGGCAGGGGAAATGGCGGGGGAAAGGACTGGAATGTGCATCCTCTTGGAAAAAAACAAATAACAATCAGGAGCCGTGCATTCTGAGGCCAAACACGCCGGGAATGAGCTGCAGTAATGAGAGCCACTTTTCTCACTTCAGAACTATTCAGCAGTGAGCTGCCTCCCCTCTT
>VYXD01010236.1:11627-72988 GCA_013397195.1 Hylia prasina
TGGGGCGCGATCCCCGTGGTACGGTGGAGCGGGGGCCCGGCGCAGGTGGAGCCTGCGGGGGGCGACCGCGGCACCGAAGGGCCCTGCGGGGAGCGCCGAGGCGCCCGCCCGAGGGAGCGACCCCCGGGGCGGCGCCGCTTCATGGGCTTCTCCCGGGGCTGCCTCCTGTGCCTGCGGTCTCTCCTAGGCCTTGAATCCCGGCCAGGTTTCCGTCAGAGGGTCCCCCCGGCGCGGCCGCTCCCGGGCGCTTTGTATCGCTTGCAGCCCCTGCGTGGCCGTGGGAGCGAGTGGGGGCTGCGGGAAGCAGGGGCTTCCCCGAAACCCGCTGCCCCGTCTCAGCTGGGGCTGGGGCGCTGTGAAGTTCGGGAGGCGTCGGGACGAGGCTTTTGGGCGATGGTGCTGACGATCCAGTCTGGCAGCGGGAGTTGTAGGGGAAAGGGCCCCCGTGAGCAGCGGGGCTCGTCTCTTTTCACCCGGTTCGTGGCTTGGCCGGTGCCTCAGTGCGTGTGCGGCAGCTCGCCAGGCTGCACAAAGGAACAGCCGGCGGGGTTCGGCCCGTCCTGCGGGCGCAAGAGGGATGGATGAGCAACAGCGTGCGGGGCGGGGGCTGCGGCGGGCCCGGGAGCATCGCCCCGCTCCGTGCTCCTTCGGTCACGAAGGGTTAAAATGCAGCTCCCGTTCGGAATGCCCTGAACTCCTTTTATTGCGCTCATGGAGATGAACAGTCTTCAAGAATGAAATTATGTATCCCTCACAGTAGAGTTAATGTCTCGCAGCAGCTCTGATCTACAACTCCTTGGGTCCAGTAGATTTATATAACCTGCTCATTAATGGTTTATGAAATTATAAGGGAGCTTTTCTCTGTGTTGCTGTGTTTTCTGTGTTGTTGTCAATATTTCCTAATTCAACTCTCCGGAGCAGGAGAAGCTTATGGCTGGTCAACAGTGTATATTTGTACCGTTTAAGGGATTTTGTTTTGGTCTCTTGTTTTGTATTTTTGATCATTCTGCATTTCGAGATAGGCTCTTGAATGAGGAGAGTGAGTAAAATGGAAGGCACAGTCATTCTCTTTGGCTACAGTAATACTCTAGGTATGACTTGTAACAAAAAATGTAAATATTTAAATGGATTTCTGACTCAGTTCTATTTGACTTATTGATCTATGGTTACTGCTAAAATGGTCTTTATGATTATGCAGAAGTGAATAGTTACCATAGAGAAAGAGATTGTTTTTCTGTTCATCAGTGAGTGTTTTCCATTTCTTCATCTCTTGGCAATTGTCTGTGGAAGTGCTGTTTTTTTCCCTTAGCAGAAGTCTTACAGAAGAAATAAGAATGTGAACGAAGTCCAAAACAATGAATTTCAGATGTGTTCATCCTTGCCTGTGATTCTAAGAGGCTTGGTACCCTGAGTTATCCTACAGTGAAAGCTTTTGAATCTGTAATTGCATGTAGTGTTGGTTTTAAGCCTCAGTGAAAATTCAGATTTATAGAACTCTAAACATAAGACATAAAGGACTTTTTTCTGAAAGTATACATGTGAAATGCAATTCAAACGAGCAATTTAAATCCTTACTAGCAAGAAATTTATTTTTCATTCTGGTAATTACTTTCCTGCATTTATTATTTAGCTTAAATGTGTGGAAACTGAAGATGCATGTAAACTAGACAGAGCAGACAAGTTTGTTTACCTTCTCAACCTAGTGTTGTGAAACCTTCTGATTTTGTGTTAGTAGTTTGACTGCATTATGCATTTGGGAAGGAAAAAAACCCAAACCAATAAGCCACACTGAGCTCTTAACACTTGCCAGACTTCTAAGGCTTACATTTTGTAGTTTGATAGAGCTGCTTGGTGTTGGAATGATCTGTAAGTCATTTTCTTTCCTACCATACTGGATATGATGGGATAAAAACTTTCTGAAATGGTAGTGAGAGTCTTTGCAAAAGTGCTTCCTTCCCCAGGAATAGCAGCTGTTGGGCAAAACATATTGTCACAGATTTTTTTATGGTGTGTTTGTGAGAGCCTATTACAGCAGTGTGCAGGATTCTTGAATTCTGCCTATAGCTGGTTTTATTCCACTGGTATTATTGATGGAGCTGCATAACATTGGAAAAAAATTAATTGCTCTAATGCTACAGAAATTAAATCTTTTGTACTCTAGAAAAAATGTTTTACAGAATCTGTCAGGTAAGAGATTGGCAGCCTAAGCTGGTCTAATTGATGACTTTGGAGTTGTATCCTACTTATTGCACATGTCTAACTTTGCTGATTTTGTTATTTTCTTTAGGGGAGGGGGTCAAGGTTTACCTATATTTTTATTTGTTTTGTCAGCTTATCAAGCAAGCTTGGTTTAAACTAATGTGAAATCTTGTCCTTAGCCTTGTTTTTGGAGTTTAAGTCGATCAGTGAATATGTATTAAAATTACAGATTACTTGTTTACTCTCAATTGATCTCGCAATATTAATGAGTGAGATTGGAGCATATTGCCTTTCTTTTTCTGCAGAATACCAAGCATAAATTCAATCAAGCTATGACTTAACATGTCCTCTACAGTCATGTTATTGCATTACCACCAGATCTGCTTTGATTTTTCTGCCAGTGCTTTCACCAAAAGGATCTGTTTTCCCCGTTAGTCTTTCTTTGCTGATCCAGCTGAAAATGGTCGTAGAGAAAAATGTTAAGCTTCAGTTGGATCAGCTGCCTGAACTAACTTCATGGCTATGCAAATGTTATTGCTTGCATAGGAGGAGGAGGAGGCTGTGACCACTCTTTGCAGCTCAATTTTAGTTTTGCTTAAGCTTGTCTATAGACTTGGCAGCTTAAACTGAAGCTCTGGTGGTCGTGTCTCCTTCTTGACTGTGCATCTTCAGCCTCTGGCAAGGAAGCCTGTGTGGCTATGAGTTAAGTGAAGTCAGGGAGCTAATCAGGCTAGTAGTTAATTGCTTTTTTTTGTTTTGTTGAATTTTGGCTGGATCATGTATCTGAACTGGCTGATCATCCAGGTCAGGGGATGGAAATGGGACGTATGTTGAAGTGGGATTGGAGATGGGGCCATAGTAGCTCTGATTGAAATTTCTTTGAGCTTTTCCGGGACCATACATTTCCATCAGCATGACCTGGGTTGACAAGGACCTACAGCAAACTGTTTCAAGCTGGCTTGGCAGGTAAAAATCACAGTGAATTGGAGAGCGTTCTTCCATTTCTCTCAGCTGGCATGTTGATGTGGGTGGCAACAGTAACGAGCAGAGGATGCGGAACTAGGGATGTGCACAGTGCAGTAACCTCAGACTGACACAGCTGTGTCTGGAAGAGGATTTGTTCTCATCCTAAGGGTGGGATCCATCAAATGCTCATTTTGAACTCATGTTCTTTATGGTGTATAGTTAAAGCAGATGTTGCATCAGAAAGAACAAAGTTTTAATAATAAGCAAGATCAGGAAGACTCTTCTGTTCCACTGTGCAGGATGTGGTTTTTGTTGTTTGTTTGGGATTTTTTTTTTTTCCTTCATTTTTATTGACCAAGACTTGCAACTGGCAGACACCAGTTTGGGTGTATAAGGCAGACACCAGTTTGGGTGTATAAATGGTGTCATGTCATATGTAGCTGCAGTTAGACATTCATCCAGACTCCTTTGAAGCGTGTGGTTAGGGGATAGCTCTGAAAATGTGAATTGCTTTGTTTGGCTTATGTTTTACATAGTAATTCTTTGTGGAGTCCTGGTGTTCTGTAGTAGTAATTACCAGATGTGATGGCTTAAAGGTGTTTCTGTATGGTAACTTCTATTTCTGCAGAGTTGTGACTGAAAGTGTGTCAGGACAAATTCATTTGCGTGTGAGAAGTTGTTTGAAAGGAATATGTATGCCAAAATGTAAAGGTGCTCTTGAGGAAAATGTGAAGCCATTAATTTCAGAGTCTGGGGATCTTAAACAAACTCTTGGCTTCTTTGAGTGCTGAATCTGTAGGATTTTTTAAATTTTGCTGGTAAGTTTTGATACTGAAGCCAGAACCAAAATTGTTACCCTTCTAAGTGAAACTGTGTTTCAAGTACAGTGTATTAAGACTTGGACCAAACTGTCTGGAGTCTTTTTCTGATTACCTTTCCTTTTCTGGGAAACAACAAACTGGAACTTCCTGGTGAACTGGATTATAAGCAGTACTGTAGGCATACCTAGAGAGTTTACTGTTCAGAACTGCTTTCTGTAGGTGTGTACTTGGTCATTGGCCTGGGCTTCTTCACTGATCTAGGAGCTACAAGTGTTACTGAGACTAAGAAAAAACATGTACTTGGCCAGAACCACTCTTACTGCGCGCTAGCTGTTCCAAATTTGGATGTGACCACTTTTAATCAGTTTATTTTTCTGGGTCAGAAACTCCAAACATCAATGATCTCTCTCTCTTTCTACTTTTAATGTTATTTAAACGTCATTAACACAATTCAAGCCTCTGTTGAGGCTCCACTCTCAGCAGCAGACTGATTTTAGACTGTTAAAGAAGCTTATTTCTGTAATCCACCAGGACTAGAGATACCTTGGCATTTCCAAGGCTGTACAGATGAGCATCACTGAGTTCCAAACTCTTCTCCTTGTTCAGTGTGCCTTGTAGTGCTGAGTGGCTTGTAAATGCTTGGATCTTTAGTTAGCTGATATCTTTGTGTGTTGCCTTAAGATTTTGAGTGAAGATAGTATTCTTTCATCAACTGCTGTAGTAAAAATCTGTGGAGACATGTGAGGGAATTTGTTCCCCATATGGAGGAATGACACAAATAGAAACTTGGTTCACAATTAACATAGGCTGGGTCTAGCTTTTGTTTAATAACTAATGATAAAAGTGTTGGATTTATATTTTCCCACAGTATAAGGGAAAAGCAAATGCGTTCCTGCCTTCCAAATGTGTTTAGCAGCAAACTTCTAATTTTGTTCTTGGTGTTTTTTTCTGGAACTCAGTAGCACTAGACCAGTTTACATGAAGCAAGGAGTTGAATACCGTAGTCCCATGAAACTTAATTGCTGGGGTTTTTTTCTCTAGTATTTGTTTCTTACTCAAATTAATAACCTAAATTCTGTGGGGAAAAAAAAAGCAGTGGGTACGTTTTGTTACAAAAAGACAGTTGTTATTAATCTGATTGGTATAGGTGCTTGTAACTGCAGGACTATAGAGCTGTATAGGTTGCACTCTAAGGGTTGTGGCTGCCTCGTGTCTCAGCAGTGGGTCAGATGAATTTTCCAATCTTTTCCTGTGCTGTACTACTATTCCTTTAGCATATACTTTTTTTTTTTTTTAAGGCTGGCTATTTTATTGTCGGATTCTGCTTAACATGGTATTTCTGCTGACTGTTTTTGATTTAAAAGAATGAGATATGACAGTTTCCAAAAAGCCTGTGAGGCTTAATCTGGTCTAAAAAGTCTGAGAAAGAGTTTACCCATCATTAATGTGGTACTAGTCAAGGTTTAGTGCCTTGGGCTGGGGTTCCTGTGCAAGTTCTTCCTCGTAGTTCTGATCAGTGCAGAGTCTGCATTTGTGTTGAGTCATTGCATTTCAGGTTGAGATGTACATCACCTGTGCATCAAATTCCCTAACCCAGTCGGAAAATACGAGTATGAGAATTAGATTGTCTAGTTTAAGGTCTTACATAAACCAGACTTTACAGGATTCAGTGGCTGTGATATTGTTTTTGCTTTTTGTGTTTTAGCACATACCTACTAGAGTGGCTTTTGGGGGTTTCTTTCCTTTCCCCCTCCGCCCCCAAGCCGAATTCTCAGTAAGGTAGTTAATAGTTAGGATTATTTGTGTGCTCTCATATTAACAGACCATGATCATTATCAGAATTTAATACTGATGTCCAATTTGGTTGTGTCTATAAAGTTTGGTATTTCTGCGGAGGTTTCAGTGTCTATGTGAGAAGCATTTTTTATCTAACGTGCTCTTTCTTTAACTGGATTTGCACAGGGTAGCTTTGAAAGAGTGTCCTGACACTTGTATGTATATTTATTCACACATAAGGATTGCTTCCTCTTTTTTTAAATGACAGGAATTTGTCAGAGGCCATTTGCTGGTTTAACTGTGCCATGCATGGATTTTCCTATGCCGAGTAAGCAGCTAGTAAAAAGCCACTCAGTCTTTGAGCAACTGGGCACTCCTGTGTGTTCTCCTAGCTTGGTAGCAGAAAGGCAGCCTCCTGCAAGGGAATGAAGGACTGCAATTCAGCTGGCCTGTATCTTTTTGGTAGGATATTTTCTGGAAGTGTCTGTAAAATAGCTGTGTTTAACAACCTTTTTATGTACAAAATCTAAGCCATGGCTTGGATTTGCTGTGGGCAGCTGGCAAATGGAAGACAGTCACTGAATGCTTTGTCAGACTGTCTGCATGTGTTATGGATAGGTGCATCATGCTAATATTCAATGTGTATTGTTTATCATTGTAAGATTTGCTTGGCCCAAACTCTAACAGCCAAAATACACGAATATTTCTTTGTTCTCAGGTGGGGTAGAGTACACCCCTTTAAAGAGTTATATAAGTGCTATCTAAAAGTTTTCCTTGTTCTTTGAAGTAGACAATTTGTTTCTGGGGTGTGACCTTTAGTGACCTATATGACATAATAGAGATTCATGTCTATTATCTCATGTTCCACATATGGTCGCATACGTAAATTTTATTTTCAGTTGCAATAAGTTATTCTCTGCACAGTTAACTCTTGCTTTGAGCGTAATTTATTTTGCCTGTTAGAGTTTGTTCTCAAAGTAGCCAGTCATATCCACAGTGTTCAGCATCTCATCCATGCACAGACCAGGAACATAACTGTGATTAGAAAAGGCAATGTGGTTTGTCTGACTACAGTATTTGTTGACTTAAAGGTGAGGACCTAATTCTGGAAATCATATGGTGTAAAGAATATTTATCATTCAGACAGAGAAAAAAAATCAGCTCTACCATACACTAATTTAACTGCTGTTAAATTGTTATTCTGGTATTGTAGACATAGCTCTTCCTTTCTTCTGGGGCAGGCAGCGCTGAGGTAGGAATACAGATACACCAAAACCAGTGAGGTGTGAACTGTCAAAATTTTATTCTTATTTTAGAAGCCCTAGGGAAGATAAAGAAGGAGATTATTATAATAATAATTTTTGAGGAAATCCAGGGTGAAAATAATTCTGATTCTGTCTTGATTTCCTTATTGCTCAATTTTCTGCTTTAATTTCTTAGTAGTGTCCTGCAGTGTTTTGCTATGAATGAGTATCATAACTTGGTTGGGGGAAAAAAAGAGTTTTCCACAAGATGGCTTGTCTTCTGTTGGATATTTTCTCTCACTTGCAAGACTTTGGTTGATTTGATAGTGTATTGCTCTCTTTCATCTCCTGCATTTCAGGTAAAAAAAAAAAATTAAAAATGAATTATGTATTCAGAGGTAAGAAACCTTTTTGGAATGTAGGTGTCCTGGAATTTTCTGAGATGCTTATCTCCAGTCGTGCCTGACAACAGCTAAACTTCTCTGAACTGCAGTTCAACATCCCAGGACTGTATATTCCTTTCTCAAACTGAATAAGCTATTTCCTTTTTCCAGGTTTGTTTTCAGGAGGATCAGTCCCTGTTTTCACTTCTGCAAGCACTAGCCCTGGTGCTTTGGGTGGGGGAGGACAAACAGAGGGGCTGTACTGTTCCTAAAAGGAAGTGACATGGATCCGGTGCATACAGCTAATGTAACTGCGATGTAGTACATTTTGAAAATGGTCCTGCCTGCCTGCCTCCCTGACCCTCCAAAGATTCCACCTGAGATAAAGATTATGCATCCAGGAGCTCTTCCCTGGAGTTCCTTCTACATACATAAGTGATTTCTGTGGCACAAGTAGGGGTGGCTCTGTCCCTTTTCAGTAGAGAAGCATCTGTAGGTTCGATTATGTGAGCAGTGAACTGCTTGTTACAGGACCCAGGTTTCAGATCCATCAGTGACAGACATCTCCAGGTACTGTCACATTGTTTTGTTGTCTGCTTCTAGCAGATACCAAGGTTTTGTTTAAACCAGCTGGGTCCTACTTACTGCCTTGGCTCCTCACGTGGTGTGTCACAGTCCAGCGGCCCAAATGAATTCTGTCCCCTCCCATAATGGCCCTAGAAGTTGGGGTTTCTGCAGGTAGAGCCCGTGCAGCCATCTGAGCACAAGTAAAGAGGAGTAACTAAATGGATGCCTTTATTTTTCATGGCATTAGATCAAATGAGAAATGGAACTGACTAGTGTGGGCAGAGTGTAGGTAAATGCTAAAATGATTAATGTGGTGATCAAGAAGACACAGTTTATCTTGCCAATGTTCATGTTACCTTAGGGGAGAAAAAGAGTAGTCCTAAAATCTTCTTTCCTTCAGATTTTCTACAAAGAATGGGAAGTATTTCTTTTACAGAGGACTGTGTGGTTTTTTGTTCCCTTTCACATATTGTCTCTGGCTCCAGTTACATTTAGAAATATACAATAATTCTTACTTCAGTCTTATGTGGCTTTTACACTGTAAGTGATTGCTTATTGTTCAGCTCATTGTTTTCGTGTTTAGGTAAATGCTGCACGAGCTTCTTTTCCTCTTTCAGAGACAGTCAGCTTTCTAATGTGGATCTTTACTGTGAGCCACATCACATGTATAAAAACTGATCAGTTGCAGCTGATAATAGCTGAAATAGCTGCTATCATGAAATAGCTAATGATGTGTTGACTCATCTGTGAGAGATGACGCTGCATCCGGTCTAGTTCTGTACGGAGATACCAGATCAGTCTGCTGTGAGTTGTCCCAGTTTCTTCAGTGCAAAGGGACTGACATCTGCCAGTCTTGCATTGTATCACCCTCAAAGCATGGGGACTGCTATTCTGTGGTAGGTGTAAGATGTCTATAGCTGTCATATTTTGAAATTTACGTTACACTTAATTCCATCTTCCAGGACGTGATTTCAGATACGCTTCGGGGCACAGATAATGCCCACAGTTCATGGCCAAAAATTGTGGTTTTACATTGCACTTTCCTTGGTTTTCCGTGTGGTGCAGTGTTTATAAGGCATGTATGGCTGCCAGGGCTCTAAACAATACTGGCCTAAAGCTGTAGGCCTAATTTTTGGGATAATCTCATTTCATAAAGTTGGGGATGATACTGGTATGAAATACTCTGGGAATTGCTTCTCTCCACAGCTGTTTGCATGGAACTGTGAACAGCCTTCCTACTCAGGAGTTAATAGCCCTTGAGATCTAAGCAATGAGTGTGTTGAATTCTGGTAATTCTTAGCTCTTGCTTCTTTTAGGCACCTCATTGTTACTGAAGATAGTGATTAGTTCAGGGACTTAGCAAGGATAGTCTTGAGAATTTTTTTTTAGGTTTTTTTTTTTTTTTCCCCCAGAAGCACCACATTGGGTGTTTTTGCCTTTTAAAAGCAAACACAGTTTGTTTGATGTGTCAGGTGTCAGTAACAAGTGCATATTTAGCTTCAATATGCTCTTTAACAGGTAATGCTCCCCTAGTAATCCTGGTGTGGAGTGTATAGAGGCCAATCTCATTTATGTGTAGATGTTAAAGCAAGTTGCATTAGTGTATTAAATTAGGTATGGCATAATTCTTGAGTGTTTACTTTGGGGACTTCATTATCTGCTGTTTTAAATTTGGAACTGGGTTACAGAAGTTCCTGGGTTTTAATCCTAATTCTTTCATGCAATTTAGAAGTTGTTTTTATTTTTCTGAAGATAGGAAATTGTGTCCCCATGTCCTCCCCACAGGCCTTTAGTCCCAATAACATCTGTAAAGAACTTAACCAAGAGAATTGTCATTAATACATATTATTTCTGACATTATATATATTATAATTTCCTATAGGAGTTGAAAGCATTTAAGTTCATATGCATGGAAAATGTGTTAGGTGATTACAGTTTAGATTGTAGCATATTTCATTACTCTCAGTCTTGTCCAGAACAAAATTAAGGAGGTTCTTCACATCCATTTAAGGTTTTTATGACTCATCTGTTTGGGTATAGAAATATAATTTTGGGTTCACTGAAGGGTGATCAAAATATTTTAACATGCTTAAAATTCACCTTTATTCTGTAGTAAGTCTAGATCACTGTGTAGTGGTCTTAAAGGAAGGAGCAGAACACTTCTAACTGAGACTAATGGAACATCTGAATATGAGAAAGGGGAAGAGTCAGAGCAGTAGCAGATTGTGTGATTCTGTGAAATCAGTGAAGTAAATCCAATGTGAAGGACTTGGTCAAAACAGAATTCTTGTGGTACACAGGAAATAAAGGATTTTGAAGGAAATTGCTGATTTTGCAAACTAAAATGGTTCATGGTGCAGCACAGGTTTGTTGAGAAGGAAGGTAGTTCATGGATCCTCTGCTGTTTTCTTTTTCTTTCTCCTTTTAATTTTTTTTAAAATTTATTTTTCAATTCTCCTTAATCTCTTTCCATAGAAACTACAAGGCAAAAGATGCAGGTTCTAGTAGTGAAAGGCAGACTTGTGAGATCTGGCTTAATTTTTATTTTGTTCTACAGATGTATTCAGTGATGGGTTATTTGTGGTTAAATCCAGAAGACTTAAATTTTTCAGTATTAACGTTTAGGTTCTTGGCATGCCAAACTCAGAGTGAATCATGTTTTAGTTCTCTGTGTATGGCAGAAAGTTAGAAATGGAAGAATCTCATTGAAATGTGAAGGGTGTTTACTGCTCAGTGTCAAAAATAAGACAGAGTCTAGACTTGAGTCCTCTTACTTTCTATCTTTCAGCCCTTGGGATTTATAGTTGTAGGCCTCTTTGGAAATTTAAAACATTTCTGTGGTTAATGGGTTATTCCTTCTAACATAAGTCTGATAGATGTGCCTCCAAATAGGGTTATGACATTTAGAGAAACAGACAGGGGTATGAGCTGTTAGCTCAAAAATATATTTCTCAAGCAAGTCCTGTTCACTAACAAGTGGCTTTGATCCTGGCAATGACACTAGTGGGGATGTCTAAGGATGACCCAGAATATCTCATGAATTCATAATCCAGCTGCTGCCACTGAAGAACTGTTCTCACTGTCCATTGTGTACTTCTGCTGTGCCTTTTGTATTTGACATTCTCATAAACCATAATCATTCAGTGTAACCAGCACGAGGTATTTTCTGCTGCTGTGCTGAGCTGGATTGTGTCCAAGTGGTCTGGCGAGTGCTGTCTAAGGAAGAAGGGGAACTAGGGGGAGCACTGGGTGGTTGGGTCAGTGTAGCCACCTCCTGCAAGCTGCTTTTAAATGTGAGTGAGTCATGATTTAAGTTCTCCAGTGCAGGGAATAGAGAAAATAATTTTCAGATTGTTTAACCTAGTTCAGGCTCCATCTGCAAGCGGCATGCTGAGGATTTTTGAGCAAAGGAAGTTAGTTGTGTGTTTTGAGAGGGCAGATTGCACGAAATAGTAAACAAAAAAGGAGCTACACATGAAAAAGTGGAGTGTTTCAACTTTTTTTTTGAGGGAAAAGTGTTTCATGGCATCACTTGCAAGGTGTTTCTCATTCAAAAAAAAATAGAGAATGCACTGGACTAGAGAGTGGGGCCAAGAGCAAGGATAGCCTTCTAGCCAGTTGTGATGGCCCTTTCTCAAGGAAGTGAGAATAGTGGAAGTAGTGGTGACTACTGACCTGGGGACTTTTTTCTCCCCGCTTTAGTGTGTGGATGTAACATTCTTGGTGTCTGTGTTTTTGCTTTAAACGAGGGCTGCTTGGTCAAATGGCAGTAGGTTGGTGTTATGTGGGTAGAGGTGAACTGCAGAGCCATGATTAGAGGGAACAAGTGCTGGGCTTGCGTAAGAACAAGTCCATTAGAAAATTTCACTTACGCAGAACCTTAAGCAATGGCAAAGTTTAGGCTGTGAGAGGAAGGAGGTTATTACTTGTGGTCCCTTAATGTGTGTTTCATCTCACCCCCTTGCTGACTGCTCTTTCTGCCTCTCATGGGGAGGAAGAAGCAGCTTTTGTCTATGTAGACTTACAAAACCTTTTTTATTTCAGGAGCCCCCTCTTACAGTGAGCTCCGAGCACTAATTTTTTGAGACTGATGCTCTAATGGAAATAAGCATTTTAATGTTAGTTTCCAAAATGTCTTCATTTAATCACCTCTTGCTTTCAGAAGGGCTGTTTTGTATTTCTTCCCTTGAAACCCTGAGGCACCAGGGAGTGCAGGTGCAGCCACTTGCCTCAATTGTTCAGTTCAATCTGTAGAATTCCATCTTCCACTTGCTATAGATGTAGAAGCATCATTTTGCTGTATCTGATGTGTTACAGGAGGTAGCTGTGAGTGGTCACTGTGTTACTGCCTTCTGTGTAAGTGAAGCATCAAGTCAGTACCTTTGAGCATTAGCCTGCTCTCTTAGCAAAAGCTGTAGCACTACCAGGTACCCACATCTGGACTGGGAACATTGTAGCTAATTATCAGGCTATTAGTCCCCAAAGTCTGCCAAGAATACAGAGTTTTTAGAGAAAAAAAAATTAAATAGCCTAAATAGCCTTTCTAAGGGAAACCTGAAGTATAAGTGAGTTTAATTAAGTTGGAAAATTCACCAACGTCGACCAGTTACTAAGGAGTCAACCACCTTGTATTATGGAAGAGCTAAAGAATTTTAGCCATGAACTAAATGCTGCATGATTACAGGCTCACAAAACTTTATTTGGGTAGGGGGAAGTGTTTAATTTCAGTCTGCTCCAGCCAACCTTTCTGTAATACTCCATGATGTTAAATGCCAAGTAATCACCATTTTTAAGTTGTTTTGAAGTAAACTTGCATGTTCCATATAAGCTGGAAGAAGAAACTGAATATTAAGTACACTTTGATTTGCTTTCCTGGTAAAGATGCCTGCTGTGTTTATTCAGCTATACTTTAGTACTTTATCCTTACCATTTCTATGGAATTTTCTGTCTTTGTTAGTCTAAATTCTCCTGTTTCTCTAAAGAATGGTGACTGAACTTTTCTGTGTGCAGTAGAATACCAGGGTTTGAAACGTGCTGCTTCCCAGTTTTAGTTGTGTGATGTGGACATCTGATCTAGAAAAATTTTAATGGGATTATGTATGGTTTGATTTTATTAAAATTAATTTTCCCCAAACTTCCCAACCTGACTCTTGTAAGTTCCATGTTACTGTGGGTGCAGGACTGTGTATCCTATTATAAAACTTGTGTGCTTTTGCCATTTAGACACTGTAATCCATTCCTGCTCTTTGTTTGAAAAGCCTCTAAATTTGCTAGTATTTGTAATTCACTGATGGGATGTTAATTGTGCATAAATTGTAGTAGGAATGGTCAGCTGTGAGAAATGAGTGTGTACTTTTCTCCCTACTCCCTTCATTCTGGTGTGTGACACTCACTTGCTGGTGCACAGCTGTGATTTGACTCTTTTTGCCAAATGGAGTTGTCAGGTCTCCTGTGTGTTAGTGTTCTAAAGCAGATCCAATAAGCTCTGTGTGTGTGTTGGACAACTCCTTATTTTTATGCCTAAAGAAATGAGGGGTTATTTTTATTACAATGTCTTCAAAAATGGGTGTTCTGTACTTAGAGAGAACCTTTAGCAGTTATTCTAGTAATTAATAAATCTCTATGTATGGACAGGGATTCAGATTTTTAAAATTAGAGGCTCATCAGTGCTCAGCAAAGCAGAATCAGGTATTTTGTCCTTGTTCTGCTGGGGCCTAAGATCAAAATTCCTTCTGAATTTGGCAAGTAACTCTTGCATTCTTTTCTGAACATGTTATTTTTATTAACTTTTTTTTAAAAAAACTTCCTTGATGCCTTCATCTCTGTGAACTGGCCTGTACATGGGCACTGGTGTGCTGCTGACAGGTGTCAGAGTGGCCTGGGTGAAATGAAGTGTGAGACCTGTGCTTTAGGTGTGGAGATAGTCCTACAGATACAGCTTAAGAGGAGAGCTGCAGAGAAGTCTGAGCCTGAGGAAACCTATAAATTATGGATGCCTTTGAGCATTATTTAATACAAAGGAGATGTTAGGGTAATGAAAGTGATTGATAATCCAAGTTATTAGCTGACATCCTCCCTCCTGAAATGATTACTTATGTAACTCATTTGATTTTCTTAAATTATACAGTGAGAATGAATTGTCTTTGGTGAGTTGCCTTCAGTCTAGCTAGTTTTGTGGTTTAACTCTGACTAGCAGTTGTTTCAGGTTCTGACTTTGCAACTGTTCTCATGCAGCTTCCCTAAGAAGAAGCTCCTTGCTATAAATATGAACAGGTTTGCTTCAAAGTGAAGAGTTGAACAGAAACTGAAGTGGGAAAAATGCTGAGAGTTCAAAGTGAGAATGCATGTTAGTGGAAAGAGTGTGTGAGGCTTTTGGAGAGCAGCTTTTGTTTGATTCTGAACTAGTCTGGATGACGTCCACCTTTTTATAATTGATATTTAAAGGGTTTTTCCTATTTATTTTGTAAAACTTGATAATGAATAAAATTAGTTTCCTTCTTGTCAAACCTGGTTTTCCATTATTCTTCAAGTGGGAAGGCTTAAAACCTGTAGAAAACTTGAAAGGACAGATCTTATCCTGGAAAGGCACATTTTCATACTGAGAAGATGAAACACTATTTCCTTCTTCTTTCTGCATGTGGGATGCTTGCTCAAAGCAGGCAGAGCTTAAGAGAAAGCTTTTATCTGGGTATGGTTTCCAGTTCTTGTGCCTTTAGATCAGCACCATTCTTCTAAATCCCAGGAGTGTTTTCAGGAGGGCTTTGCTGCCTGTTGCTGCTGTAGGTCAAAGAGCAGGCTCTGGTTTCAGAGCGATTGCTCACCTACAGGCTGGCTAAATTGTTCCAGTGAAGATCTTCCTTCAGAAACACTGGAGAAGTCAGTGGACAGTTATTTTCCATCGAGGTGGCTTGATTTATCAGTATGGAGATAATGGTGGCTGTACCTAAGAATTACTCTGACTGTGAGCAAGGTACGGGGTTGCTTTAAAAGTCTTGCTCTGCCTCGTGGCTCTCAGGTCCCACGCTAAGTCAAGGAAAGCAATGATCCTGGGTGAGGCAGGAGTAGAACAAGTCTTTTCTTCCTCCCACGGTCTTATTGAAGTTTGAATTTTTTTTTTTTTTTTCCCCAGAGGTTAAAAAATACAGTAGCTTCTGAAGATAAAAAGGGAGTGTTCAAAAGATACTTCAAGGAGAGAAAAGAAATATAAGAAATTAAGTAATTAGAGGTTTTAAGTACATGGTGAGGACTATCTGTTTAAATAAAGGTGACTTGCAAAGCTTCTGTGTTTTTTGTTGATTTGTTTGGGGGTTTTTTATGGATGCTGGAGCCACAACATCTACTATGATTCTTTTAAAATCAATTCTGGATACAAAAGTGAGGGAAGGATCTCACAGTTATGACAAGTCACAAGTTGGTAATTTCATTTTGCAATTATTTCAGTCACGCCAGCTGAAGCTTTTCATGCTTACAGATTCAGTACTGTTCATGATTAATATAACAATTAGAATTTGTGTTAAAATAGATAAACACACAGAAATCCTCTGTCATTTGCTTTACTGAGAGCGAAGATATATTCACTGAAGCAGACAGCGTAATTCTTAAATGCTGGCTAAGATGGAAAGTAACTATGACTGAAAATGGGTAATGTTCTTCAACTAACAGGGCTTAAAATATGAAGACCTGTCTGTAGGAATGATTCCTTCTTCTAAAGGCAGTTTCATCCTGGTGGCTAAGAGAGAATCTTGGGTCTCTTGGTAGCAGTAGAGATGGAAAAATGGCCATTTCCAGTTTGTCCCCTGAGCCTCAACTCTACTGGGATGATGGCAGTGTGAACTACAAGTGCCTATTGACACTTCCTAGAGGGTATATGGTGGGGTTTTTTAAATTCTGACTAGAGGAGGCTGAAAGCAAGCTGATGCCACCCAAAAGGAGTATTGGAAGCACTAATAAAGAGTTAATTAGCCTTTTAGCAACTGATAACATCAACCTTTAAGAAAAGGGCTTGCTTTTTGGGTGAGTCAGATGATTGTAGAGGTCATTGTCTTAGAACTGCTACCAAACAAACTTGAAGTCTTCATCTTTAGATAAGCTTTGTATTAGTCTTATATATTATTCTTAGTAGAGCTTTCAGTCACAAAATAGAACTTAAAAATCAGCTATATAGTGAAAAGTATATATATATCTGGAGACTGGATAATGTGCTGATACTGAAGCAGTTTGGTATTGAAAAAAAAAACAGCTGGCACTCTTAGAAAAAGAAATTCTGCAGACAGTAGATTTATCAGTAGGATTTGAGTGTAAAACATGCAGACTTGGAAAGCAGGTTTTCCTTTTGGAGTAACTGGTTATGAAGGCAGTTTGTCCTTCACAGAAAAGTAATCTCTCTACAAGTAGCCAAGACATACTGGACAAGAAAGGTGGGAAGGTGGTTGTATTTATTCATGATCGCTTCTACTGTGCTCTCAAACTTGAAGGCAGTTGAGGTGTTGAGGACAGAAAAGGCTGAGTTTCTCACATTTCCTTCACTTTGTTAAACTGGGTGTTCTTAAAAGTGTATATTCAAATGAAGTAGAACTAAGATAAAGTCTAGTAATTGTTAACAATAAAAAGTACCAAGTTCCAATTTTATACAAGTGTTATGTTACATCTGCATTAAAGCAATCTTGTCTGCTTTCTTCTTTAGTTGTTTGAATGAAGGCAAACATCAATTTCTTTGAAACTCTCAGTATAATGGATCGAGTGTTTGAAAGATTTGGTTTAATATCTGGAAGAGAATGTTGCCAAAATCCAAAGGAAATTGTGAAATGCAGTTTAGTAATGCAGTTTAGTAATCAGTGCAATGTGTTTTAAATTTAGTCCCTGAAGTCTGCCTAGAAGAAAAACTGTGGTATTAGGGAAAGCTGTTGGTGTTAATAAAGTCACAAACCAGAAAAGCAAAGACAGACTTAATTTAGCATTTACCATTTGACTCCCAAAAGTTTATGTAGCTGTACTGAAACAATTGCTTTCATTGGCAAGATTGCAGTTTACCTTCCCTCAGTGGGTTGTGTTGCAGCACCTTAATTATACTTGACCATGAAATTCCAAGTGGAAGAGATTTTGTCAACATTGAAAAATTTAAAAAAGCCTAAAAGAAAAAAAAAAAAAAAAGCCCTATCAAGGATGCTGTTGGTGCAGATGGAGTAAAAGGCTGAACTTGCAGGTTATAGGTTATACTTTCAGAAAAGATCAGCTACAGGTTACTGGTAGCTCAGGCCTGCTAGGTTGAACTCTTAGTGGCTGCCATACTTTGAAGCACTTCCCAAAGTGGTTCCAGTGCTGGGGGTTGATGTGGGGCTGGCACTGCACCCAGGCTGGCTGCAAGGAAGAGGCAGAGTGTGAGATAGCTCTGTAGCTCCTTGGCTTTGAGTTATTGACTTGGGATGAATCCACTTGGGTGGGTCCCAGGCTTTGTTGCAGGGGACAGTATGTCGCTGTTGGACACTAAATGAAGGAGCTTGACTCCAAGGTAGAAGAAGAATCAGAAGGCTTTATTTACAATTACAATTTATTTACAATTCATTCAGCCCTTTTATAACATGCTGCACTGAGAGGCATATTATTGGTCCATAGGACTGATACCTCTCTGGTTCCATTAGTCAAGCTTAGAGAAACACAAAGGTACAACTACACAGAGCTGTTTTGAAAAAACAAGAGCAATTTGTTACAAGGATTTGTCCTGAAAAAGAGCCTCCCAGGAATTCTTCCCTTGGGAACGTTCAGCAGCTGCTATTAGGCTAAAAATTCTCAGATTTAGAAAAATCAGGGCCACAACAGTATGTACACTATAGCTCAGCTTGCCTTTATCTTGGGTAATAAGAGTTTGTCTGTGTGTTTTGATTCAGTCTGCAAACAGTGGGGCTGTAGCAAATTGGGTCCCAGGTTTAGACTTGTCCACTTTTAGATGGTGTAGCTGCTGTAGCTTTTTTCCTGTCTCTGGAGGAAAAGAAAACCAACCCAGACTTCGCCTTGTGGTAGCTCTTCATCCTAATAGAGTTAAAAGAGTAATATTTCTTTATCAGCAGCTTTCATTCCCATAGCTCTGTAAAGCTCAGTGGTGTGGAATATGTTTTGGCACATCTCTAAATTGATCTGTTCTAAGTATGCTTTGAGTAACTAAAAAAAAAAAGGGACGAAAATCCAAAACAGCAGCAAAGCTAAATGCTTCACTCTTTTAGTGACGGGTGTCTTAGCCTAGGGTTTGAGTCACAGGCAGAGTTCTATTTAAATTACTATAGGGTCTGGAATACTATTCTGTAAAATATTGTCTATCTGAGCCCTTTCTTTATAGTTTGTTATTTAGCTTAGAGTACAGACATCGAGCTAGCTATGTGTTTGGCCTTTGCTTGTGCCAAGCACACCCCAAGTGTTGGCCTTTACAAAAGTCCTTGTCTGGATAGTAAAGCACAGAGTTCCCTCTTTGTGTGATGTAAGGACTCTGATACCCTATTGAGTACGTGGGCTTATGTAGGCAGTCCAAGTGTGTTTGGGGAGGTGTTATTAATGGACTTGGCCTATAGTAGTACTGAAATTTTTGTCTAACTTTTTTTCTCTAAGCACTTTTTAAAAAGTATTCTCTTTAGGTAATGTGTGCTAGTTTATATAAAAGCCTACCATGGTGAGCTCATTGAGCTTAGAGGCATTAGAGACTGGTGTCTCTCTCTCGGCCTGAGTCTCTCCATGTACTCACCACCCCAGCAGCTCCCTTTTTTTATCAGAGAGAAAAGTGCCAGCTGTAAGATGCAACCAGTCTTGTCTCTGGCATACAGATACCCACTTTTTCCGTGTTTAGCTTCCTGGTGTTTAGGTAAGGCTTGCTTTGAGTCTCTCTTTTCTTATTTTGCTTTTTTCCTTTGACACACCATTTTGAACTACTCCAATTTCGGCTAATGGTAAATCTTCTACTAGATCAAATTATTTTATAGTTAGAAATGAGGTGGAATACAATTTCAGCTAAAGTAGCAAGTCCGTGTTTTATTTGAGCTATAGCTTACACTCTAAACCACACTCCACATTTTTTTTAAACTTCTAATGTTGGATTCTCCTCACTTACCTTGGCAAAATATTCCAGTGTCTTAAGAATAAGCTACAAATATTCATCTAATATCAAATGGTAGGTACTTGATCTAGCAGGAAAAAACCAAAAGATGAAAAGAAGTTTCAAGTCTTTGTCATTTAGATTATGACCTAGTTGTTGCTTTATTTTCTATTGCAGAAGTCAGTTAAGCAAAATATGAGAACTCAGTCTTCATGTACGTGTGGCAGTGGGATGAGCTTCTCTTGAAATGTGGGCACCTGAACTGTAGGTACCAGTTGAAGATGGAGATTTGTCAGTGGGCTTTCCCTGCCTGTGTGTTCCAAGGTCATTTATTCTGTGTCTGGCAGCACCAAATACTCACCTTGTCCTCACTTTCTTATTGGCATTACTAGAATCCTCTGTAGTCTCTAGTTTAGCCTATATTCTTTTTTGTGTGTACATGATCTTATGTTTGACTTGTCATAATCCATATTGAAATAAATTTACTGTTGAAAGGGATTTGTCATCATAACTAGTCCTTTATTGCTACCTCTGAATTTGTCAGTTTCTGATACTGGCAGATGATGCTGTTGAATATTCTTCTTTGCAGACATAAGTACAATACTAGAAGTATTAAGTGTAACACTAATCTCTGCTGGACACAAATAGAAAATAGAAGCACCTTCTTCTTTGCCTTGTGGACTTCTATTTACCTGTTAATCCAATTAATTGATCACATAGGTAGGTCAGCATTTAACTCAATTGAAATTAAGGTTATGCAGCTAAGTTTTAGGGGGTTTATATGCCTTTATTTAATTCCCTTGAAACACTGATACTAGAGGTTAGTTTCTGATTATGGTGTTTTGTGGAACACAGGCTCAGAATTTGTGACAGTAATAGTGTAATAGTGAGATTGCCCGTCAGTCTTTATTTGTCAAATAATTGTATTATGGAGGTCTGGAGACATCTGAGTAGAGAGAAAAGAAAGATTTCATTACTTTATTATTATATGATCTGATTAATTCTCAAATTAGTAATGTAAACTCATGGGCTACAAATGAGTTTAGCAGCCCTTCCATTATTTGCTGAATAACTAATGTGGACATTGCAAGAGCTTCCAAGATGTGAAGCAAACATTAGAATGTGTGGAGTGTTCCTTCTGAAAGTATTTTATTTTCTTAGAGTGTAAGAAAGCAGAATATGAAATCAAATATTTCTGCAGTGTGATTATGGCTGAATTGCACAAGTCAAACTGTCCTTTCCTCTTTACCAGGAAAGAACTAGTTTATATGCACTCCAAATAGTGCATAGAATATGCTTCAAATCAGTCTATTCTAAGTTGTTTAGATGAACTTCTTTCAAAGTAGCTCTCAGGAAGATGGCATTTAATATTGTATTATGCTCATTTTTCTGAAGGAGTTGAAAAAGCTACTGTACTTCATGTCTTGGTTTGGAAAGACAGGTGTCTGCCAGGGAAAGCTGGAGTTTCCCTTGGAATGGAGAATGTAAACCTCCTCCTTCCAAACTATTACAATTTTGCAATTAGGGCCTTTCAGGCAGAGATATGGGAATAAGGATAACAGTTCTTTACTAGGAATATTAAAAATACAAATGTAGTAGTGCAGAAAAACCCAAGCAAACAAAAAGTCCTAGAAACCCTGACAGAGTCAGAATACGATCTGACACCCTGTTGATCAGGGTGTTGGAAGCAGTCCAAATAAATCCTCCTGGACTAAGATGTGGTTCTCTTGGAGTAGAGATGATCCTGTAGAAGGGTCCTGTGGTGGCGAGATTGGTCTGGTCTTCCTCACCGGATATCTGGTGTTCCTGACTCTCAATTTTTATCCAGGTAGCAACTGTTGGCTCCTCCCACTGGGTGGAGCATCTCACAATGGGATGATGTAATGTGTCATGTCATTGATGAGCCTTAATGGCCCATTAACAGCAGATATCCCCCTGGAGGGAGGGTGGGTCCTCGAAGAGATAAGGAACACTGCCCCTCCTGCTTTTAACAGCTGGCCCATTAACAGAAGACACCCGCCCCATCCCCCCCAGAGTTATGAGGAATGGGTTATACAAAGAAAAACACCTCCCCAGCTGGTTTCAACAGATGGAAAATAGAATACACATTTTTGGTTACATATTGCAACCCAAGACACTTCACTGCTTTTTTCTGGTGCAAAATTATGTCAAAACTTCTGGAAATAAAGCCAGAAACAGCAATCCAGAGTTTTTAAAATAGTATTCTGTTCCATACATGTGAAAGCAGTTTCTGAAAAAATGTCGTTGGAAACCTCAGATGGCAACCTTCAATTTAAAGGAATAGCAAAATGAGTCATTCTTAAAACATAAAAAAGTCTATAGTGTATTTTTTGTCCAGTAATAGGAAAAGGATTGACTCTGGATATGAAATGCTGAGCTTTATTGCATTTGCATTAGGCAGAATTATTAACATTGTATTGTAGAGGCTGTGGCACATTTTTGGCAAGCTGATACATTCCTCCCTTTCTCTTTTGCTTCCTCCCACTCAAGAGCTTTTGTCTTTTCTATCTGCTTTTTGAAGAGAGAAATGTGGTACGCATAAAGACCTCTGAAACTGTAACTCAAGTTTGGATTTGATATAAAGCTAAACTGTTACCATAAATTCAGATTACAGAAATACACAAAGCTAAAAACCTTTGTTTTCTTATTTAAATAAAGCCAAATATAGTTAACTATGGTAGAATCAGGAAGCAGGGAATTAACAGCCTTACTTTTGTAGCTAATACCTGGCAGAGCTGAGAAATTACTGTTGTGTTAGGTAATTGTGCCTTCTCCATGTGTGTTTGTGTATGGTCTTTTCTCCTTTGAGAGGAGAATATTATGAAAGATGACCGTGAGTTAAATATAAGAAAAACCCAACACTTGTCCTCACAAGAAGTGTATGATAGTATGATGCCAACTACTGTCATGTTCTATTTTTAGCAAGTATGAACTTGGTCTGTGGTTTTACTGAGAAATCTTGGTCTTTGCTGGATGAATTTGGGGAAGAACAGTGCAACCCATAATTTTTTTGATAGACTGGTAAGAACTTTTCATCATCAAACCTATGGAATGTCGCATGAACTGTACCTGAAAACTTGCCATGAGTTGATACCTTGGAGGATTCTTTTAAGCCTGTTGTATGCAAAACCCCATTAGCAAGGGTCAGAGTGCCTCCATCCACTGCACACACACAAAAGATCTTTTCTGTACAGCCTTGGAATGCTACATGTGTGGTTGTTTCTAAAACAAACAGATAGTAACTCTTCCCCTCTGCCTCTGTTTATATATAGACAGAGATGAATTAAAAAGCTTGATTCATCTGGAGGTGGCTTTTTTATTTATTTAATTTATTGAAATAAAAAGTCTATAAAAAGTAGCACTCGTCTTTAAAATAGTCTAGGACTAGTATTTATATAAACAAGTATTTTTTATAAAACTGGTAATACTTAATTCTAAAGACATTTCACTGTGATGTTTTACACCTAAGGCCGAAGAATTATGTTCCTGAGGAGAAGAGAGGAGGCAGGGGAGAGGAGGTTGAAGCTGACTCTTCATAGCCAAGAATATCTAAAAATGGACTGTAAATGCTAATACTAATTTTCATTTTTAGGCCTTCAAGTTTTATGCAATAATATATTATACTTGCCTGGAAAGGTTTTGGTAGCAGGAAGGGCTCAGGTGTAGCTTGTGAGAAGCTCCCCTCATGTCTGACATAGTGCCAGGTGGTTCCAAGGTGGAGGTGCTGCTGGCCAAGGCTGAGCCTGTGCAGTGGTGGGGTAACAGATTTAGGAAGGGGAAACAGTGTTTCTGTGCGGGAACAGCTGCAGACAGACAGGAGGGAGCCTATGAGCAAAGCAGCTCTGCAGTGGCCAAGGTCAGTGAAGGAGGGGCAGGAGAGGCCTCAGGTGCTGGAGCCCATGGATGAAGACTGTGCTGAGCCAGGCTGTGCTCCTGTAGTTTGTGGAGGTCCAAGGTCAAGCAGACACCCACTTGGAACTCCTGGAGACCAAAGGAGACTCTGATCTATGGGAAGCCTTTGCTGGAGGATGCTCCTGGCAGACCTGTGAACCATGGAGAGAGAAGCCCAGGCTGAAGCATATCTGCTGCCAGGACATGTGACCCCACAGGGGACCCCTGCTGGAGCAGTCTGTTCCNCCTAAAGGATTGTACCCTGTGGATGGGACCTATCCTGGAGTAGTGGGTGTTAATGGATTGCAGCCCATGGGAAGGGCTCACACTGGAGAAGTTCATGGAGGATAATCTCCCATGGGAGAAACCACATGCTGAAGCAGGGAGAAAGTTGTTTCTTGTTGTCCTCCTCTGATTTGATTGGTTATAAATTAAATTATAATTTAATTAATTTATAATTTAATATAATCTTGATTCGGCCTGTGAATCGAGATTACTTTGCCCATGACAGTGGTTAGTGAGGGATGATCCTGTCCTTACCTTGACCCAAGAGGCTTTCATTGTATTTTCTCTGTGCTGTCCAGTTGAGGAGTGGAAGTGATGGGAATGTCTTTGGTGGACACCTGGTGTCCAACCAAGGTCAGCCAACCACAAAATTATAACTATTATATGAAATNACCCCTGCTGGAGCAGTCTGTTCCTAAAGGATTGTACCCTGTGGATGGGACCTATCCTGGAGTAGTGGGTGTTAATGGATTGCAGCCCATGGGAAGGGCTCACACTGGAGAAGTTCATGGAGGATAATCTCCCATGGGAGAAACCACATGCTGAAGCAGGGAGAAAGTTGTTTCTTGTTGTCCTCCTCTGATTTGATTGGTTATAAATTAAATTATAATTTAATTAATTTATAATTTAATATAATCTTGATTCGGCCTGTGAATCGAGATTACTTTGCCCATGACAGTGGTTAGTGAGGGATGATCCTGTCCTTACCTTGACCCAAGAGGCTTTCATTGTATTTTCTCTGTGCTGTCCAGTTGAGGAGTGGAAGTGATGGGAATGTCTTTGGTGGACACCTGGTGTCCAACCAAGGTCAGCCAACCACAAAATTATAACTATTATATGAAATTTCTGAAAAGTAGAACAGCTAGAAATTTGATAGTGGAAGACATCTGGTTGTTTCCAGACAAAGCTTTTCAAGTGATAGAAAATACTATAAAAAGTGATGGGGAAGTATCTAAATAAATGTCTTGTCTAGGAGATTGTCATGGAAATTCAGAGATGCTTAAGAAGGTGGGGTTCTGTTTGACTGGTGCAGTGTTGCATCCTGACAGCTTTTGTTCCCAAAAGTATTGGTGGGGTCAAAAGTTTTGAAATATTCAGCTATCACACAAATCTTTCATCTGTTTTAAGTACTCATCCTTAGTGATAAGCTACCTTTATGGCTTTTTTAGCCTCATACATCATCTCAGTATACACTGCCTGACCACTGTTGCCATTTTCTGCCCTTTGCATGTTCATAATGAAACTGTAGGACCACTTTGCACAATCACAGAGTTTTCCTCAAGAACAGACTAAAGAACATGTTCATTTTAGTAAAATTGAATTAGGGAAACATAGTTGGGTGAGTAATACCATTCTTTTGTCCATGTGGGCAAACCAGTTTTTCTTGTTCAGTGGTAACCAGCACAATGTAAAATAGGTGTATTTGGGTCATAGTTCCTTGGTTTCATTTCTAAACTAGTATTTTGGGGGAATGGTTTTAGGTTTTCCTGTGCTGCTTGTATTGATCTTGAAATTTCAAATTCTGAAACTGTAATGAAACCAGCTTTGTGAAAGCTATTCCATTATTCAGCACCTGAAGGTATTTTATTTTGATTTTTCCTTTATGAAAGTTAAGTGCTGGTTGTTTTTTCAGCAGATGTGTACAGATGTCACAGTATACTTAGGTATGGTTTAATGCAGACAGGTGATCTGGTGGGGACTTTAATTGTAATATTTAGTAGCATGGTCCAAGTCATATCAATATTTCTGAAAACTGAATGTCCATAAGCAGATTCCTTGAGAAATTTGGCCTAGCAGTGCTCACTGTTAGTCTTCCTACTTGGTGCTCAGGAAGGGTTTGATGAGCTTGTTGCTTGTTTTCATATTGAAGACTGACCTAGGATAGACACAGCCCTGGAGAGAAACTTCTTATTAAGGGTATGTTTCCTCTCTGTGTATATATAAGGAAATCTATACAATAGAATAAAAAACTATTACCATTTTCTTCAATTTTGAGCATACTGGAATTAAAAACCGGTAGCAGGAAAAACAGTCCCCATACTAAAAGTACTTGGTTTTTTTTTCCTTAATTTTTTTTCTTCTCTCCCAGACTCACATAGCATAAACAGGTATATATTGTACAACAAATTTTGGTTTGGTTGAAGATTGTTAGCAGGGGCCATTGAATAGGGTGAGATCTGATAAAAAACACAGAAATTCTCTTTGTGAAAGGGAAGTAATATTATGAAATGGTCCACAGTATTGAAATGATAATTTATGATAGTAAGTCTAAGTTTCTCAGTTTTGTAAAGTAAATTCCATTTCTTTCAATGGTCCGAGTAGTAAAGGACCATTGTCTGGTCACTCTAAAGTGGAATTCTCTGATGAGCTGTGTCTGACCTGTGGATCACTAGTAAGATTTTTGCTTTGCTGAAGCTGTTTTCTGCTTTTTTATTTCTGAATGTTTTCCTAAGAACCTAAATACTGTGACTCTGACAGACCTGTGTATCTGCTAATTAGCGATGGCTATCAATTTCTGGGCAAAAATAACTATTTGAAAATCTTTTAATAAAATTGATTCTTGTTAGTTGATCACACTTTTTCCTTGGTGTGTGCAGAAATAACTTTTAGAGATGCAAGCAGTCTCTGCTTTCCATGCTCAGATGCCTCTTTAGATGTGTGAAATGCTGAGTGGTGTGAGCCATTGTTCTGTTTCAAGACGGTGCTTGGTCAGAATTTTGTCAGTACAGAAACAGCTTTGAGTGTCCTGGCCTTCAGGGAGGTTTGAGATATTACAGGTCTCATGTTAATACCTGGATTTTCAATTAATATATTGAGAAGAGATAAAATTTTGCTTTTTGAATGGATGGATGATAATAGAACTCCAGTAGTAACTGGAAAATGAGTAAAATTTAAATAAATAACACAAATTTTTGTAGTATTTCGGTTTTCTTCTTTACTCATTTGTTTTGGTACCTGTTCCATGGAGTTTTAAATCTGGTGGGTCTCACCAATGTGCACTGGGATACCCAGCTATTGACCACTACTCTCTGGATAAAACCAAAAGTGTCCCAAAGGACACTGGTGACAAGTGGTGCCCCTCAGGTGTCTGTGCTATTTGATGTCTTCATTAATGACATAGTTAAAGGGGTCAGGTGCACCCTCTGACAGCCTCACTCTTGGAGTGAGTCCAGAGGAGGACCATGAAGACAATTAGAGGGCTGGAGCACCTCTCCTATAAGGAAAGGCTGAAAGAATTGGGATTGTTCAGCCAGGTGTAGGCTCTGGGTAGACCTTTTTGCAGCTTTCAGTACTCAGAGGGCCAGTTAAACATTTTAGCAAACTCTGTTGCAACAGGATAAGGGGTAATGACTTTAAGCTGAAGGAGTCTGTTTAGATTAGACATGTGGAAGAAATCTTTTACAGTAAAGGGTGGTGAAACACTGGAACAGGTTGCACAGAGAGATGGTAGATGCCCCATCCCTGGAAGTGTTTGAGGTCAGGTTGGGTGGGGCTTTGAACAACCTGGTCTAATTGAAGATAGCCCTGCTCATTGCTGGGGGTGTTGGACTAAATGAACTTTAAAAGCTCTCTTCCAATCCAAACTATTCTATGATTCTGTGAAAATGTTATTTTTTTGTGCAGGTATGATGCGTTTCCAGTAGTAAAAGCACTTGATCAGGTAGATCGTTGTGTTCACTATCACACTCAGACAAAAAAAACCCCTTTCTGACTGTTTTCTGAAGGTATCACACCCAACCTTTCTTCATCTGCCATTCTACTGTTGATCAGGTTGTGAAAAAGAAGTAGATGAAAGAGCTGCAAGCTGGGGGTGTTTGAGTTTTAGTGTGGATTTGGGTCAAACATAAATAGCTGTATTTATAGAGGAAAGAGGGAGAACTTCGCTGAACTGATTATACTTGTAAATGCACTAGAGTTTTACCTAGAGCACTGAGCTGAAATGGGTGCTTGTTTTGGAATAGATTTAATTAAAGTTTTCTTCAAAGGCTTTTGAAAAAACCTGTTAATTCAGTTAGGGAGCCACTGATTTAGAGGGAACTGATTAAGGACATACTGTTGGTTTCCTCAGCTTTTCTTTGTTTGTTGGTGTTTCTACAGATGTTCAGACTCTTTGTGCCTTTAAGGGTTGCCTCACATCACACAGTGGTGGAGTGCCTGGAGTGCCTCTGTCTGGATATACTAAAGCATATCTGGACTTCTGCAAAATTGGATTTTGTTTATCCCTCTTAGTTGCTAATCTAGCCTTAGTTAGGGTTGAAATAATTTACTGTTTTAAAACACCTGAAGTTTGGGAATACATTGCTTTTTATAAGTGTAAACATCTCATTTTTGTCTTGACAGATGCCAGGCTGTTAATATCAGCTAGTCTCTATTTCTCTACACCTTTTACTGCTGCTCTTCATTTTGGACACTTTGTTTAAACCAACCTACTGCCCTAAAGTACAGTTCCAATTCTCAGAACTGTTTTTATCACCCTTTGCATGTGAGTGCAGCATCCACTATGCTGTGGCATTGGCTGGCTTTGGTATGTGCTTGTTGGTAGCTCAGTCATTTACCATGTACAGTCAGAGATCTTTAATGCATACTGTCCAGAGCTAGTGAGTTGTTTAAATTGTTGGTTATAACATTTCACCTCTTGACACGTGTATGACCTTGTCTTGCCCTAGCAATGCGGGGCAGGCCATAAGGTAGGAGTTAATACATAAGATGAAAGAGCTGTATAATGTGAAACACAGAATATATAACCACCAGGATACATCATTTATCTTTCCTGAAAGTAACAATTCACTTTCATCACAGTTACAAACACAGAGGTTATGCTGCTGTTGAGAAGACAGCAGTGTCGCTGCCTAATCACGTTCATTCCAGTGCATGTCACATCTGTCAGTCAGACTCTATTTTTGACTCCAGGAGCAAGCTTAGCCATCATTAGCATGATACTTGTGTTGTAAGGTTAAACAGAGTAGAGAGCCACTTTGGAGTTGGTTATGGTTTCCTTGTTTTGTGTGTACTGTATTACAATGGTTAAGTTAGAGTAGGCCCAGTGTGAAGTTTTTTCAAGAAGTGCCCTTTCCTTTACTTTATCCTTGTTTGAATCTTACGTTACCCGTGTTTGAAGTTTGCACTTCCTGAATGTAGAAGAGGTCTGACTGGGATTGGCTTTGGACCTCACTTTTCAGGGAGGTGTTTAGGAACGTGAAGGGCAACAGGAAAGACTTCTGCAAGTACATCACCAGCCAGAGGGAGATGAAGGAAAACATGGAAAAAGATGAGGTACTAGATGTCTTTTTTACCTTGGTCTTTATTGGTAGGATTTGTCATCTGGAGTCCCAGGCTTTAGACTAGTGGGAAAGTCTGGAGCAATGAAGATTTAATCTCAGTAGAGAAAGACCAAGTACGGGAAGATTTTAAAAAGTTCACTGCAGGAAAGTCCACGGGAACTGATAGAATGTACCTATGAGTGGTCAGAGAGATGACATCATAGCAAAACCACTCTGGATTGGTTTTGAAAGATTGAGATAATAGAAGACTCTTCTTGAGGACTGGAAGAATGCAAGTGTTACTTTTGCCTCCAAGAAGGGCAGGAGGGCCTGGGTATTTGCAGACTGCTCAGCCTCACCTAGACCCCTGGGAAGATGATGGAGTGAATTTTCCTGTGAAGTCATTTCCAAACATAAGAAGGACATGAAGATGATTAGCAATATTTATTGTAGCTTTAACAAGGGGAAATCATGCTTGAACAGCTTGGCAGCCCTCTGTGACAAAATGACTGGGTTGGTGGAAGGGAAAAGAGAAGTCTGTACTGTTTGACTTTAACAGTGCTTTTGTCATTGTCTCCCTTAACGCTCTTGCCATCTGGTCTAGCTAAGTAGACAGGGAAAGGGATTGCAAATTGGCTGAAATGCTGGGCTCAAAGGGTGGTGACACAAAGTCCAGCTGCAGGCCAGTTAGCAGCAATGTGCTCTCGGGGTTGATAGTAGGGCCTGGGCTGTTTATTTTCATTAATACCTGAGTGATGGGACACTGTGCACCCCCAGCAAGTTCACAGATGATGTAAAATTGGGAGTGGATGACACAACAGATGCCTCTGCTGCTGTTCAGAGGGACCTCAACAGGCTAAAGACATAGGCTGAAAGAAATCTTTAAAAGAGTTCAGCAAGCAAATCTGCTAAAAGAGTGTCTGCATTCCAGCATCATCATCCCTGTAATTCACTACTCCCACCGTTGGCAGCTGCTGGCAGACTGCTGGTACTCTGCCTTGAGCAGCATACTGCCATTTACCTGTGGTGATTAGACTAAAATATGCAAAAACTCTTCCGAGAGAACTATCAAAGTCCTAGAGAAGACTGATAATGAAACTAAAACTTTGATTTTAAGAACACTTCAAGTGTTGACAAGGTGATTTTCACAGCTCTGGACTATTATTTAAATGTTACTTGATGTCAGACTTCTGTGAGGCAAGGAATGTGAAAGTGGTTTTAATCACAGCTTATTTGCCCCTTGAAAATTTGCAGGGTCCCTGCTGTCTAGCCTTGTGTTGCTGAACCCACAGTCTGTACAGTCATCCCTGCTGCCACAAGTTGCATGTGATTTGTAAGTTCTTTGTGAAAGTGCAACATCTTGTCCAGCTGTCCTTAAGTCTTCAAAAGGAATGTTGTCACTTCACATTACTGTTTGCTGAAGCACCTCTCTTTCAAGATTTTGTTCACAGTTCTCATCTTTTGAAATACATTAGCTGTAGTAAACAGTTGTGAGGAGTGGGTTATGAAGAGGGAAAACTTTTGAGGCTGAAGATGAGGAACAGAGTCTTAAGTTGTCTGTGTCTACAGGTGACCAGAGTAGCTTTGATAGAAGTGTTGGTGTGTATGTTAAGCATCTTGTGTGATCCCATATAAAGCATTTGATACAAGAAATTGGAATCCACGAGAAGCACTTGACGAGGGTGACCCGTATTGATTGTCATGGCCAGACTTGCCCAGTAAGTAGGAGTGTGTGAATTCTGTAAGGTTTTCAAAAACCTTATAAAGTGGAACTCTAATGTGACTACAGTTGTTTGAAGGAGCAAAAAGCAACAGCTTTGTAGCATCAGTGCTCAGTGTGGTCTTAGACACATAGTTCACAAACTTCAGGAGGAGAATTTGGAATCATTGCAAATTATGCTCTTCCCTGCTAAATAGCCCAGTGTATCAATTTCTGTTATCTGAGTGAGGTTTGAGCTGGTCTGCAATAGTGTGTCTTATTGTGGTCTGATACTGTGACATCCTTCCATAGCTTTGTTCTTTCATGAATGGTGGTGTAGGAGTGGAAAAGCCATCCCAGGTTTCTAAAATATGGGCAGTCTCTGGCATGCCGATGCTTGTCAATGTTTTTTAGCCACAGTACAAAACCAAACCAAGCCCCAAACTTCGATGTGATTACGCAAAGAAGAAGTGCCAAAGAATTGGTGCCACTGATGCTTGATGTTCATCTATACACACAACACCTTTGCAGGTTTCTGTGGTTAACTTTTTGGCTTAGCAGATGTGTCAGAGGAAGGAATGGGTTTTCAGTGCATCAGTGATAGATGACCATATGTATTGATTTTGATAATGAAGTCGCACAGGTATTGCAAGTTTGTATGAGAAGGCAGACTGCAGTCTGTTTGGCTGAAGGTGAAAAAAATAATCTCTCCTAGTGTTCTGAATCTAGAAATACTGTTCCAGATGCTTCATGGGTTCCAAGGTATTGTGTTATATCAAAGAGGCATTCTCAAAATTATTTATAAATCAAACCTCTGAAGACTTAAATTTGCTGCAGTTTTTCAGCTAACAAATATACCTTAGTGTCTGTGCATCATCATACTGTAATCAACTGCAATCAGTTTGGCAGTGGCTTAGATAACCCTTGTTGGAAGGAATATATCAGTAGAAAAAGGTTCCTGTTTTAATCCTAATAACACAAGCTGGAATGTGTGCTGTCTGCTGGATTGTTATTTGAAGTGGATGCCAGAAATTCTTATGATAAAATCAGTGATAATCATTATGCCAGTTTAAGGAGACACCAGTTCACCCTGGAAGTTCACAGGAACAAAATCTGGAAAATGTGATCCAAGATGAGACTGTATGTTGCCCCAAGAATACCTCTCATGCCAAATATGGATACCCAAATTCTAAAAGCCTTTCTGCCTGTGTGACCTTCGCTTTATTTCTTGTCTGCGAAATTGATCTTAAAATTTTGAGATGCTCTTGGCCGGGAATTGGTAAGAAAAATATTTATACAGTTGCAGCTGTGTGGTTCTTCCTCATGTATATACTTGATTCCAGATGTCTAGATCCAAGCAGGAATTAAGTGGGGTTGATTTTCTTTTTTAAAGAGGTGGTAGTCAAGTCCCTGATGTGTACAGCAGCATGACTGCCTTGTAGTTTGTTAAAGATCTTGAAGTGACAGTAAGTGTTTAAGCAGAGTTGGTTTCTCATTTTAAATAGAGGTAATTATAGCACAGTGCAATGTGAAAACCACAGCATTACAGGCAGGTAAACAATCCAGGACTTCATGAAAACCTTTGGATAGACTTTGCTCAGTCTGAAATTGGACCTCAAAACTGAAGCTGAACAGTAAAAATACAGTGAAAACCAAACAATTCTGTAACAACTCTTTGAAGAAGGGATATTTTTTTCCTGTAAGTTTGTACAAAGCCCAAGTAGCAGCTCATAATCTAGTGACGCTCTCTAAAAAATATGTTTATTAATATTTTCCCTGTACTAATACATTCCTTATTTATTTTAAATGTCATCTGTGAATTTAACAATACTTCTAGTTCCTGAGAAATGGAGATCTCAATCTTACTTTACTTTATAGAAAATGGTGTGTATAGATTGGAAGGAATGCGACTAGAGCCTATACATCGTAACATCTGATTTATTGAGTCTGGAATGTGTGATTTGCTTTGTTGTTGTGTTAAAAAGTACAGTGTGAAAGTGAGCTTCACTGTTTGAACTAGGTTTTAATATATGCAAGCTCAGATTTAATTCTGGAGCTTGGCTTTGCATTTTGCTATGTGTGGCTTGCACAATTCTCTTTGCTGTTTGATATAATTACATTCTTTCTCTCAAAAATTCCTAGCTGTTAACCTTAACCTGATGTTAAAAAAATGAGGTAATGCATTTTATCTAAGGTATGAAAAGCACTTCTAAGTGTTTGAGATCTCATCTGCCAGGTTTATTTTCCTCCACATCTCAGTTTCAAGTGCAAGTGTCTAGAGATGCAAACTAATTGCTGACACTTAGCATTTGAACTAAATATGAGAGTAGGCTTGTCCAACTGTTTCACTCCAGTAAACATTGTTAGAAGGTTTATAACACTAACCTGAATTAAGCTTTTGTGTAGTTTTCAGTAGACATTTTACTAAAAAACCATTGAATTAATGTTGCTTATTTGCTCAATGCTCTTCACTTGCATAAACTTCAAGAAAAATGCAGAGATCACTGTTCATCTTGGGAGAACTGGTAGCTAAATACAAAGGTCTGATAATAAAAACCACAGTTAATGTAGTCATTCAAGTAATTTGAGCCAGTCTTTCTGTTAATTTTGTACTTTGGGAAAATAAGACCTTTTTACCAGTAAAAAGCAGTACTTTTACTTATGAGAGGTACCATATTACCAGTTTATTTAGGAGCCCTGCAGCTTCTTATTGACCTAAACAGCTTGTTCTGTAAGGACTTGTTGCCAGTCCTAAGAAATATTGAAAATGAATCTGATTAAAATACTTGTTGACCTTGTTCCTTATGTCATGGGCATCTCCTCACAGGTTTGGAAATGCAGTCCTGAAAAAGGAAACACAGGAAAAAAACCCCAAAGCAGTTAACATCCAATTGTTTTCCTAAACAGATGCTTACCCTTTACTTAGTGAACAGACTAAGTTCACATAAATAGCACTGTGTTCACACAAATTCCAAATATCTATACTGGAAGAAATAGCAAATAATTAATAGCAGTTTTCTTCTGCTAAACCAGTTTCAGGAAACATGTAACTTCAAAAGAGAATGGATGTAACAATGCAAACTTTGACCCAAGACTACAACACAGGGAGCTTCACAAATACATTGTTCCTAGTTCCCTGCAGCTGACAAGTAGAGGTGTTCACCAGGACTTCTGGCCCGGACAAGGCTTGGTTAGAAAAGCCTCTGTGTTCTTCAACAACAGTTTTTTTTGAAAGCCAAAATAAGTAACCAGCAGAAGTGTATTTATTATCCTAATCTCCAAATTTGCACGCTTCTTACTGCTTTCCTGACAGGATGTTTTGGTGGACAGTGTGTCCCTCCCTTAAGGTCAAGACAGGACAGGGAGTAGATCTTCACCCTTTGGAACTGGAGCCATTTTAAACAATGATGCACCTTTGATATGTGACTGTCTGCAGAGAAGAGCAGTATTAGCTGCAGCACTTCCTCATATTGTTGTGTACTCAGAGGCACGTCACTAGGAAAGTCTCAAATCTTTACAAAGTCCACATTGTAAACTGAACTGTGTGCAAAGCTATAACTTACGAAAACTCCATTTCTTGAAGACCTTTGTACTGATTAGTTTAAAACTCTGCCCTTGGTTTGTAGATACAATTTAGTGGGCTGTTTTGCTCCAGGTGACACAGCTGTTTTAAATAGCAAGATACATGCTGAGGGAGTTTTTTGGTAGCATTTGGGTTTGTTTTTCTGTTTATTTTTTTCCCCAAATCGTGACTCTTAATTTGCATACTTCAGATCTATATAGACTGACTTTAGACACCTTTATATAGTAGAATTAGAGGGCTGGGTTGGTAGGGATTCTTTTATTATTATTATTTTAAAGCAGTTTTCTGCTGGAAGTTTTCTTGTGAACTTTCTTCTGTGTAGGAACTAATTTCTGTCCTTGCAGTGCTGTGAGTTGCTGTTTAAGTGAGTGCTGCTTGTGGATTATTTGTACTATTGCTCCTCATTATGTAAGCTTCCGAGTTTGAAAAAATATCACAGTGGCATGGATGTAACACTTTGAGAACTCTTTGACACAAGCAGTGCAAGAGGTATCATGCCAGTTAACGGTGATGGGCTTATTTGTTCACTGGCCTGCAAACTGAATTCTGAACCAGCAGTTTAATGTGTTTTCCCAGGTGTAGCACTCTGCTTTTGGGGGGTGTTGGTCCAAAAAATCTGTCCTTAAAGTGTTCTCCAGAGAAGCTGAATTCCATTTTACTGCTGACACATAACGTGTTTCCAGATGAGTGCAAAGGAGCCCTCTTTGTAAATTAAAATTAAATTGTGAAGGGGATTCTGTGTATGTGTGCTCTGTGTTGTGGTGGTGTTTTTTTCCCCAAAGATCTGAATGTAAGTCTGATCTCTGATTACAGCTCAAAGAGCTACCAGAAGATCTACTGTAGTGGTTTGATAAGTGGTTAGCTCTTCTGGGAGGAGGGTTGGGAATGGATATCAATTTTCATAAAAGGTTTGATTTTTCATGTTCAAATAAAAATAAAAAGCTGCTTTATTCAGGCAGTAAACTCTACTCACCAGAATGACTGTTGAAACAAAATCATTCTTGGTACACAAGCTGTAGATCTGCTTCAAGGTAGCAGTTTTAAGTATTGTTATTTGATAGGATTTTAGGATTTAATTAGGAAGTATTTGACTTGCAGAGAACCACATGCCAACTTAGGCTAAGTATGTAGAATTCTAATAGAAGAATAGTAGCATAATTAATATCAACTAGCAGTTTCATCAGGGATGAAATTATTTTGTAATTCTAAGTAAATCAGAAATAGTTTTGGTGCACTCATGGCAGTTATAAAGCAAATATTTCGCCTTTAAAGGGAAAAAAAAGATGTAAAAGGATTGGTGAGGAAATCATGGCAGTCTCTTTGGGTTAGATTTAATATTCACAACATAGTGATGTGTTGACTGCTGTGATGAAAACTTGCTGTTAGTACCTTCAGTGGGATGGGGAAGAGGGGATTAGAGCTGTGACTTTCCTACTGAGAGCCTTTAATTTTGGTTTCTACAGAAATGAAGAGGACAATTGTCCACCCCTGAGTCTTCCTGAATATAAATGTGATGTTGTCTTTCACTTACCATGGGTTCTTTTTCTTTCTTTGTTTTTAGCTAAGAAGTGCTTTCTTTCCTCAGCTGTTTTTCATGGAACAGAAAATGGAGATGAAAAGGAATGGCTTCTCCTTTAGGCTGCACAGAGGCTCTTTGGTCTGTTTCTTTTCTTTGCATGGGTTGCTGAGAACTGGAATTGGTTGGGGCAGCAGGACAGTGCATCTGGGAAGCTGAGAGGGAAGGGCACAACAGAGCTGTGCAAGACCAATGCCTTCACTGTACATAGTCTTCTCTAACCCACCATCCCACAGTAGTGATTTGGATCAGTTTAATTCAGGTAGCATTTTAATGTATGAATGAATGGAGCGAGATAACTGTGGAAGAGCCCACAAGAGTTATCTGGCTGGAAATCTGGCCCTAACTCACATTTTGTTATTAATATTAGGACTTGATTTTGTATTTTTGTTACTTGAAGACTGAGGGGTTTTTCTTCCCCTCACTTTTGCCTAGAGGATATTTATCTGTGAGTGAGGGTGTTCAAAACATGATACTTTGGTGTATGTTTAGATGGTGATTGATGTTGGGGGTGGGTATTTCCTGATACTTAATGATGGTTTAGAAGAGTTAGTCATCATTGGCCAGGAAATACCAACTCCAGATTAGATCGAGTTCAATTATCTGAAAGATATTTCAGTGTCCATCTGAATGTGGTACATTGCCAGAGACATTATGTTCATAATAGCATCTTGTTTTAGTGTTTAATTATAGAATTAGTGGCTGTATGTGGGTTCTGTGTGCTATAAATATGCCATCTTGAAGTCACTACCTCTGCTGCCCCAAGTTTTGGGAAGTGGTCAGGCAGTGTTGCCTAAAAGTCGACTAAAATTCTGTAACTGCAAGAATTTTGGGTTCTCAAATGAAAGACTACATAGTACCTTTCTCCCTCCCTGCCCTTGGCCACCACAATTGCCATCTATGTAAATTTTGCAGTGTATTTCAGGTTGGAATTCAAACTGCATCTTTTCAGGTGAATCAAGTCCTTTCTACTTTCTAAATGGGTGTGATGGTTCTCTGCTTTTAGTCCTCTGTACACATGTTAGTTTGTACTTGGCATGATAGAAATAAGTAAGTTTGTTTAAGAAAAATGGACAGAAATGCAGAAGCTAACACCATTACCAAACAACCAAATGGAGAGGGGGGGTATATTTGTAGACTCCCTTTCCAGAGATACTTATTCTGGATATTTGCTCTAGTCTTTACGAGGTAAACCATGTTGACTGAATATATTGTGGGAGCTCAAGAGGGGTAAAAACCACCAGTGACTTCTTTAATTCAGGGCTGAAGGGAGAAATTCTGGGAATGTCTTCCTAGCTGCCTCTGTATCTCTTCTGCCTTTTGGCCTCTTTCCTTCTCAGGACAGGTGAATTTTTCCAGCTCTAATCTTGTAAAAAACATATATTGGGGCTTAGCTGTGTAATTGTAGGCCTCTATGCTGCCATTAAGTATTAAGCTCCTTTGGAATAGGCTGAAACTTCATGCTGTCTAGGCTTGTAACTGTGTTATTAGAACACCTTGGGATCCTGTCTGGACAGTTATTTTTGTAGGTGGGTGCTGAAGAGTAAAGTAGCTCTGTCAGTCATAAAGACAAACTTGAATTAGTGAAAGCAGGATTCACGAATAACACGAAATTCATAAACATACTACATGCTGTACATACCCAAATGTTTCACTCTGGACCTTATCCTGCTCCTTCTTGTTTTTTACAAGCTTTCTTATGTTATCAGTGAACACAGCTGGAGCTGGCAAAACCTTTTGTAAGCCTTGAAGATGCAGAGGAAATGAGACATCTCCAGTGGCCTGTCCCACTGATGCAATTGCTCAGGCTTTGCAGAAAAGGCAGGGTGTTGCTGGAGGTTTCACTGAAGTTGTTGTACCCAACTGGAGGACTGTTGTTGCCTCCTAAAACTTACTGGTTTTCATTCTCTGTCACAGAAGGATGGACTTCATGAGCAGATTAACTGCAGGAATAATAATAAAAAATCAGTAGATTGTATTTTTAATTTTATGTGGATGTGTCAGTTGTTGCTCTGGTGGAATGTAATAAGTGACAGTCACAGTAAGCTGTGCTAACTTCTACAGCAGCCTGTTGCTATTGCTTCTGATTGAGTTGTCCTAAGGTATTAAAACTGTAGTAGTTTGTTAGAAAATGTTTGCTTGGAGTCTCAGAACTGATGCAGGCACTACCAGAATGTGTGCAAATCAAGGCAGCTGAAGGTGGCTTTGGCTTGTGTATGCCGCAGTGTTTCCCAGATCTGAGTTAGGCACCCTGGCTGTGGCCTTTGAGGCCATGTGCAGTTGGTTTGGGTTTCCCAAAGTGTTTCAGTGCACCTGACCCACCATGAAGGCTGTCCAGGCCTTTCCTGTTGCGTGTCATATCTGGATGCCTGATGTGAGGGGGCGTGGGTGGTGCAGAGGATTTGCAGGGAGTGTCTCAGGGCAGCCTGTCCAGTGAAGCCTGTGTCACAACTACATTCTTGCCTTACCTTCTCTCTTGGAGAACTTTATCTTTTCATGCTCTGAGTTTTGGGGAACTGTATTGTCTGGATTTGTCTGTGGTGTAACTGACCAGGTCTTTATGGGTCAGTGGAGTCCTATCTGTGGAGTCCTTAAAACAACAGACTTTTTTTTTTTCTTTTTTCATATGGTAAGTAAAGTGTTATGGAAACCAACAGCTTAATACTATAGGTAAAAGTTTATGTTTTTTAGTTTTCAAAACCTGGGTGGACAGGATTAAAATTCTTGAAGGAGTTATTTGTTAGCACTTTGTTTGAATTAGGTACAGCAATGTACTCTGACAGTTCTTCTCTTTGACTGGTTGTGTAATCTGTTTATTCCCTGAACTAAGCTTGTGATTTTCCCCACAATTTCTTAAAAACTGAATACCACATTTTTTTGTCTTATGATTTTGTGAGCTTTAGAATTTGAGAGATTCTATGAAAGATTATAAACAAATTGTGGGGCATCCTCAGGAAGTTTATTCCTTTTAAAAATGTGTACGCTAATATAACTAAGAACCTTGTGTAGAAGTGCTCTTTGTATTCTTGGAATTCATCTCAACCTAAACCTTTAACTTCAGTGAGATTGTTAAAAAGTCCCTCTAATTGTTTGCATAGGGAGAATCTTTAACCACTTAAAATAGATCCAGAAAAGGTTACTAGTTACTGCTATGTTGAAAGTTTGAACCTTTGAAATGTAATATAATGTAAATGTAAATAAACACAGGGTGTTCTTACAGTGTATTTAGTAGATAAATGTTTCTCTGGTTTGAAGGCTTGAGTCTTGCCTAGTTTTAAACATCATATTCATTAAGCTGATGCTATTAATATTCAGACTTCTACTCAAAATCTATTTCTTCTGTGATGCCAGTCAATAATTAGTCACTATAAAAGCTGGATAAGATGTCACTTAGCAATAGCTGTGCCAATGATGAGGTAATTTCTTTTTATTAATGTTTTAGTTGTTATTTCCTTAATTTTTTTCTTCTCAGACCTGGGACATAATGCTTAGTCAGTAATACTGACACATATAACCTGCTCCCATAATCTCTAGGTAACTATATCTATGAAAAGCACATTATTTCTTTCCTTTCCCATTCCCAAAATAATTGTGTAAAGGAGAATCAGAGTCAGAGGTCTGAATTCTGAATTTGTACCAGAGGGAGCATAGATTTGCTTCACACGATGGTCATCAACCTGAGATACTTAGGTTTTACAGAGGTGTTCAGGCATCCCTCTTGCTGCTGTGTTTAATTCCATTGGTCCCTTCTGGAGTCTCCCTTCAAACACAACGGGAGCTCTGCTGAGAGCTTCACATGTTGTAGCTGGTTTAATTTTACTGACATAGTTGTTTTTATGTGTAACATAATACTATTATCCAGCAGGAAATACAGTCTCCTACTGTGAATCTCAAGACAGTCAAATATTTTAGGAATGCTTTCCAACCTTCTTTCCAGTATCAGGGAAATATGTATGTTAAATAGTCCTGTTCTGCACTACCCACGCCCCTCTACCCCTTTAGGGGAAAAAAAATACAAGTTTACTTTAAGTGTCTTCACTCTTGTGAAATGTAAGACAATTTTTAAAATTATTTTCAGATATTCATTGTTTTGTAAGTCTAGGGTGGCTTTTAGAACAGGAATGTAGCATTATCAAAATTTAAAAAATCCTTTTTAATAGAAAAGACACTTACCTATAGAGAATATTTTGAAAAATAAAAATGTTCTTAGTAGAACAACACCCTCCCCTCTCCATCAAACAAACAAGCAAGCAAAAAAAGGGAGTAAGACAATTTAACTGCAAAAACTGGAGCAGATCTCATGTATGGGCAGCTATGAATATGATCTTAAGCTTGGGCAAACTTTAGGTATGTTCAATGAAGTTAACTTCTGTGGTCAGTCACATCTTTTGGGATTCTTGCCTTACTAGTTAATCTGTTTTTTCACACAAATTTTACTTGTTTTATGTAGAAAACATAAATTCAATAACAGGATTGTATGCATTGATGTGTAATATACAAGGGGGGGGGTTTCTGTACCCCAAAATTCTGATTTCTTTCCCAGCCTTTCTTCTTGGTTGCTCTGTTTCTGTGGGCATTCAGAACATGCAGGCCGTGTGCCTTAAAGCAGGCCATTTCCTGAATCTCCTCTCATTCCTTAATTTTGTGTGGCTGGAACTTTGCTCGGTGTGTAATTAGTATTTGGGTCTCCCACATATGGCTCCAATCTCCTCCTGTATCTCCAGCAGGGGATATTTATAGCAAGGCCGCCTAAATGCATTATTCCAGCGGTGAGAAACTGACTCGGTGCACATTGCGATTCCTCCTGCGCCCATGTCTGTGGCCAGCTGCAGAGTGCTGGCATGCATTGCATTCCTGGGTGTGGTTGTAGGACAATCCAAGATAACCTCGGTTATCTTGGCTTTGTTACAGCAGCCTGTTGCGTTTTAGAAGTTCATGTTAAAGGCTATGAAAGGCATTTTAATCCCAGGCTCTGAAGTTATTCTGTCACCTTCATCTTTACTTCTCCTTTTTTGTAAAAATTCAGGGAGAGAGAAGTTATAGGAGGAATTAAAAAGGCCTGTGTAGATCACTAACTTGATATTTCAAAATATCGGAATAAAAATTTATGTAGTTGTGATTGCTTGTCAGGTCTGGGGTTTAGAATCCAGGGCATGCTGAGTTTCATCCTGTTCTTTCTGCTGTAGTTTCAGGGTTCAGGAGGTTTCATCTTTTATCACCGGTAAGACTACTACCAGTCAGAATGACAGTAACGTTTAATCTTAAGAAACTTCTGAAATTCAAGTTGATGGACCAAGAAAGGACTCAGCCTTGAGTTGAACTTGATAACAGAAGGACCAAGTACAGGAGAGAAGCTGAACATGGAAAAACCCATTGTACCTGTCAGGCATGATGCACATGGACTGCAACCCTTTCTGGTGATAAGGAACTTCCAATAGGCAATAGTGAATATGAGTGTCCTGGAAAGTGTTGTCACTTCATGGTGTTGTCATCGCTCAGTCTCAAGACTTGGAAGAGCTGAGGAAGTTCTGTTGGTTTGTGTAGTCAGACACTGTGTACTTTATAAAGATGTTTCTATATAATCCCTGTGTAAACAGTGCTGGTGGTCAACTTGACTAGGTGTATTTCACAACAGAGAGAGATGCAAAAGGAGAATGTGATTTTTGCCCCTTCCTTTGTACAGTGTTTTCTTACAGACAGTCAGGGAACAATATAAGAACCCTGAACTCATTAAATACTTAACTTATCCTTAATTAAAAAGGAGTGACTTAAGTAGGCTGCCCTTGAAAATAGTTATAATATTTGCAAATTGATAGGTTTCATTGAAGAAGCCTTATTTATGTGAAATACTGAGTGTAAATAACTGAAGAACATGTTATTGAACTGATGATTGATCTTTTGGGGTGATACTTGTGAGCTCATCAGCTTTGCCTGACCACTGCAAAATCCCAGTTTGGTGTTAGTCTTAAATCTGGTTAGTGTGAAATTTGAAAAAAGTGGTTTGTGGCTTGCAACAACACTTTTTGAGGCGTGTGATTCAAATGCCCATAGGCACTTGCATAATTTTACTGTCATGAGACTAAATTGGTCAGAGAAACACATGTAATAGCTACTTGGCTTTTTCTGCTCCGACTTTATTGAAGTTCTGTGATAGAGGAATCCAACTCTCAAGTCTCAGTGCTGACAAAGCTGAGCATTGGTGCTTGTAAGAAGCCTTTATATAAAAGCTTTGAGCATCTCTCACCTGCAGTGGTTAGACTGATATAATGTTGAAAAAATCTCTCGTAGAGAGGTGAATTCTGTAGTTCTTGTCTGAGAATGCTTTCCTTTTCCAGAAAGTAATACCACTGGAGGAGACCACTGCCTTTAGACGTGCTGTTTGTTTGGTGCGATGTGTGCAGCTTCAGAGAGCTGCAGGTAAGATGCTGTTGTGTAGATGGTCTCAGGAGGTGGAATTTGAGCTGGAAAGATGCAGTGCAAACAAACCATAAGCAGAGTAGAAGGGTGGCTCTGTAATACAGATAATTGCAGTGCACCTGATGGACAGGCAGCCTTTGGAATGAAATCTGACCTTTGGGAAGTAATGTGATGTTTGAGCAAGTGCTCGATTATCTGGTTGGGCAAACTTAGGCATTCTGCTGTAGACAGCCTTTGGTTTGCTAGAGTTTTGTTGATTTATTTTTGCAAGACACCAATTGTCATCAGTTAACCAGGGTGAAGATTGAAAAAGCTGCTGGAAAAATGGTGCAGTTTGAGTGGACTTTCTAGGTTCTGCCATGTGCACTGATGTGTTCTGGCCAAGTGAAATGTATGCCTTTGGTAATATCCTCAGAGGTGGTGTCCTCAAACGGGCATAAGGTGATGCATGGTCCTCCAGGGGTTGTGGTCAAGACTGACTCTTCCAGAACTTGCCAGCAAGAAGGGATTATCACAAGATATTCTGAGTTGAAAGAAATCCACAAGGACCATCAAGATGAGATCTTAAGTGAATGGCCCATATGGGAATTGACCCCACAGTCTTGGCATTATTAGATCATGCTCCAACCAACCGAGCTTATCTCAGTGGCACATTATGCCAACTTCTTAGGAGATCTGATTTTCCTAGAGCAGAATAAGCTCACTTTCGACCTCAGTTCAGTACCTATGTCACCAAGTCACTATTTGCATTCCCTGTTTGTACCTTCCATTCCTGTGAATGTAGTAAATAAGATGAAGTTTAATATATGTAGAGGAATTGTAATTAAGGAATGTATAATTGATTCCTTGTGAAGGAAGGTGGTGTTCTTTCCCACCTAATTTTAATGACATTCTAAATGGTGTTGTCTATATTGTCAATGTCCGATATGCTGCCTATTTTATAAGAGAAAACTGCAAAATCTGTGAGATTTACTTCTTTAAAATTTTCTGGACTTAGAAAGGGAAGTCAGGGCATACTGTTAAGAATGGTGATATATGAATGAAGTAGTTGTGCTACATTATTGTGTGTGCTGCCAGAATAATGGAGGTGCTGTTCAAATCAGTGGACTCTGACTACCTGCTGATGAAGATAACACAGTTGTGACTTCTATGGCTGTGTGAGTCTGGCAGCACAATATCCAGTGTCCTTTTCATTGAATCCCTATCATGCCTGCCTTGCTGCTGCATGCCAGCTGTTCCATTGCAGGCATTTTCAGACTGCCTTCCTCTTCATCCTGTTTTCTGTTGCCCAGCTCAGTTGCCACCCCAGGATGCAGCTGTCTTTTATGGAAGTAGGGTGATGTTCTCCATACCAAGATGGCAACACAAGGCACATGATTTCATCTGTCAGCAGCAGCGTGACTTCCTGTTTTCCCCAACTGTACAGCTCATACTGCTTTTATGTCAAACTCAAACCAGGAGTGAAATTTGTTGCTTGCCACTTATGGGCATCCATCAGCAGGCAATGCTGAATATGGCAATGGTAGAATCTGAATTATTGAGGGGAAATTCATGTGAGTGGTGCCTTGGTTACCTTCTGCCACTTGCTCTGTACTGTGTCTGGTTTTTGAGGAGTGACTTGCAGAAGTGCACTGTGCTGCAGATGAGGAAAGGCTGCCTTTGGGTGCAGGATTTCGGGGTCATCAGGTGGTATTTCTGTCTTTGCTGAGCTTGAAGCGTCATTGATTGCTCTGATGGACTTGAGAATGAAGACAAATTTTCCTCTTTATTTCCTATTTGACTTTTCTTGTTCTTTTGCCAAGCAATTTAAAGTTGGGAAGATGACAGGTGTATGATTCAGGAGGCTATTGCAGCCGTGTGGTTTTCCAGCATGTGTTACTTATGGGCAGTGCACTTTCTGGAACTCTCTGCCACCAAACTTTGTGTGCTGCAGCAGATCATTGTAGCTGTTTTACTGTGGTGAACAACACTTGATTTAGAAAGGTGAGATACACCTGTGGGTTTCACAGTTCTAGCCTAGCTGAGGTCATTCATGGTGTGTTCATGGGGACTGTTTGGCATCACTGGAGCTGCTGAATTGCCACTGCTGCTGGAAGCCCTGCTGCAGTCCTGTACTGACTTGTGGGCAGCCTGATCTCCCTCTGGGAGAACATGACCTGCCACACAGCTGTGGAATTCATTTCCCCTTCTGAAGGAGATGGAAGTGTGTTCCCACATATGATAGACAGCATCCTACTTTGCTTAAGATCATGCTGGGGGTGAGGAAGGTGATTTCTATACCAGTAAGAAAACTACATACCTCTCTACTTCAGGGTGACGTTAATATTAAACTTTTTTCCTGGGTTTGAACAACTGTAACAAGACAGTCAAAAGCTTGATTTGTTTGAATAATGAACATCTTTGTCTTTTTGTCCATGTCTCAGCTGGCAGCTTAAAGACAGTTAATAGGTGCTCAATTGCAGTACAGTATGCAGTATTTCTGTAGTTCTTATCAGCCCTAGCTGACAAAATGTTTTACTGATGGCTTGAGATGTTTCTGACTTAATTCAGCATATATGGTTTGTAATTATATTTTCATTTGAAGCTTTTGAAATAAGAACACCTTTTCATGATCTTTTCATGACTGTAATCTTAAATTGACCATTTATTTACAGATTGGGGCTAAAATAAACACATTTAGAGTCAGTTAGGTAGGAAAACTGTTAATGAGTAACAGTGAGACAGTTTTGTGAATATTTATGGGATTTTGGTATTCATGGAAGAGGGTAATAGTCTTAGCTCCTTGTATAGATAAACTGAGGCCCTGAAAAGCAGCCCTGGCATTTTGAGATGCATATCTTAACTTGGTCTTTTAATGTATGATTGGTTAACTTTGAAAGTGGTTGGTTTAACTTCATCTTACTAAGTGTTCTGTCTTACTGCATCAAGCTTATGGGAACAATTTTGATCTTAATTTCCAGATCTTGTGGACAATTTCAGTGGAGCTTTTTCATTATTATGTGAAGGTTATTTTAAACTGTTTGTGTTAGAATGCACGTTCTGACCTTTTCTTAATAATCATTTTGAGATGTGAGCATAGCTTGTGAAGAAAGCACACATGCAAAGGCTCGTTCTTGGCTTTTAATGCATGTTTGTTTTTTGTAGCAGAAATTCTGTGCTGATCTTGAAAGAGATAAAATCTGTATGCTAACAGAATTAATATTGGGAAGAGAAAGCTAACAGAAAAAAGTTGAGTTAAAATCCCAATATTTTGTCACCAGTAAGGTGGTACAGTAAGTCTTAATCCATTATATTCTTGTCCATTATATTCTAGGACTTGTCCTTCTGAATTACCATAGACCTAATTTTTAACTAGAAGGTAAAATGCTGATGTGAGTTCTTGCAGTTCATTTAGTAGGTAAAGCAGTTTTACAAGTTTGGAGCAGTTTTTCTCAGGCAGTGACATGAAATTCACATATATACCTCCTTCCCCCCACCAATGTTATATTAGATAAAGCGGTTTAAATATTGTTTACAAGCTGGAAGTAAATTCATGTTGTTGGTCTTGGAAAGACTAAATGTTTTGACTAGATTGTTAGAGAAATGAACATATTGCTTTCATTTCTTAATTAAAGCTTTCATTAAAAAAACCTTCATTATCATGAAGGAATTTTGTAATTATTAATTTGATTTTAGATTAAAGGGTAGAAACCATCTCTTTGGATGTATACAGAGTTATTTATGTAGAGAAATCCATTTTCATTTCTGGGTATACTTAAAGTGAGTTTGTGTAACTGAATTTTCTTTTCACTGAGTTTAATGGAAGTAAGAAAAAAACCAACAAAAACCATGATCTGGAGAGGAACCCCAGGATTTATTGATGTCTGAAGCTTTATGTGATAATTCTCACTGAGCTTGTAGTTGTGGATTTGTAAGTTTATTGCTGGTCAAAAATAACATGTTACTAATTTTAATGACCATCATGAAATCTGGTAACTTAAGTGGAAGGAAATGTCTGAGAGATTATTATCAGTGTTTAAAAAAACAGTGCCTGTGAGATTTTGTAGCAATAGCAGTTGGAGCTATGTACAACCTCCATAAAGACCAACATTACTATCTTTAAAAGCAAAAGGCTTTAAATGCCAAGTGATAGGAAGAGGGAGTTGGGGAGGGAAGTATACATGTGTTTATAAGAGCAGACATGAAAAACTTTACTTGGAGTTCTTCCAAAAAACCTCAAACCTGAAATGCAGACTGATGGATGTATTCTTTTATCACTTAATTCCAAAGAGATCACCCCTTCCCTCCTCTCTCCTGTTACTCCAAATGAACATATGCAAACATTGAAATTAGTAAGATGGAAGGTTTTGGCATAGGTCTGAAAAGCTTCAGGTCTGTTGCCATGAATAAAGAAAAATCCAGCTTTGACTGGAGTTGTGGCAAATTATTATTGCATAATAATTCCAGATTGTGAGGTTATTCTTTAAAGAAACACTTGAAATTATCTAAAAAACCACATTGTCTTGTCAGATACAGGGAGAAAAGGCTGTAAGTTCCCAGGTGAAACCTTTTATCGCCCATATTGGACTTGACTTTATCACTTTATCATCTCTCCTTTATTTCAGCCCATAGATTTTTTTTTTTTTTTTAATATCCATGGAGATGACTTGACTATCCATGGAGATGGTTATAGCTTCAAGAGAGAGGGATTTTTAAGAAAAGTACTATAGCAGAATCTGAGGGGGGGAAAAAAAGGAAGTCACCAAGTGAACATATTCTTGCTGCTGTCATATGAACATTGTTCTGGTAACTGATTCTACTACACTTGGGTTTGGGGAACGTTTTTTTCCCAAAATTACATGCATCAGGATTTTATGAAGGTAAATGCTTATAAAATATATTTCTTTAGTTATATATATAGTTTTCTATATATAATTTTCAAAATCACTGAAGTCGTGCTTAGATCAGAAGGCTTTGCCATAAGCAGGCATGGGGAACATTAGGCACAAAGTGAGGTTTTACATGCTGTGTCATCATAAGGAATGCTAGTTGTCTATATAGCAAATGGTACCAGAGAGTGGAATTGTGTTGGAATTCTCTGTTTAGACACCTCTCACAGGGAGTATGGTGACAGATTCCTTAAATATTTTGTGAGTTCTGTGGGTGATGAAACACGTGGCTCGTATTAGACTCTAGAGAGGATGCAAAATATTTTTAAAGGTATTTAACTGGTGAGAGAGTTCAGAAAGCATTGCATTCTGTGTGCTTAAAGGAATTTATAGTTTATATCTGGCTTTGTTAAGCTAGCTTCTGATTTGATTACAGCTGTGTAAAGCAAAAGGATTTGGGAAATAATTATGTTAGTTCCTTGTGCTTTGTAGAAAGTTATTATGAAAAAAGTATTATGGAACAACTCAAAACTTGCACTGGACATTGATTCCTACTATAATAAATAAGATTCATATAAAGAAAAATTTATGTTCTTAGAAGTCATACCGTAGTTGCAATGCTGAACACTAGAGTGAGTTCCTAAAAACATTCTGCCTATCTTTTACGTGAAAGTGAACTTTTTCTGTTTTTAGGCTTAATGAGGGATGATCAAATGATTGTCTGATATTCTGACAGCCAGAAAAAATGACTGTATCTTTTCTCTGGGCTCATTTTTATTATTAAAACCTGCCACTTTTTCACAAAAGCTTGGTACAAAGCTTCACGATTTCACTTTGAGTTCTAAATTAATATTAAAAATGCCTTTTGTGTCGCTCGCCCTCCTCCTTCTTTGCATTGGCTGCAGTCAAAAGTGTGGTTTATTTAGCGTGAAGAAAACCCACAGATAAGAGGGCCTTAATTATATTTAGCTGTGGAGGATGGGAGCGATTGAAGTGTCTTTGAGCTGCCCGGGAACAGCTGCCAGGCAGTGACTGAGTGGAGTGCTTGGGCCCAGTGCAGTAATGGTGTAACAAGGACTCATCTGTCATGCTGTGAGTGACACACTTCGTGGCAGTTTAAACTAATTTTCATTTCGTAAGTGGGATTGACTACTGCACTAAGACATTGTTGCCACAATAATTCAAATTTTGTGAGCTGTCTGGAATATACAAATTCATTTCATTTCAACGTCTTGAGCTACTGAAACTTCTGCTCCTGTGTGTTTGGGAAGGGGAGATCCTTGCATGTAGTGAGCCAGCTCTTGGTGGTGCTGTGACAGCTGCAGCACGGAGGTGTGGCCAGCTGGACTGGCCCTGAAGGGACACACCAGCCTGGGAGTTGTGCTGCTTCACAACAAAGGCTCCACAGCACAGTAATTCTCTGCCATACAGTCAGTGTTGGATCCTGGGAAGAACAGAAGAATAAGACATGAGGTTAGACTTCCCAGCTGGTCAGATTGGACAAAAATATTTCCTAAATGGCTGGCTGCACCACCTGCACTATAGGTTCTGATAACTTTTGGAAGTCTCAGTCAAATAATTAATCTGGATGGTTTGGGGATTTTTTTAAAAATTCCTTTCTATTTTTAGTTTTTAAACTTTCCCAAAGCTAGGAATTGTCCTGCTTGATTTTGTATCATGAAGAGAAATACTCTTTTATTGAAAGCTGGACTGCTGGAGAATTCTATTGCTGTTTCACAGTTCCAGCAAAATAAGAATTGGGAAATCATCATTCCCTTTTTATTTTCTTAACATTATGATTTTTGTAGCTTTCCCAGTAGAAAATTGCTTTTTTGAGGTGAAGACCTTTGAACTATCTCATCTGTCCTTGAGCTGAAGGTGTTAAGCAGTCCTTGCTATCTATCCTCCTTATCCTTGCTTCTTTCCTGCACCTTCCAGTTTCATTTCAGGGAGGGTATATTAACTACAAAAACCATACTGAAGGTATTGAAGCTGAGTGCAGTCTGGTCTCATGCTGCAGCTTCTTGATCACTTTGCCCTGCTCCTTTCATAGTAATTCTTACTACTGTTTGCTTATTTGACAATTAAATTTTTAGAGGACTAAACATGAGTTATGACCTTTCCTAGACAATAGTAATAGCTGAATTCATATTCATTGCTATTTATAATTACAGTGGCTTTTTTTACCCTTCTTCCATGTGCTTTTCTCTGTTGTTTTTATTACAGAATAATTTCTTCTTGTGAGATGATCTTGTATTTGTAAAATCAGTTTAATCTACTCCGGAGCATTTTGTGTCACCTGTAAACAGTTGCTGAACTATTTTCTTTTGAGAGCATACATGAATGAATGAAACACTGCTGGTTGTGGTGGAGAGCCCTCTTTGCCTCCCTGTTTTGTATCTCAGCACGCTACTACTCATGTGGATTTACCTAGTTTCTCTGTACCTGAATCCTACTTGCTGACAGACTGAGCAGCACTACTGTTCATTCCACTGAAGGCTCTCATAAAGCTGTTACAAATGTATGGTTTGTTGTTCCAAATGTTTCCAGAATGTGGCCGCATGTACTGCTGGGCTGGACCATGCTGTGGGCTGGTATGAAGCAGTGTTGCAGGATAAGTTGTCCAATATGTGGTGGCTTTTTCTTCTGTGAAACATTGTATAGGAACCAAGGGTAAAGCTTCACTATGACATTTTTTAAAGTCTTGCTAAAATATTATCCTCCTAGTAATTTGGTTTAGAGTGCAGTTGGTTCCTGGAACGCATGCTCTGGATCTGTAGCTCATTTTGTCTGCTGTCTCTGAGAGCTGGAACCAAAAATACAGAGTGTGTTTGTTTGTTTCTGGACTCCCACTAAGTAGGGAGTGATCAGGTCAACAGCACAAAGGTATGAATGACTGATTTGTATGCGACCAGACTAAGCAGCAGATGTTTGGCCTTGTTTAGTCAACAGTGATTATTTGCTTATAAAATACTCATAGGTCCTACAGAAATAAGTCCAGTGTAAAAACCTAAGATTTGTGATTGATCTACCAGTAAAAGATGCTTATTTTATTTATAAAAGATTTTTTAAAAAAAAATTTTGAAAATGCATTTATTTTCATGGGAGTTGACATACATAACTTCAAGCTGCAGTTCACGGAATTGGATGATTAAAGAACATATTTTTTGTCTGTTTCAGCACTTTTTGTACTTTTTTTAATATCTAATTTCATTTTGAATTTCAACTTGTATTTGTAAAGATACCTTTTAAACCGAGGTGTTTATGTTTGAAAACTGTTGAGTTGTCTGATATTTAGCTGCCCTACATGTAAATGATTCACTGGGAAATGACATGGCTTGGTTAGTTAAAATTATTCACATGTGTGTAGATGGGCTTCAAAGCAGAATTACTTAAACTGCTTTTCACAAGGCATGTTTCTTTACTAAACTTCTGCTCATTTTCAGTTATTATGGATAATATAATTCAACTCACTTTATATCACATCAAGTGTTTAGGAGACCTGCTTTCCACCAGTCTGCAGAATATTTTTAGAGTGAGCCTACAAAACAAGGGGATTACTGGCTTATATCTCTGCTCTTAAACCTCTTAGCATATACTGTTTAGGACCATAGTCAGAGTTTGCAGTTGCTGTGGTATCAGATGAATTGGGACATTTGCTTTAGAATAGTTATTGATGGAGAAAATGAGGCCTGCTTTCTTTTATTTGCTGAATTTCACAGGTTTGTGAGAGGCAAATGATTTATCTTATATCTGCTGAAAGGGCATTGCGTATCTTTAGGAATAACTTCTGTCTTGCAATGATCAAACTTGTATTTTTGTGACAGTTTAAGAGTATGAATGTTTCCTTGGGGTTTGTTTTGCCTACATAACCTTGTGGAATACTGACTCCTGTGTTTAATTACTGCAGTCTGGAGTTATTTTGTTTGAATAGTGTATTTTACAAAATCCTAAGATTTAGGACAGGGCCTCTGGTAGCTGAATGTTTTAGCCACATAATTGTTAACAGTGTGTTGGAGTACAGTTTGTTATTTCATTTCCTGATATTTCATAAGCTGTTTGCAATTTTTGTTTATGTCTGGCTTTTGCCAGTAAAATGTTGCTGTCATAACATTGTTTTTTTCCCCTTCTTCCACCCTCATGTGTGATGCAGATAGAATTGTCAAGTGCTCTGGAAAGAGTTGTGGAGTGCTCACATGATACCTTCCTTAGTTCAGGTATAAGACAGCAAGAAATCTGATGGATTTGAGGATGTCTTGTACTTCACATCATATGATAACAATGCATCACGATTCCAAAGAATGCTGTCAGAGACATTATTGTCACAGCTCTGATCTCTTTGGTCTTACATAAAGAGTTTAAGGTTGCCATTTTTGCTGTATTTTCAAAGTATGATCTAAATTTTGCTTTCACTGCTGAAAGGTGAGTTTTCTAGAGCTGATATGCTTCCTTCAGTAGGCTTTCAGTTATGTATCCAGCAATTTATCTTCAACAAGGAAAATCTCCTTAACTGGAACTCTAAATAATAACAGCAAAATGTGTTTGCTGGCTGAAAAATGAAGAAATGCGTCACCTTTATGCATATTTTGATAGAATGCTTACTTGTAGCATTGTGTGATTAGATGTTAATTGGGTAATGAAAGGGTGAATGGGTTGGAAAGCCGTGTGGTTAGTCAGCCTGTATTGCGAAACAGGGCTGTTAACGTTTTAGTGAGCATGCTCACACGGTTACATGCCTTCATTTGCTTCAGTGTGACAGTGCTGGATTTAATTAGATTTTATGGGATCTAAACTTACAAAAAGGCTCAAAGTTCTGCATTCAGAATCTGACACATGGGGTGACCTTTTCTTCCTTAGAAGATAAGGGTACTCTGTGTGCTTGTGCTGGTGAATAATTGCAGAGAAGCTGTTGCAGGGCAATTGCAGCAAGTTTTGGCTAACCTTTACAGTAGGCTTGGAGAGATAGGACATTACATGTTTTTGTACTGTGTAAGTGGGAGAGGAGGGGAGAGTGTTTGCATAGCAGCAATGCTTAATAAGGATTTTTCAGAGAAGTAAAACTCCATCCTGGCAGCTTCATAATAGACAGGGACAGACTATTTACCTTGGCAGCAATCAACTTGCTTTCCTAGCTTGCCTCTTTTGTTTATAAATGAAATGTTCTTAGATTGTCATCTTAAATTTAGGGACTCAAATTTTACATTAGAGAGCAAAAGAGATCTAAATGTTTTGAACTGCTTCTATTAGCAGGCTTACTGCAGGTAAGCCCGCTAAACCCAAACCTCATCTCAAGAGAATGACTTGAAACAAGCATATTTCCTCACTGATGTCCTTGTGTCCTGATTATAGCCACAATTTATAATAATGTTAAAAGTGGCAGCAGTGAACTGTATTTTATTGGAAAAAGCAATGTGAAATACTCTACTGGAATATGGAAGTGTGGGCTGTTCACATTTCCTGGTGCAGATCATTGTGGATTTCATAGTATGATTCAGGTTTTCATAATGCTCAAGAGAGAGCTGTTAAACATTAGTCTGTGGACAGGTGTGACCAGGTTGTACGTGCACAAGAACTCAGAGCCACTGAGCTTTCTAAGGATACAGATCTTCAGAGCCATGTGGAGGAATGTCTCTGGAGTGTTTTCCTAGTAAGTAGGTTAGGTAAACACATTTTTTTCAACAAGATTAAGATTATTTGCATTTCCTCTTAGGTCTGAAATATCAGGTAGCTTTGGCAGGAAGAATGCATCCTGATTCAGAAAGCTTTGATGTTAATAAATGCAAAAAAACCCATATTAGAGATAGATGAGGTTTTTGCTTTGGGTTTCAGACTCTTTTTTGCTTGGCCTTCAGCAGTATTAGGTGTATTTCACTGGGGAAGAGCACATAAAGGAGCAGATGGTTGTGCAGCTGCTTAGCCTTCACCTGTGTGTGGCCAGCAGGCACTACAGGTATGAATGAGACCTTTTTTCCCTTTTAAATTAGTATCAGGTTAATTGAATTTGTTTTATATGGAGGCTTGTAAATTTTAGAATGATCCCTATAATACATTGTTCTTAAAACTGTATTTCCCTGCTGTTTGAAATGCATACTTCTAGGAATTTTGTTAATGTGTCAATACTACTCCTGGTGGTTCATGCTTGTAGGAGGACTTTGTGCTACAAACCAGGAGGATGGCGCCCGGAGTGGGTGTGTGTGTGGCAGGGGGTGTGTTCTCTCCTGCCCCTGGGTACTGGGCATTTGTTACAGGCTGCAGAGAGTACTTTGCCCTTGTTTGACCCATGACTTTCTTTTTTCTAAATTGGTAAATAGGAAGCAGTATTAAATTCTGAAAGAAAATGGGTAGTAATCCCAGACTTGATGAATGGCTTTAAAAAACTGACTGAAGACTTAATACATGTTTTTATCCTTTTTCATTGCAAACAGAAAAGATAACAGATAACTGAATGTACATTAAATAACCTTTGTGGAGGCTAGAGTTCATAAGAAAGATAAAAAATGTTTGCGTTGTTTCTTTGTCGCGTGTGTTGGAAGTCTAAGCGGTTGCTTAGCATGAAATACGTAGCACACCCTAGCTTAAAATCTAACCAGTTGCGTTTGTGCATGCAGTTCAGGTACCCAGGTACCCATATTGTCCTTCTCCCCTGCAGATTCTCTAGCTTTGATTGCCCAGTAGCAGCAGCTGCTCTGCAAGAAACAGCTGTCTGCAGTGTAAATGAATTGCTTATCTAAAGGTATGGTTACATACTTGCAGGGGCAAACTCCTGCAAAGCTAAGCTCCAAACCTGCATCATCAGCAGCTTCCTCCTGATCCAACTTCAGTTAATATGAAAGCTTACCCATCTCTCACTGAAGGGTAAATTGCTGGCTTGTGCTCACTGAAGGGTAAAAGTGAACACAGTTGTACAGCAGAGCAGCTAACAAGACATGAATTAACATGCTGGTTTGTCTTGCAGTAATTTGTTCTGCAGCCATAACCTGATGATGCACAAGGCAATGAAGCCAAGAGTGCTTCAACATGCACTTTTATCCATGACAGTGTTGTTTCTGTCTCTGTTGTTTCTGACAGCTCTGCCCCTGAGCAGTCAGTGGACTGATAGAGGTGTAAACAGCAGTTTTGCTGTTGGTCAGAAGAATAATGATGCTCCAGCTCTCCTTAAATTTCCTTTGGAGCTCTGTTTCCAAAACTGATAAATTTGCATAAAAATAAATGGCAACATAAATTTAGAAACTCTTTTTTTTATATATATACCTTTCATAGGAAGGTGCTTTGGGAAATGGTCTAATGTCTAGTCTCATGTTGTAATCTCTTGAATTACCAAAGTGGTGGTGATTTTCATGTTGTGTGGGTGGTTTTGCTTTGTTTTGTTGGGGTTTGTTTTGCCCTTTTTTTTTTTCCCCTCCAGTGGGAATGACCATCCAGATTCTCAGCTGTCTGCAGCAAAATAACCTTGAAATGTACTGGGACCCAATGTGGCTCTGTTTCCTTATTTCTCCAGAAGGCTCGAGCCTTTCAGCCTTTGTTGACAGTTTGTCTCTGATGTAATGTTGTGTTTTGTGATTTAATTAGATTTTGAGTTCCCTATCTTGACTTTTCACTAGGTTTATCTTCAAAGTCCTCTTTCTCTGGGTCCAAGCTGGATTTGTAAAAGTGAAAAGAAAATAGAGGTTTTGGTGTTTTGGTTTGTCTTTTGGGTGATTTTACAATACTTCTAATTACATGACAAAAATAAGTTGCTAAATAAAAAAAATCAAAGTCTGATAACTTTCACCTTACATAATCCCAAAACATAGTACCAGGGTTTTTTTTACAGTAACAGTGATGCTGTCAGTTTAGTGGAAAATACCCTGATAGCTTGTTGCAGCCTAGGCTGGTGTCTGTTGTGTTGGCAGGCACGCATGGCTTGCATGGAAATGTGAAGTGCCCTACAAAGAATCCAAGTAGAAAGTGCTCACTCATCTCTCTTTAGAGCTTCTATGCAGAGATTCTGAGTTCCAGACAAAATTAGTAAAAATTTCAGCACTTGATTGGAGCAATCCATGTGCTTCGCTCCTGAATCCTCAAATACACAGCCTGTGTGATTGTTCTATTTAACACCTTCCCCATCAGGTGACAACTCTAGTTATGTTGTCCTGACACGCATGTTACCAGCAAATTAGGTATTTATAGGACATACTGGTTTGCAACCTACTCATAAGTCTGATATTTCAGAAAACCCAAGTGCGGCCATTGAAGAGAGCTTGCTGGTTGCCTGACAAGAATTTTTTTTTTTCTTCTGTTTGTCAGCATTTCTATCAGATAGAATAAGCTATTTTTAAACTGTTTGTTGCCAACATGACCTCAAAATTAGAACATGTAGGAAAATGGGTTTGGTTTTTGGTGAAAAGGAAATACTTTGGGCAAAATGCCACTTCAGTTTCCCATACAAAATGTAGTTGAGGAACTCTTATTCTTATCCTCCCCTGGGGATTGAGATTCCTGGTCAGAAGAAATGTCTGATAAGGCGCCAGTCTCATGGGCACCAGTAATGCCCGGGAGGGAGAAATCCAGCAGAATGCTCGCATAAACAAATGTTATGATAAGGCAATTAGACTGCGGTTTTTCACAAGTGATACAGTGGTTGTGTGCTGTCCTCAGTCCTTGCTTTGCTGTTCACTGAAGTTTTTGAGATTCAGAGTTACCTTGAGATCTTCAAAGCTGACACATGAGCATTACTGCATCTAATTGTATCTCCTTAAGAGTCTGTTGCCCCTTTTGGCAGAGTGGAGTGTGTATGTCCATTTGTCCCTCCCTGGAGTGCAAGGTCGGGCAGCTGGGCTGTAAGCCATGTGCTGAGCAGATTTATGCACTTTTCACTGAGGCAGCTGGAGCAGTGGTTTTGCTTATTGTGCTGTGGCACTGCCAGTCTGCAGCAGGGTCAAGAGTACGTGTGTGTCCTTATGAGCTGAGGTGCCACGTAGAGATTTGCTGCAGTATATTCCACCTGCCCAAGATGCTTGAATGGCCTCTCATGAAATCTGATTTCTTTAGACTGATGCACAGAGTCTTCCATCTGCAGTTTGTAGATCACAATACATAGCTAATATTGCTGTAATGCCTCTCTAAGCCTTGATGGAGAATAGAAGCTTTGCAGCTCCTCTTAAAACTTTGAGAATTGCCTTTGCACATTCAGAAACTTTAAAATGGCTTATGGCTTGTAAAATAAATAATGTTCATAGAAGAGTGTTGTGGTTTAACCCCAGATGGCATCCAGCTGCTTGCTCACTCTTCCTGATGGGATGGGCAAGAAAACCAGAAGAGCAAAAGTGAAAACTTCATGGGTTGAGATAAAAATATTTTAATAGGTAAAACAAAAGCCACACAGGCAGGCAAAGCAAGAAATTAATTTAATGCTTCCCATGGGTAGGCAGGTGTTTGGCCATCCCCAGGAGAGCAGGGCTATGTCACACACTGTGGTTACTTGGGAGGACAAACACCGTCACCGTGAATGTAACCCCTTCCTTCCTTCCTTCTTCCCCCAGTTCTCCATGCTGAGCATGGTGCCATATGCTGTGGGACATGCCTGTGGTCACTTGGGCTCAGCTCTTCCAGCTGTGTCTCCTCACAGCTTTTTGTGCCCTGCAGCCAACTTCATGGTAGGGTGGGGTGAGAAGCAGAAAAGACCTTGACTTAGTGTAAACACTCCTTAGCAACAACTAAACCAATGTGTTATCAACATTTTGCTCAGCCTAAATCCAAAACACAGCACTGTACCAGCTTCTGCGAAGAAAATTAACTCTGTTCCAGCTGAAAGCAGAACAGAGCTGCTCCAGTTTACTGAGTGGTAAGAAAAATGCATGTTTTTTATTTTGTTCTAATCTCTACATCCACTCAAGTAAATTCAAGAAAATATTTTATGTTCCTAGTTATGACAAGTATTTTGTAGCTATGAAGGAATGAAGTTAACACTTCTTTATAACTAGATAATTGTGATTGCGAATTCTTCAGCAACTTCCCATCCTTGCACTTATACTGCTTGTTAGACCTCCTGCCTGTTCTAGGTACCCTCTGGGGGCAGTTGCCTATAGCCTATGGCATACATCCCAACCCTCCACTTAATTTGTGTTTGGATTTGGGTTGCTTGGAGTGTCACACCTTGTTGCTTTAAAATGCTCATCAAGCAACTTTTGAGCACGGTGTTTGCTGTAAAAGTGGTGTTTGGTGTGGCTGTTTTCTAATATAGAAATAGTTCAGGAATTATCCCATATGCTGAAAGAATGCTCCAGAATGCTGCAAGACCCAGGAATAATGGAATTCAAATGCCACTGAGCTTGTGCATGTGACTACCATGCCTATGTGCACTTAAACAATTAACATCACCACACTTAAATTACCTAGTCCTAGTGATATAGTGGTGTTTTCTTTTTCCATGGGTATATCTTTGAATTATTACTTATCTTACAGTAGTTCTTTTTTTAGATGATGGGAAAAGGAACCATCTACAGAAATTAACTAGTATCATGCCACTAAGTGTGAGAATTGACTTGTTTAATTATCTGCTGCATGAGGAAGAAAGTAATAGTTGCTGAAGGAAGTTTTAGGGAGTCAGTAACAAAACCCACACCTTTTTGTTATTTGGAAAGGCTAAAGTGTGCCATGAGATACAAAACAATTTCGTATTTGTAATTAGTGATGGGCAGTGATTTTCTGTAATATTTTTAATTTCTTACTTTTGTTCAGCTCTGAAATAGTTGCATTTTGACTTTAAACTTCTTAAATGTCAGATGCCACAAACATGGATGTGTTGTTTTTTTCTCACCTGTGTCATATAGTTTTGACTGGAAGATACTAGTTCTTTTCAAGGTTTAAAATGGTGCTCCAACTGCTTTTAAAGCAGCTTTCATTCAAAGGCCAGCTATTGACACCCATAAATAGCTATATTCTGTAGTTCATTCAGTCTAATGGGAAATAAGCATATGTAATCCAATTAGATTTTGTTGCCTTGCATTCTGCAGCATCTATTTATTCAATCAAAATGAGATGTCATGGTTGTGAGGCGGCTTCTTTTTCAGGAATGACGACCAAATCTCAAGAAGCTTTTCAGTATGTCTTCAGTATTCCCCACTTTGTAACCCATATGATTTTACTTCTTTAGGTGAATATTGAGTCTTTTTATTAGTAGTAATTTCTCTGATAGCTTCCTGGCTAACTGTAATTTGAATCTAGTAAAGGTGAGCATGTCTACAGTGCAGATTGCATTGTATATAGAAGTTGATACATGAAGGCATAGTGTATACAAAGTGTTGAGTTCTAGGCTTCAGAAATGTATTTGCAGCACTGTCTTCCCCTTTTGAAGAAGCGCATTTCTCATTTAACCATAAGCATTCTACCTGTAGACTAAGCAAGGGCTGAACTGTTCCCCTCAGTAAAAATGTGAACCTATCTCTTGCACTTAATGAGCAGCACAAGCTCCTGATTTTAGGAGCAGTTTTAGAGCTATGAATCCTTGCCTTGCATGAGTGCCTTGGCAGCTTTTGCTGTTGGTGTCCTGCTTGGTTGCTTTAGGTAGGCGTTTAAATTTGGGGAGGCAGGATTTCATGTGCATCGCTCTTCAGAGCTTCTCTGTCAGCTATTTGAGGTAACAGTAGGCTCCCAGTAATAGTTATTCCTGGGCCTAATGCTTCAGTTGCTGTGGAGGGATGTTAAACAAGCAATGCGGATTTGTGTTTTCCATTTTGAATTGAATATCCATCTTTCTCTGAATGCATGTCCGAAATATTTTCCTCTCACAGGCCCTTCCATTCATCTTTGCAAAAGCTCGGGTTTTCCACAGCCTCATTTGTCATGATAGTGGTTGACCCAAAGTGGCTAAATGTGTGTTTGGTGCCTAATGGCAGTCTTCTTTTTTTGTTCTTCTAGGACGTGAAAATCTGAGAAATGAACAAATTACGGCAAAGCTTCAGGAGAAAGAAAGATGTTTATGTCCCAGAGGCCAGCAGGCCTCATCAGTGGCAGACTGATGAAGAAGGTGTTCGAACTGGCAAGTGTAGCTTTCCTGTTAAGGTAAGAGTTTCTGCTTTTCTTTTGGATATCCATGAGGTACTCTTGCCATGAATTATTATTTGGGGTTTTTTTGGCAAGCGCAAGCCAGAGACATGCTTCATTACACACCGACCTATTTTACAGTCAGCTCTCATTGCAGAGGATGTGGCTTTTTTCTTAAAACCAGATGGCTCATGTAACAAATACCTTGGAAAACCCGTCTGAGATATCCTGCATTATTATCTAGTTGAAATAAATCATGTAGCTAGGTAGAGGAGTAATACAATATTTGTCTTCATTTTTTTGGAAGATCAGAAGTGATAGACTTCTTGGATTGCATGGAAAGGTACTCAGTTCTCTCTGTGTAAAGTGTACTTGTGGTTACTGTTTTACTTGTAAGGTAAGTGATGGGCTGTGCTTGGAAGGCAATCCTGCCTCTCTCTTGATAGTTGAAAATATTTTCTAGTAACACCTGGGATTTCAACCAGGGCATGAGGTTAGAAGCACTTGCTGACTTCTGAGAATGCCTCTGTGCCGTGATTTTGTGTGTGTATATTACAGACTATTAATGCATATGAAACAAATTACCTTTTAAAATTCTGGTAACTCATTCCAGATTATCAGAGTATTATGAATACATACTTACTTATTTGTGTTCAATTTTCCTTTCTCTTTATTTAAGAAACAATAATTTAATACTTGAGATTAGTATTTAATAGTAATACTTAATAAATACCAGAATAAAAATAAATTTAAAATTTAGGGAGGCTTGTTGCATATGCTCCCAATTCCTCCTCAAGGCACACTAATAGTAGATCTACAGTAGGTTGGAAGCAGATGATGCTTGAGGAGGGCTAATGGACTCAATATCTAGGTACAAGGAGCACAGACTTTGGTTCTGACACCTAAGGATCTTTCATTAGTTTTTCTCTGTATTATGCTTAAAGTAATTCTGTCTCATTGTTAAATATGTGATGTTGCTAGGTGGAATTCTTTACACTGTCTGTTGCATATTTTTGTGAAGTTGTGGATTGGTGTAGGTATGTGGTAAATATAAAATAACTTTCACACAAGGTTAATGCCCTGTTTTACCCTACTAGAGCAGCTGCTTGTGTGGTTTTACATGTACTCAACTCTATACAACATTTCTAGTCCAGTGCTGCTTGCTTATTTTTGTCTTGAGGTTTTTTCCTGCTAAGAGGAAGGAACTGTAATTCAGTACTAAACAGAGATGGTGTTTTGCCAAAGGTTTGAAAGTAATTGCTCTGTGAAAGCTCAAACTTAGAATAGGGTTTAACACTGTCTAGGAGAGAACAGAGTTGTTAGTTTGAGGATGGTGATTTTTTCATAACTTAGGCATTGCACAGGTTGAAAAGCAGAGTGCTCAATTTGTAGGCATTTAGAATTTTTCAGACTTTTTCAATCCTTTCCCAAACAGAAAGGGTGTGAACCACTTCACAATGTTAAAAGACTGACTTTTTTTAAACTCTCAGTCAGGACTTACACTTCTAATGACAAGTGCTTCCTGTATTTCAATGAAGCATTCATCTGTTCTGGGCACATGTATCCAAAGTCAAGAAACGTTTTGGCCTATTCTGTGCTGAAAAGGTGTAGAAATGGATGAATCTTTGCATCCTGTCATTATAATGGGACTTGTGTGCACTCATTAGTCTGCTTTTTATTGGAATTCACTGAATTAATTTAATTTGTTCTTTGGAACAAAATGCTTTTAAGGTAAATGTAAGGGACATTTCTTGATTTTGTCAGAATGGTAGGCTATTAATATCTAAAAAACTTGCAATTAGGTGAAAACTTAAATTCAGATCAATTTGATATAAAGAAGCCTTTTATCTGACTTGATTAGAATTCATTGTCCAAAATAGTGTGCCTTGATATGGACAAAGTGGAAATTTTTATAAGGCTTGAGATGCAGAGTGGGTGTTAACTGGTGTTTAATAGATAGAGACAGGAAATATGCCATTGTGAGGGAACAAGATAAACCAGATGTAGAGTCATCGCTTTAGTGGGTGGTTCTGTATTTTGCTCACAGAAAGAATAGAACTTTGTGCTATTGAGGGACAGTATCCTGTTAACGCCTGTCTTGGCTATTTTTTGGGAATTCAGACATTCCAGGAAAAGTATGCAGTCTCCTATGTCCTTAAATATCTGATGGGGTGATTTTTCTTCCTGATGCTCCTCAGTGGAGCTGGAAAAAGTGAGATATTTCAGATATGAATGAATAGGAATGCATTCAGATCTGAAAGATGGTGAATATACCTGAGTTTTCTTTAAGTTTTGCAGTGGGAATTCCAAAGTCTGTAGTGTAGCTGCTCAACCACACTTGAGTATGTTGGGAGAGCTGGGAGAGGGGGGGGCACAGGATTAGCCTGTTCTTCCTTATTATGATCTGCCTTGCCTGCTCTCTAAAAATCATCATCTGTAATTCTTTGGAGCTCAAAGCATAACAGAGTAGCAAGACCAGAATCTGGCTTTTGCAGGGCTGGTGAAGACTTCATCTGTACTCACTGAAGACCTGAGAATTCTTAATAAATGTTGCTGCAGCTGTCGGTAGGATTTTCTGTTTGAAAGTAAAATACGTGAGACTAGTGTGGTAGCAGCCAAGTTGTGGGCTTTGTTTCTTCTAATACTTGCTATTTTATATTTTATATAGATAAGACTCTAATATTCTTTTTTTTTTTTTTTTTT
>VYXD01010236.1:73010-92717 GCA_013397195.1 Hylia prasina
TTTTTTTTGAGGTAGAGAGAGGAGACTAGTGCAAACACGTAAGGGAACATTTGTTCTTGGTTTCTCTTGTAAAAAAAGATCTCTTAAATTGGTTTGGTTTTTAACTTCTTGCCTTTGGGCATTTATATTTTGCCCAGAGCTTGGGTGTTTGTAGAGTGCTACCACAGATTTATCCCTTTTTAGATATTACAGAGCATGTGGAAGCACTTCGAAAGTCACGCTGCAAATAGGATTTCATCCTGCCTTGGGGCTTCACTCTGTTAGTGTTGGACAGGGACTCCAGTAAGCTGCTCATTCATTGGGCTTGGAGATGCTGTACTGCAAACACATTTAATGTTACCGAAAGGTTTTCTATGGTGGCATGTTTCTTGAAGCTCTTCCTGTGCTATGTCCACAGCTGATTTTTATTGGTAAAGTCCTTGAGTGTTCTTTTGGATTTTGAGCAAATCTGATGTATCTATGGATCGTCTTCCCTTTGGGAGAGAAGATGCTCTGTGCAAAGTACAGGCAAAATTCCTGTTATGTTCCTTTATGTTGCTTTAAAATTCTGGGAAGTAGATTCGATCCACAGTTGGTTCTCTACAGTGCTGTGCTCATAAATTTGGAGGTGGTGATAATGATGAATGCTGTTCCTTTCAGTCAATAGCACTCTTTTTTGTTAACAGTCTGTGTTTTTCTGCTAGTTGGTGAGGCTGTATTTTATGTAGCCAGGTATTGATCATATTTTCTCAGTCATCTTAGTGTGTGTAAGATGTAATTACAGATAGTTCTTTTCTCTGTTGGAAATCTAACCACACCTGAGGTGGTAACCTGACACTCAAAGATAGGGCTGTGCAATGGCTACCGACTTGCCTGTGGTGCTCTTCTGTTTGAATCTACTGAAGTTAAATTGAAAGGACAGCCAAGGAGAGACAGGTCCTGTCTGTCAGCAAAAGTATGAAAAGGATGTTAAACTTGTGTTTAGAAAAGTGACTCACAGACTTTTGCTGTTCCACTGGGAGCTTAAATGATGTTGCTTTCCTAACTTCAGTGGTGTGGAGGCATAATACCTTGCAGCTTTTATAGGTATTCAACAAGAGTTGCCCCATTGTTAAATATGGCACTGGTACATCTGTTGCAGAAGTCTTCTTTTCAGGGACAAATTCTTTTCCGCTGTCCTAACAAACTGAAAGGTAAATACTGTGTTTCAGTAGTGAATCCTTCCTCTGAGAGAAAAACTGTACCAGATACATGCAGTATATAGGGGTGTTAGATGAAGAGACTGTATTTAAAACTATTCTAACAGAGATTACAGCTGTGCTTATCAGTGATATAATTTATTTATATACAATTTTATGCATTAGAATTGCAACAAATGAGGTTCATTGACATACACATTTTCAAACTTGCTTTCTCGCTCCAGACACTACCTCACTGAAAATATGCAGCTGTTCTGTGGTATAATGACTAAAATATTTGACACCAGGGCTTCTTTTGTGTGAAAAGCCTTTTTGAGTGTCCCTCTGGGTAAGTGGTTTTCATTCATACAAATGCTCTTTGGAGTAACTGGCCTGTGAAATTTATATCAGAAAAATTAGGTCATTTCCTTCTACCTAAGAGAACTAAACAAACAAAACATTCACAAATTCGTGCTGGTTCTGACCAAAAGGATGTGTTAAACAGAATATTAACAGCTGATTGCTACCTGGTGTTCTAGAGGACTCAACAGTTGTGTGTATCTTGCATAATTTAATTAGTGTTGTTCTGTCACTTCCATGTTCTTGGTGGTCAGTTTCTTTTGACCTTAAGGCATCTAAGGCTACTGTTGTATATCCACCTGCAAGTTTACTTGCATTTTTTATTTGACCTGGAAGACTTAAGATGCTGGTGAAAAAGTTGGTGTGGAAGAGTAACAAACCACATTTCTATCTCAGGCATCCAGAGTTTGCTGTTGAGTATCTGGTATCATTGGAGTATTAGCCTTTCCACTGAATTTGATCTCTGTGTTAGTGTTGACAAATAACAGTTGTATGGATACAGTTGTACTTTCTCATATACAAGAATTGACTTTTCAGAACAAGTACTCTTGAACTGTTTCCTGTCTAACCCTTGCTTTTTGATGGGAGATGTTTGGAAGACACTGTATTGCTTTGTGTTCAGGAAGAGACAGAAGGAAAGGGAACATACTGGCACAAGCCCTGTAGTTATCCTCACTGGGACCTGTGAATGTCAGTTCTCATCTCTGGGGTCCCTGTGTTTAGGTTGTTGAGCCATATGAGGCACTGCTGAAACCACCATCAGTAGGAGCTTGGCCATTTCAGTCACTTTGCTTCGTACTCTCACACCACTTGTGGCTGCCCAGGTGTCCTGTTTAGTTTTGGAATTTGCATTTCGAACTTTATTGCTTAATATCAAATTATAAATCTCATACTAAAAAGAACTTCTTATATTTAATGTCTATAAATACAGCTTGCATTCTGTTTCTCCAGGTCAGACAGACTGGTACCAACACACGTGACTCTGGCTTTTATTTAACATCTTAAATGCACTTCTAATTTGAAATAATAGCTGTGAAAGAATTTACCAGCATGATGCTGAAGTGCCTTTAAGTTAAGCATGTGATATTTTTCACTGTGAAAGCCTGAGGTACTTGAATAGTCTTTGGAAACTATGTTAAGCATTTTTAAGAAGTTAATGTGACAAATCTGCTGATTTCTGAAATGTTGTACAGCCTTATACATTAAACACTAGAAATCTCTACTTCTGAAGGCATGAACTGATGTTAGCATGAGCAGTAATCATTCCTATTGAATGCTAACCCTCAGCAAGCAATGGTACATTTTAAAAATCCTGCAGCATTTAACATCATACAAAAAATGCTGGAAAACGATGGTAATTATAATGGAAGGTGTGAAGCTTACCTCCAGTATATTCCTATGCATTTTTGTCATGGCTAAAAGGAATGTAAGGCAATCCCTAATCTTTAAACTTTTCATCCAGTGTTCAACCCTTAGTTTTGTTTGAATAGCCTTGCAACCAAGAAGTTTTAAATGGAGGTTCTTGCTGAGCTTTAAAAACCTCCTGTCCTTGGCAAAAGTGAAATTCTTAAATAGTTTTATAAACTTCAGGTTGTTTTAAAGGTATGATGATTAAAATGGCTTGGATTGCCTTGCAGAAATATTTATTTTACATGTAATTTAGGTGTTGGAAATCAAAAAAAGTTCTCATTAGGTTATACTTTTTAATTCTGTTTTTTAATATTAGGAGATCCTCAGTGTCATACATGGAAACTGGATTTTTTGCAAGAGTTGAAGAAAAGGTACAGTGTGTATCTGTACAGCGTGTGTGTAAAACTGCTTTCAACACTTGATTTTCGTATTTTCTTTCCTTTTTTAAAAGTTTTAAATTTATTAAATAGTGCTGAATTCATGGAAAAATAGGAATTGCACATCAAAGCATACAGTTGCAAACCAAAGTCTGACAGTGCATACATGAAGCTGTGAAGGGACTAGGAGATATACTGTGTTTAGCTGCATCAAGGGAAATTTAGGGATATGCATTAGCAATAAAAACTCAGCAAAATAATGTCCCTTTCTACAGTGAGACATGTAAACTACAGGATAGGAGGTCTAGCCTATTCATCTCCAGTTACAGAAACATCATAATACTTCAAGGCTGACTTCTCTGATGTAGATATGGAAGTAGATCCTGCCCTGAGGCAAGTGCTGTCCTACATAACCTTCTGAGTTCCCTCTCTGCCTCATTTTAGGGATTTGTAAGAAAACGAAGAATACAGCATTTGTGTGTCCTGTAGTGAGGTTCTTCATTGCATCTTGAATATTCTTGGCTCACACTGTTGTTTCTGTTGACAATGATAAAGGTCGTGTGAGAACCAGTATGTGAAATGTACGGTTTGGCTCTTAGGTGGGGGTGATGTAAAAAGTAGGGAGAACTACTGGTGTAGATTCTGCTTTAAATTCTTTTGATCCTCATTATTCAGAGACATTTAGCAGTCATAGGCTGCTACAGTTCCTGTTTTGGGGAATTTAATAGGTTGATGGGACATTTTGATTTGTGGTGATGTGTAGCATCCTAACCTATAGCTTTGACTAAGCAAAATTAAACTCTGTTGATGCTTAATCATAGAGTTTCTGTTGTCTGTGCTTCCACAGCTTTGTCAGAGCAAACATCTGTTTCAAACTAATAAATTTAGAAAGCAGGAGCATGAGTGAGAGGAGAGAAATAAAATATTGAACATTGGAATGTAAATCTTAGAATTCAGTGGAAAAGTAGCTCAGCTTTAAGACATATCCAGGATTTCTGGATTTAAGCTTATGTCTACTTGGAAGACAGCATTTCACTCTGAAACTTTGGCACTCAGGCTTTAATTCTTGAGCAATGCCAATTCTAGAAGCATATCTGCAGTGCAGATGCCAAGTAGTCAGTCTCACTGTGCAAATAATACCCCAGAACTTACCCAGAGGAAGAAAGAGGAATGTCGTTACCTCTACGAAAAATACCAAGAAATGCTGGTCTGCTTCTCTTTATGGCACCTTGTTTCCCAGCACAGGACACCTTGGCCAAGACTTCAAGTAAGCTTATTTCCTGTGTCCATCTAGTTTCAAATGTAATCCAAAGAACCTAATCTGTTACTGCAAATAAAACAGTGCATGTGAACATCTGCTGATACAGAGGGAACCTCAGTTATTTGTGTAGCTGAGTCTGTTTCAAAGACAGACTCTAAAAGCATATTACCAGACTTGAATGAACAGGACTGCCTTGAGTGAGTTGTCCAGGTTGAAGGAGCTCTGGTGAAAGATCTTTTTTTTTGCCAGCTGTTATTGTTGAACTTAGAAATTTTGAAAACTGAGTCAGCCAAATATTTGTGAGAGAAATGAAAACAAAGAAGATCAGGGCAGTATTGCTTGACCTAGGACACAGATGGTGTGACCTGATATATCAGCCCTTGATGTTTTAGTAGGAGCAAGTTCAATAGCATGTATTTGGGAGAAGACAATAGGACAACTTCACCAGAAACACTTGATATGGTAACTTGAGTGGTTGGCTTTTAGATGAAGTTGGAAAAAGTTTAAAATGTTGAAAAATAATAAAGTTTCTCAAGCACTTTTCAAATTCTAATGATGCTTTGCTGTGTGCCAGTTTAACTTGTTCCTCTGTTGATTGCTTTATGTTTGATTTGAGATTGATACCAAACACTACCTTCAGTGAAAGAGACCATAAAAACCAGTGATGAAGAGGGAAAGTTTTTTGGTTTCTGTTTACTTTGCTGTACCATAATCTCATCTTCTTTTTGCTAAAAATGTTAATATGAGCAGTGCTTCTATTTAATAATGTTTACATTAAGGACTTTTCTCCAACAGCCCCTGAAAATACTTTATTTGGATTAGAGCTTTTATGGTATGTTACTCTGTGTGTGGACTCAGCCCACGTGGATTTTTGCTTTCTATAAAAGCACTGGTGGTTAATTTCTGGTATAACGATTAAATCTCTTACAGAACAACTTATGTCTGAGAATTGCTGATGTCATGACTATCATTCACTGGTTGCTATGGAAATTAAGTAGGAGTGCATTCAATATTAATACTGCATTCCTGTATGTGCATTTTCCTGATGGAAAAGTTCTCACTTTCTCCAGGAATGCTAGCTGCAACAATCCCTGTGACAAGAAATGCTCTTTGCCAATGTGTCCAGGGTACTCCTTTCCTTACTGTTCTCAAAGTCATCACCCACCACAGTATGGCTTAGGCAGTTCACGTGGATTTCTGCATACCCAGTACTTGAGTGTGTTTGTGATAATGTGCTGTCATGGATTTGCATGAGATTTTACTTATATAGGGCAGTTGCTGCCCAGGCACTTCAACAGTGTGTTTCTTCTCCCTTAGTTTGAAACAGGAGTTCCTTTCAAAGATCCTGAAAGACTATGTAGAGAAGCGTGGGATTTGTGTATCTGCTTTAAAATGGTTTCCATGTAATCTCTTTCTGGCGATGTAACAACAGAGTTTAACAATGGTCACTCATAAAATGCTGCTGCACTCGTAAGTTGAGCCAATATTTCAAATTTAAGGCTAAGTTGAGATAGATTTACAATTTAGCATTTCTGTTTAAAATATAAACACTAGAAGAAATTTCAGTTTTGACAAGAGTTTTTTGCCAGTCTTCTTTGGGAATTTTTTTTGTCTTTGATTACAATCCATTAAAAGCCAAATAAATATTGTAGCACTGGTTAAATACAGGAGCTATGTATATCTACTCTCAGATTGATGAAAGAGGCTTGAAGACTTGGAAGGGGACCTGCTGCTTAAGGGGCATTTGGCTATGAAAAGAAGAGGACCACAGCATTCTGCTTAGAGAATTAAAATTTATTTTTACAAGAAAAGTATATTGGCACCTATAAGCAGTTAGCACACCACCACTCCATCCCAGAAAAGTTAAAAACCAAAGCAAGAAGAATTTTGAAATTGCCTGTAAAATGTTCAACACCAGCACTAATGATGAGCTTTTGGCTTCTGCAAAACTGCTTCTGCAATGGCAAGAACTTTCTTTTTTTATGAAGAGCTAGAACTGTAACATGTGAATGCAAACAAAGTACCTTTTATCCTCTGTATGATAAAGAAGTATTGTGTGACAGTGTAATTTATTTTATAATTCAGAATTGATTGATGCTCAATGAGGTCTGTGGATTGTACCCCTTTGGTGTGGATAGATGCACTTGATACGTGTAATAATGTCTCCATTCACAGGAGTGGAAGCAGTATTGAAAACTGCAGCTAAACTTGCTGTCTCCAGCAGCAGTGGCATGACTGATTGCTGAAAGTTGGAACATGGGACTTGAATAGAGGTTTGGCAGTGCAGGGGAGAATGGTTGTCTGTTTTGCAGTGTGACATGAGGCAATATTTACCCTCCTCTGTTTCTCCCTTTTCCAAGCAAAAGGCAGGTTGCCAAGTACAGGGTCCGAATTGTTTGAGTCTTCAGTAGGAAACGTTCTGGCTACACTGAAGTAGATAAGATGTGCAGACAGGTCAGGAAATCTGAAAGTTGCCCTCTATATGGATGATACAAATGGTCATGCAAACTAGATGGTTCGTTCCTTACACATATTTTGTTTTCTGTCCAGTATAAACCTCAAGCTTGTTCCTGTCTATATTGCTCTCTTCTTAAAGAGAAGTTACTAAACCCAAAACTTCCTCATGACAAATGTACAACAGAATTTCTGCATCTCTGGAACTTCTCCCAGAGAAGTCATGGCACAACTGAGTACTTGATGATGTACATATGTACTTCCAGACACATAGTAATTGCATTTTTAGTTGTTACTGTTTTTGTATTTTTAGGATTAAAATGTTCTACTTCATGTTCTGGAGAAATGAAGATCTTGTGCAAGTGTTCAGCAAGCTCAACTGAGGGAGTACAGTTGCTGTTTTGGCAGCTACAGCATTCAATTATAAGGCTTCAGCCTCACAGAGCTCATTTTGAAAAAGCTCTAAAGAGTCAGATCTCTTTTATTTACCTTCTAATTTCAGTGCAATTTATTTTGCAAGCTGTTCTCCAGCTGTGAGGGTTGATTTAAATGAAATTCTTCTAGAATTGTTCCATCCATATTTAAGTCTGTTAAAAAAAAATGCCACATAGTGAGATTTAATGCTAAAGCTCTCTGTCACTTAAGATACTCTAAATCTTTCAGCAGTTCAATGATTTACAGAGCCTCATCTTCTGGAGCATCTTGCCTTGCATGAAAAAACCTCAACTTTCCAATTTCTATTAAATCTTTGAAACAATCTTGATTTTCTCCATATAGTTGAATCCCTTTATCTGAGGGTGCTTCAGTATGGTGCTGTGAATGAAATGGTTTTTTGTCCAAGTCTTGTATCCTAATTAATGAAAGAAAATCTAGGAGATTTCAAATAACTCGTGACACAATTGTCTGTTACAGAGTGCAACTTCTTAACAGGTTATTAAACTTGTGTTTACTACTGCATTAAGTGACACAAGCATTGATTCTGATATTTTAAAACCACTTATTCACTCTCTAGTGGGCCTAGAATCTAAATGCTGAATTGCATACAACTCTTACAGTAGCAGCTAAATTGGGGAAAGTTTCTTTCACCTGTACTTCTTATTGCGATACTTCAGAAAGGTTTTGATAGTTTCTCTGGTTTTCTTCAAGAGTTAAGTACTTCGAATAACGCTATGTTTTTTTCTGAGAGAACACTTCTTTTCACTGTCACAAAAACCTGTGATGGGAAAAGGCAGGGAAATTGGAAAAATTAAAGCTAAAAGTTCAAGTGTAAAATTAAACTGTCCATGGTACCCTGAACACTACACTCTTGATGTATTTCTTGCAACTGGTTTCTCTGTAGACTAATATTATTCTGGGTTGTAAATTTAAAAGCTTTTAAGCTTGGCATTTCTATTCACTGTTATGTTGCTGTGAGGTTTTTAAAGTAGTGCTTGGTAAGATGAATATGTGGAAAACAGATTTTTTTTCTTAAACCCCTCTTTCTAAGAATGATGAATGTCTCAGTGTCACATAACAGCCTGTTGTTGTAATGAAGATAAACAATTTTGGTTTACAGTTTTAAAAAAGGGGGTGGACAAATTTCTCATATTTGGACATTACCATTCAAAAACGTTTGGTCATCTTACTGTATAGTGCAATTTGGTTTTCAATACTAAATATATTTATCATTCAAAATAATTTATTCACTATCCTCTCTATGCTGCTGTAATGTTTTCATGCTATGCTAGTAAAAAAATGACTGAAGCTCATGGTGAATAAGCAGGAAAGCACAGTTTTCAATGCTTTTCAATTACTTATTTTTCTCTGAGTAAGGAAAGTCTGTCTTTCCCTCCAAATTTCTAATTATATTATGTTTTTCTGCTGATGCTGGTGCCCCCCATAGATAAACACAGTCAGACCTCCAAATGCAGGTTAAAAAGAAGGCTGGCAAAGTGCTGGTAATGTCTGTTGCATCAGCTGCACTGAAATTAATTCAGAGCTTGGATTCATCAAAACCCAGGGAGTTTAAGGAGCTGCTATTAACCTTTTCTCCCATACCCTTTCCTGCAGTACTTGGGCCACGTGGAAGTGGACGAATCCAGAGGAATGCATATCTGTGAAGATGCTGTGAAGAGGCTGAAATCTGTATGTATATTTGTTTAATGGAAACGTTGGCTTTGGGGCTGTGAGCGTTACTGGAAAAGGTCTGTTCAGAGCAGTGCTCCAGCTAAGGACTGAACTTTTGACCCATGTTAGGAGAACAGTTGGCCAGTTTGAGAGCACTGCTGCTCTTGGGGGGACGTGCTAATCTGATGATGAGAGGGAGAGTTACAACTGTTCATTCTACTTGCAGAAACTATTTGCAAAACAAATGTGTAAAAATTCTCTGTGACCTTTCAGGCTAAGTTGGTACCCACATGGGACTTCAGCCATTGTTTTTTAACAGCTTCTCCCTCTCTCTCTTTTCTTCTCCCCCTCTCTCTCTTTCCCTCTGTTGCCTGCCACTTTAATAGTGACTTAATTCACCATTATTATACAAAATATTACTTGTTTTAGGATGCTTTTTTTTTTCTAATGCACTGCAACATTGTAGTCATGCATGATATAATCTGGCTTGCATCTGCTCAAAGTGGCCTGAAGGCTGCCTAATTCTGATATGTCATGAAGTGGGCTGCTCTTAGTTTGGCTTCTGTGAACGTTTGCTCCTGTAAATGGCACTCGTTCAAAGCTCTTTGTATTTCTGTGGCTCATTTGAAGAGGTCTTGTCATCTCTTTCCTGCAGTAATAATACCACCAAATCCTGCGGAAATAGCAAACTCCAGAAAGGCAGTGATCAGTCTGTCAAGGAACTGAGGCTTTAACAGCATTGAAAAAAACAGGAGAAAGGACATGAAAATTTTGAAATTTTAGCAGAGATAGAGAACTGCAGTCCTTGTCATCACTTCTCTTATATGTTTTATCTATATACATTCTTCAGTATGCATTCGGGGGAAGAAACCCTTGTATCCTTGCAGCTCAACAAAATCCATCAAACAAATCCATCAAACCCTTCTATTGCACTTTTACTGATTTAGAATATGTGCCACTGGACATCCCTTTTCTTTCCTCACCACGTCTAAGAGCTCAAATGGCTTCCATCTAAACCTGTTTTTCCCTTCTTCCTAGCACACAGCAGAGGCTTATAGGTTATCTTTTCTGCCTTCTGTTGTGCTGTAAAGTTTGTGAATTGCTTTAGTGCTCTGATTAAAATCAAGTCTTTTCATTCTTTTCTTTCTCAGCTAATGTATAGTAACCTGTTAAAGCCTCATCCCATCTGTTCCCATTCAGTCCTCAGTGATTAGTGATTGATTTTTATTAAAAAGGGCCACACAAAATATAAATGAGTTTCTTTGTTCTGTGGATTTAGTTTACGTACCTAAAAGTGCAAGTACTGACCGCATAATCAATTGCATCCGTTTTTGTCTCTTTCTGATTTTTATTCTCTCAGAATACTTTCTATTAGCACACCAAATAGCACTGCAGTATCTACTTTGTGCAACTCCTTTCATTCTCTTCCCTGGGGAGCTATGCTGTGAAGTAGCTGTTCTCTAGTTTATAAAAATCTTACAATTCCATGAGCCAGCTAAGTGTAGCTAAGCTTATAATTAATGAGACATAGTAAAAGCATAGCACCCAGTTTCTTCTGGAGTCTGGATTTCTAGGATTGTGATCCTTGATCACATGAATTATTGATTCAAACATTGGACTTGGATATCTCACTTTTGCAGTTAGTCAGCATTTTCTGAAAGTAAATAGTTAGATTTCCTTAAGCCATGTTACGTCATTATTCCAAATTGTGGATGGCATGAATTTACCCATTCTACTAAATTACCATTTTTCTTCAGATAATTTTGATTTTTTTCTGCTGTTTGATGTCTATATGTACACCAGATACAAGTGTGCATCTCTTACAATTGCTATTTGTCTGCTTTGTCTGTGCTAGAAGTTGAGAAGTAGAGGTGAAATTCTCTTTGTGCCCCGAAAGGAAGATTCAGATTACTGAAACTACTTTGTGTGCTTTAGTTACAAGACTCTATCAGATCCAAGGTCCATTTGGAGCTGCTGGCTGCAATTCAAGCCTTGTCCCTCACCCCCAGCATGTGGGTTTTAAACCAGGACTTTTCTTTAGGACATCACCATTACTGTTCTGTTCTGTACAAGACACTCTTAATTTAGCAGAAGCCAAACACTGGATGATATTTCAGCATGTGAGGAATGTGATAAGAAAACAGTTCATTCTTCTGGTAGTCCCTTGCTTTCACATTACTTAGTTATTTTGGTGGACTTTCTCTTGGTTTTGAAAGAATTACAAGTTTGAGCTGCAGTGCTCAAAGTGAAAGACTAGCTGAAGGGAAATTGGATTTCACTTTTAATGTAGTTAAATGACATTGAAGTGTATGTGGGCTATTTTAAACTTTATTCTCTGCAGGTAAAGTGTAGGCTTTATAAATCCAGTCAAAAAAAATTAGAAGTGTTGAAATATTTGCATCCTGTAGCTTCCAAAAATTAAGTTCTGTCTGTCTTTTCTTATTCTAATAGATATATTTTTGACTCTTAATTCTTGCTGTACAACAGTTGGCAATTCATTTGGGCAACTGAAGACTGTTCTTTTATAGGACTGACTACTGGGTTTTAAAAGATTTTATGGGTTTTGGTAAGAAGAATGTAGAACAGTGTTAATCTTGACTTTAGGAATAGTTTAATTACTGCTTTGCTTTTTGAAACAAAAGATGCAAACAAATATCTCTGTCTCTTTATTGTGGGAAATAATCTTTCAGAGATTTTTTATTACCTGCTTCTTTAATAGGTATAAGTGTTTTTGAGTGCTGCATCTTGCAGAACTTGCAAACAAGTGATGGGTGAGCATTTTAATCAGACTGCTTAATTGACAACTGAGTACAAGAAGCCACTTTTAGCTCAAGAATCCTTCATCCACACTGTACTCTGTTGTTACAGGTTTATAGCTCTGAAACTGCACACCAACAATACTGTAATTTTCTGTCTGATGCAATGGCATCACAGTCTCATTAATAGATCAAAAACCTTCATATTCAGCTATTAGTCTATTATTAACATGGATTTATATTATCAAGAGAACTTTAATTTTTCCTTAATAGTGTATTACCAATGTAGCTTACATTATTCCCTTAGTAGAGATATATTGCTAGCTTTGTATACATTTAATATCTGACAAGATTCTTGTGGATGGACATGAAGTTCTAAATGGTTTCTTCAGAACCATTTCACTGAATTTAAAATATTTAGTGCTAACTGGAATGTAACTTTAAGGACCTGGTTAAGTGTATTTGACTCAGCTGTGGGAACTTCATATAAAGACAAAAGTGTACTCTCTCGTGTCATATTTTGATTTTAAATCAGCTTTAGCTTGTAGTATTGGTTTCTAACTTGCCACTTTTTGTTTTAAATTATGCATTTGTTTTAATATATGTTCTTGTTTTAGCAGGTAAAGAGACATAATTTAATATTTTTAAAAAATGCATTAGTTATCTCTAAACCACATTAACTTAGTGTTGTTTAAAACCCATTTTGCATGATGCGTTTTCCATTAACCTTGTCTAGTTTATTTAAAAAAATAATCCTGTTTAACAAGTATTTTTCTGAGAGCAAAATTAACCATTACCTAAAAATGAGGTAGCTTCTGGTGAATCTCTTTAGCTTTTGCTGTCTTTAAAAAGCTGTTATTTAGTGTAATGCAATAGTCATTGCTCAACTTGGCAGCAGCATCCAACCCCTTTTCATTATGTACACTACATTGTGATTAATCCATTAGTTCCCCTCCTAGTGTTCAGCATATCCTGTCCAAATACATAACTGTTCCTGCCTCCAAAAGTGCTTAAGCTTTCAGCTGACTGAGCTTGGAGATGTTCTTTATACAGTGTCTGAGTTGATGTAAATATGTTACAGATACTTGGTAAAATGTCCAGTGGAAGGACATTGGGCAGAGAGGGACCCACCAGCGAGGCCCGGAAATGCAAAGTTGAGATGGACACTCCCTCCTTAACTTGGTGTTTTCTGGCTTTTGTTGCCTTGCATCAGAACCATAGCTTTGATTTTAAAATAACCTGGTTTGTTAATCAATTCTTCAGACACTGCCTCAGGATATTTGTGGCAATCCTTTGACTATAGTAGTATCAGTGATGAACAGGTTGGAATTGCACAGTCTAAATGTGGGGTCAGGGGCTGTCACAGAGACACTCCCTGTCTCTTCTGCAATTCTCCACCTCCTCCTCAATTACTGCTCTGCCAGAGCTTTCTTACAAGTGAAGTAATTTGGAAAGACAGCAGGAACAGCTCTGTGCTTCACGTCAGCTTCCCTCACACGCGGAGCAGCATGTGGCTGTGCTCGCAGAGCACCAGGCCTGCTGAAGTGTTCTCTCATGTAGTTTACTTTCCACAGTCTGGTAACAAAATAAAGCTAGTAAACTAAACTGCATGCAAATATGCTTAAAATTGTGTGCTGGCTTTTTCTTAATGTGGATTGGGCAATCGGTTTAATTACTTTCCTGAAGAAATTTAGGAAATTGTAGTTCAGCCTTTGGTGTCTTTGCACTTGCCTAACCTGCCTGAGCTGATTTTAAAGGCTGTTCAACCTATCAATTCAGAGTTGTAGAATGAATAACTGGTATTTCTATAAATAATTGTATAAAGACTTGGAAGGCTTTAGGGAAAGAGAAAGGGGTCTCATTTGTATTTGAGTTTTACCACAAGGTTACGATGAAATTCCTTGCTCTTCAGAGAAGACTGTGTAAGATGTGAAGCATAAGAGTAGCACGTAAGCCACAGCAACAAACAAATGAAATAAAATGCAGCAGTACTTACCCCTGTTTTATATCAGCCATACATGCTTCTCCAACATACAGAACATTAGCTTTGGGGAAGAGTGATCAATACAGAGCAAGCTAGACTGCAATTCTGGAGTTAGAACTTTGCATTTCACAAGAGCCTGTACAGTATTTTACTTGTTTAACCACCATGTCTGCTGCCAAGTTTGGTTTATAACCTAACCAAAAGGGACTAAACAAGGGAGAGTGAAAATAAAGTAACCACTTTGCATGAAATTGGGGCTGAGGTTTTCTTCTTTCCACCAATTTCAGGGCAGTAGCTTATTAGAACTGTGTGTGTGCCCTTTGATCTGCATTTTCATAGGATTATTTTCACATTTGCCTGTCGCACCTTCTCATGGATAACTCTAAAACCCCCTTCCTTTCCCTCCAAACCCTATTCTTGTGTGTGCTTGTTGGTTTGAAACCCCTGGGACATTTTAGCTACCTACAGTAATAGCGCTCGACTTGTCCCCCCTGTTCCTCCAGGAAAGGAAGTTCTTCAAAGGCTTCTTTGGAAAAGTAAGTTTAATGCCTTGTTTGTGCTTGCACTATAAGGAGTTACATCCCTGGTATAGCACTGCCATAAGATCAGAGTGTTGAGAGTTCCTTAATCCATTTCAGAATATTTGCTTCTAAAACAGACTGGGAAATATTGTGATCAAAGAATGTGGTTTCAAAAGTAATCTAAAATAGAAACTTAAATATCTGTCGACTGTATCAGAAATCCAGTGTTCTGAAGTGGTTTAGTTTTCCTGAAAAAAAATAAATTCTTTTTTAACACTTAAATTTGTGCCAACTCACATCACCTGGGCAAATACCTACAGAACAGTTGAGGTCTGCACATGCAAGTGCTTCATGCTCAGCTGCCTGGCAGCATGAGTTGATCCCCAAATGTTTAGCACTGGGAGAAAGCAGTGTGCCATCTCTTAAACCTTCCTTTTTTGGGCACAGTCCTAATTCAAAGGTATATGAAGATGAGATCAGGCATTTACCTCCTATGTTTTCCTAATTTCAGCTCAATCTCCAATTTCTGTCGTTGCTCTTGTTTTCACAAGGACATTGTCTTAGATAAGAAGGGAAGCAATTCTTTGTCCTTATTAAGAATGTGCTGCACTGGTGGCTGGGTAGTTTTATTCCTGCTGCCTACATTTCTGCAAGGCAGAACGACCATGCTCTCTTTCACCTCTCATCTGTTTCATACCTATGTGTTTAAAATTCCTGTGAAACTTTTTAATGCAACTTTCATGTGGAGTTAATCTAAGATAATGGCTTCTGAAGTATCTTGTTATAAAATGAAACTTTGCTTAAATAGAAACGAACGGGTTTGTAACATTCATACATGCTGAAGTCTTTTGAAGCAGATTATTCTCTGGTCATGGATTGGTTTGGGCTTTGCTTGGGGAGTAAGTAAGGTTTTTTCAGCTGATACTTTTTCACTATTCACTCAAAGAGTGATGGATATCATACAGGGGCATCCATTTCTCCAATTCTGGTTTCCTCCTATGATCTGGGAAAGCACACATCTAAAGTGTGGTGGTGGTGAGGGGCTAAAATACAGAAGATGGCAGATCTGTCAGATTGATGAGAACAGTCCTGTGTGCAGATCAAATCCTAGAGCTGGAATCTAGAAAGACTGGACCCAAAGTGCTAAATTGGAAACAAACAGAAAGCCCCCCACCTCAGCCTGATTAGATATGTTTGTTTTCTCTCTGCTTGTTGGTACTAACTTATGGTAGGGTACATATGAAAGTAAAGATGTGAAAGGAAAGGCATTTGCATAGCACTTAGGTAAAAATCTTTCTTTGACTTTTTAAATTATTAAATATGCCATCTTCCCTATTACATCTTGGTTGATATTTAATGAAGTCTGGTACTTCACCACAGCATTTTAGATTTCCTTTCTCTTGTATTATAATATTTTGACAAAGAAGGACCTACTTCTGCTTCAGCCTTTGAATTTCATTAATTAGCACTGAAACCACTTAAATCCAGAGTGTTTAGACATCCCCACAGTACCAGTGTGGCAGTACCTTTATTGCAGCTTTGGCCTACCACAGGAGCCCACATCTAGGGAAATCTGCAGGAAAAGGGACAGCTGTTCTCTTATTAATAATTGAGAAATACTAATAACTCTAATATCTTTTGGCTGTCTCATCTATAATTTCTCCCCAAATGACTTGCATTGGGATTAATATGTTATTCCAAACTGCAGAGCTATTTAAAACACACCAGCAGCTTTCAGAAAGTCAGTCTAGACATGTTTGCCACTTTCCCTGTCCATATTTTTCTCCTTGTTAAAGGTAAATACGATGGATTTGTGTGTGGAAATGTTCAAGTGGTTAGTACTGAAAATGCTTTTTTTCAGCTTTAAATAAAAATGAGATGCCTGTTGATAGCTCCAGGTTAGGCCTTTGTGGTTATCAAATAAGCTGCCTTTTTAGGCAGCTCCTTTTAAAACTAAAGCTTTTCTGTTGTAATGAATAGTACTCTGTATTTGGTGATCTTTGTCATGTTTTGCCTCTACGGAGTGTATCTCTCATCACATAATGTTTTATACAGAGTCTGAAATGAAAAATTTTCTTTATATATACCTCAGGCTCCAGGTATGTCTTAGAGCCATGTCCAAGTCCCAGGATAGGATAAAATATAATAGATAGAAAAGCTAGGAACAAAGCAAAAGTATTTAAAAATGCATTATTGGGCAACTTCTGTTCTGGCATCCTTAATGCTTTGTTTTCCACCTTACAATATAGCAAGATATCAAAGCAGCTGCTTTTTGTTTGGTGGATGCCCATCTCTAGGGCACTGCCAGTTTGTCAGTGAGGTTCCGGTCGTGCCTGACCTGCCATGGGCCTGCTTTGTCCTCCAGCCTTGTTGTGTGTTAGGATAAGTGCCCACCTGCCCTCCTGGAGATGTCTGAAGGCTCTGAAATTTGTCCAGATAATGAATCTTGTGCTGGAGCAGATAAGTGACCTCCCCAGGAGTGCTGAGCAGTGAGGTTCCTATCGCTGCCGACTCAGCACTGACAAATCAGGCTCCCAGGAGTCGATGCCACACGTGGCTCTCCTCAGGCAGTGCTGTCATCTAAAAGCTCTAGAATATGAAGACAAGCTACTGATCTGGATGTCTAGATGAGTCCCTTGGTAGTAACATTTCAGAGCATCCTGTTCCAGTGGATAATGGCTGCTTGCCTTAAATAGTTCTGTTTGGAGTTGCCTGTACCTCCCAGCATTTGTTACACAAGCTGAGATCCTGCCTTGGAGTTCACTTCCTGTGCAGTGTCTTGCAGCTGGTCTGATCTTTGTCCAGTATGTGCCAATAGTGCAAATGCTTCTATCTACTCTGTAATCACAGTTTACTTGGCAATATTCCTTGTATATCCAATAGAAACTGAATTGGAGAAGTATGTTCCTTTATGCATCACTGGTAGGCACAGATAAACTGGGAATTTAGTAAATGTAAAAATCATTCACTGTCCAGCAGCAGTAGCAGTGACTTTGGGGTATAGGCTGTAAGGATAAGCCCTTTCAAAGCACTGCATCCACTATAAATGTAGAAGAAGGAATTGGGAGATGAAAGTGAGTTTCCTTTTTCTCTTAGTGTAGCAAGCCCATCTTTGTTATCTTGCATGTGGAACCTAATGTTTCAGTGGGAAAAGAGGGTTTCAGCCTTTTCATTTTATTCTGAGAATCATGAAGTTTGTGGGTTAGCTATTTCTAAATCCTCATTTGGTAAAATAGCGAGTGAGGAGTAGCTCTGCTGAAGATCAACATTGCTTTATGAAGTACCCAGTTCAGTTAAACTCAGCTTTAATACAAACTTGAGGAACTGTTCAGAGTTTCTGTAGGGACAAGGGTTTTATTGTTTGCTGAGGAAAGGTGTGTATCTCTTAATCTAAAGATGGCAGTCTAAACCAAACAGTTACCTGCAGGCCTTATCTTCTCTTCATTGTTTGTATTTGCTTGAAATAAAGATTTTTAAGATGTATGGCTTATGAACAACTGATACTCTTTTTAAAACAGTTCCAGGAGACAGACCATTCATTCTGGAATTAATAGGGACCTTCAGGCTGTGGAAGCTAGCTGAGCATTGAAAATACAGACTATATTTTGTGGGTACTGATACTGACTTTTAAAACAAAATACTAGAAGTGACTTCTATATGCTGCAATATTTTCTAACACATATGATGATAAATTTAAGTGCATCTTCTGTTGGGAATTACACTCTTTCTGTTAGGCATTCCAGAATCTAAATTAAACATTCTCTGGGGTATCCAACAGGCTGGATGGTCATTTAGAAACTTGCTTCTGCAAGCACTTCTCTATAGCTTGCTTTCATGCTGTGCTTACTTTCTCTCTTTTTTCTTTAAATGCTCTTCTGTGCAAGTCAGTGCCATTCTCTGTTCTCACCAAGCTTTTTGAAAAGGCTCAGGATGTCATTGCTGCTTCTGAAATTGGGACAGATAGTTCCTCCCCAAAAAACAAACAGAAGTTCTGCCAGCACCTTTTTCTTCACACTTGCTGCTTTCTCTGAGAATGAAACCAATGCGATATAATTGGAGAGTCTTCACTCCAAGATATTTCATTCTTACAGTGTTAAAATTGGTGTTGCAGACTTGGAACATGTAGTAGCTTATGTAGAATGTATTCCTGTTCCATTACTTGCTGTAAGAATATAAAGTATATACATCTGCAATAAACTATTAAAAAATTAGAGCTGCAATTCTAGTTTGAAGCTGAAACCCCTTCAGCTTTTTTTTTTCCTCCCCCCCACCATGTTGTTGCTTTCTTCATTCCCTGCAGTGGTTTCTGGTGGGTGCTGGGTGCTGTTAGCAGCCACAAACTATGTAAACCCAGTGCTTCAAAACACATAAAGAGCATATTTTAATAACTGGCTAAAGTAGGGGGATTGTGAATTAAAGTGACAAGCTAAAGGAAAAGGTATTCATTTTCTAGTAGTAGTTCTCTGTAACAACCAGTAAAATTACGTTGACCTATTTTCTTTTCAATGAATTACCTTCAGAAGAATATTATGTTTATACTGTTTTCTGTAACTTTCCCTTGAAAAGTAAACAGCCTGGAAAGAATCTGTAGTTTAAATGGCTCCTGAAGCCTTCCTGTGTTTCCCACTTTTACTCAGCCTCAGCTTGCGGCAGCTGAACGTTCCCACAGTTGTGTTTTGGATAAAAGCCAGACCGCTCTCCGCCTGCCACACACTGCTGCTTTTTCCAGATCCATACCAAAGGGTTAAGAAATCCAGTTTTTATACCTCTCTCCCAAGATAAGACATTTAGGTCTTAATAAATTAATGAAACGTATTTGGGTGATTGACTTAGCGTTAAGCTTATGAGCTTAATAAGCTACACAGTAACTGATGGGGTGCTTTTAACACTGGTTTAAGGTGATGCCATGATTCTGCCATGGGACTATTGGGGCAGAGGGTAGGGCTGGTGGAAATATCAGGTAAGAATTTTCCTATATTTAAACTTGAGCTGAAGAAGCTACCTGTGGTGTAACTCCTTATGAATGAGTGTCTTCTGACTCTAGTGGAATTCTTCACCCACTTGGTCAGTCTTGAATTCTTTACTGTCAGTGGATGTACACTTTATTTCTGCCTCACCTGTCCTGTGCCCTCTCCCCATCCCCACGACGTGCTGTTTCTGAAATACTGGCTTTGGCTTGGTTCTCTTAATGTTTTGCAACTTGGATTGAGCTTTGGGCACCCTACTGACCATGGACTTCATCTACACTTAATGTTATAGTTCTTGGAGAGGGGAAGCGGGAGGCAATTGGCTGTTGGCATAAAACTGTTTTGTTTTGTTTT
>VYXD01010236.1:92764-172088 GCA_013397195.1 Hylia prasina
AAAGTCTGGGAAGAAAGCCGTCAAAGCTGTCCTGTGGGTTTCGGCGGATGGACTCAGAGTTGTAGATGAGAAAACAAAGGTTAGATTTCCCTGGGCAAAAGTTTCAAATTTCTCTATAACAATGTATGTGCTATATCCTTAAATAGACATTAATCTTTATGTTACTGCAAATGTCAGGAAGACTGAAGTGTGTAGTGTAGTTTAATAATTTCTTGTTTTGCAAATGTATGTACGCCTGCTAATTTTTTTCCCAGTTAATTCCACACGACTCTCAAGACACATTTTGTAAAATATGGCAGATGTGGCACAAGCTTGGAATATTTTTTGTTGCATTTACTCCAATAAGTATTTGTTTTCCTGATACATTCTGTTGGCAGTGAACTTGAAGAGTCCCTGGACTTTGTTCTGCACCAATGCAAAAGGCTGTGATAGTAATGCATAGGCAAACTCACATATATATAAATCAATACAATTTTCAGTGCTTCCAAATCCTGGAATGGATCTGAATGAACAAGAGCTTCCAAAAATTCAGTGAAAAGAGTAAATTAAATAGGGAGATTGTAGCCTCAGACTCAGACTAAATAGTAACTGCATATATCAAATTTAATAATCTTCAATAGCGAATGTTGGCCTAAAGTGGAAAACTAATGTATTTGTGGCATGATTCTAGATTGTTTTACAGTTTTTTGTTGTGAAGTTACAATTTTTTTTTGTGAATTAGCACATGCTGTACCACCAAGGCACATGTGTCCAAGTAAAAGCAAATGATTCTTGGTTTTATGTAGATGTAGACAATTAGAAATAAGAGCTTTAAGATTACCACCACAAGTGCACTAGAATTTTTAAAGATGACATGGCTATGAGAACAGTTAACTCTTGTCAATCTGAAATAGTTTGCTTTATGTTCATATCAATTGACACTTATTTTTGTCAACCTAAAAGATGATTTCTCCAAGCCAACTGACAGGCAGAGGTAATTCATATCCCTCTGGAGTGCAACTGCCTGTCAAATATCTGCTTGTGGTTAGACTTCTCCAGGGCTGCTGTGGTGGTATGGCTCATCAGAGCTAAAGTTCCTGTGATAAATTCTCTCAAGAATTCATTTTCTAATACAAACATACTGATGTGAATGAATTCAATCTACTGATTGCCTCATGTAAAAGTAATAATACATGGATTATTTTTAGAAATGTTGCTGCATATATGTAATATTTTCAGTTTGAATTTTAATAAGTCGTGCAGACTCTGGAGGTAATTAAAAGTATGGGACTTAAAAAGAAAATAAACCATTGCCTCCTGGTGGTTGAATACATCATCAGAGGTGCCAAGTACTAGCCACCAACCAAATGGAATAATTTGGAAAAAATATTAAAAACCTAATTTTTAATGAGGCTGGCATAATCGTAAACTGCACTATCTATTTTTAGAAACACATCTCCCATTTATGGGATTAAATAGAGAGTGTTTGGTGCTACCAGTGCTGCTGGTGCTTCTCTCTTGCATCCCTACTTAGCTGACTGGGAGATGAGTTTTGCTCTTTGTGTAGCAGCTGCAAGACCTTTTCACACTTGCAGACCTCTCCCCTAAGTTTCAGTGTTGTGTTTTAACCACAGTGAAGACTTTCTGGCTGTAAGACTACAGAGCTGCTATAAAAACAAAATAACGTGTGCCTCCACAGTCTAGAGGAGAGGGTACAGGAATTCAGTTGGTCCCTAAATTCTTAAGTGGTGCCTCGGCACACCTCTCCCAAAGATGGGTGGTGGAGAATGTCATCTTTTCTTTTTGTTTTGTACTGGGAACAGATTCTGAATGACAACTGATGACAGCTAATTACAGCCACATCAGGTTATCCCCTTTTTAGTGTAACTCATTTTTGTGCAGTTACTCCTGACAATGACTTGTTCAAGTGTTTGGCCTTATTTCCTCACATGTCTTTTATTGTGGGGGGGATTTTTTTTTCCCTCTAGGATCTTATAGTTGATCAGACAATAGAGAAGGTTTCTTTCTGCGCACCAGACAGGAACTTTGACCGGGCGTTCTCCTACATCTGCCGAGATGGCACAACAAGACGTTGGATCTGCCACTGCTTTATGGCTGTGAAGGACACGGTAAGTTGGATATGGTGTGTGGCCAGCTCTCCCAGCTCTTAGCTGAAGGGCAGAAAAATTGAGTACCTGGAATAGTGCAGTATGTTTTGACTCCAGCTGAGATATTACTTAGTCCTTGTAAATTATTTTTATTCTAATTCCCTGTATCTGAAATATTTGCCGTCCCTCTGTGATGCCATTTTATGGAGAGAAATGCTGCTCAGCCTGCGTATGAAAGGAGCGTAGTCAGCCTCAGATAATCTCCAGCAGAAGGGAACTACTCTTCTAAGAACAGACAGAAAGTTTTCTCATCTGAAAATGTTTACACCCAAAAACTAAAACAGTAATGACAGTTTTTCCAGGATAAAATCATAGTGAGTAAATACAGACTGGTTATGAATGCAGCGTCTTGTACGTCAGTGTTATCTTGAATGAAAAGTCATCTGAATGTTAAGAGATGGAGCTAAACTGAATTAAATTAGCATTCTATTTTCTTCTGAGTGACAGAAACGAGTAAAACGTTTTGAGTAGGTTTAAAATCAGTTTCTTGCCGTGTAGACTCAGGTAAGTTATTTAACTGCCTGATCTGACCATTTCTTCTCTCTGCTATTTGTTGAATGCTGCCTACATTATACAAAGTGCTTGAAACCTCATGCAGATTTACTGTGTGAACTCCCCAGAGCTGCATGTTCAGAGCAATGGTGCTTGATAATTTATCATTTTTCTTAAAACAATGAATTCAGAAATTCCCAGTAAAACTTACATTAGAGCTGGAACATTTCTGTTTTCCTCTGTGAATAGCAGGTCAATTACTGATTATGATCGATGAGTTGAGCTACTGGTAGCAATAGTGCCTCTGATTCAACTGTAGCAGCTGTATCAGCTGGGTTGCTGGACTTCCTCCGACTTGAATTTCCTTTTTACAGTTATTGGATAGTGGATTCGTTTGACCTGGTGAATAATGGAAGTGCTTTACATTAGGCACTCCTAAATCTAACTTCTGCATTTGGACAGGACCATTAAGAGGTGTGAGTAGTCACCACTGTACTTTTAACTTTAATCATAGGTGCACACAAGCGTAGTGTCTCCCTTAGCCCTCTGTAAACTTTCTGCAAGGATAGCACTTACCTGTGCTTTAGGACTTGCACCTTAAGATGGATTCATGAGGGTTTCTTTGTGCATAGATGTATCTAGAGGCAAGGGAATGGTGCAGGCACGTTATCACACTGGCATCTTAGTAGCAGTTGAACTAAACAGATCATCCAACAATCTCATTCATTCCTGGGTGGCCTTCTTGCACATGGCTTGTGCATTAGTAGCTGGGAGTCTTTATGTACCAGGTTTAAGGCTGAAATACAATTAAAGCAGTTTTCTTTAATGCCTTAATTAGATTTGTCTTGTAAAGGCAGGTTATCAGTTTGTGATGCTTGCAGCTCATGTATGTTTCTGTTCAGTCACTGTGTGATGCAATGTTGTCTTGTGCAGGGGGAAAGGTTGAGTCACGCCGTGGGCTGTGCATTTGCAGCATGCCTGGAGCGAAAGCAGAAGCGAGAGAAGGAGTGTGGAGTGACTGCCACCTTTGATGCCAGCAGAACCACATTCACTAGAGAGGGGTCATTCAGGGTCACTACAGCTACTGAACAAGCAGAGAGAGAGGAAATTATGAGACAGATGCCGGATGCTAAAGGTACGGGATGCAATTTAAACAATCATCTGCAGCGAGCAGAACCAGCACTGAGGCCTCTGCGAGGACTGAATCTTCAAGTCCCTGCAGCATTGCCTGTCTTGAACCATACTATGTTCAAATCATATTGCCAGGCCCTTGTCAGTTCACAAGATGAAAAATGCTCCCAAATTCACTCAGTATTTTCCCACATCTTCTAAAAAAGGTGCAAGTGAAAGCTGCTTCTGCTTTGTTTTATCAGGCTGCTTTATGGCAGAGAACACCGTAGGTACCATACTAAAAGGCCTCATTAGAAATTTGTTTAAGAAATACAACAGACTTGCCAGACACAAAGTAGTCATTTATGTAGTCTCATGCTTGTGGTAAATGAACCATAAATTATATGCATTTTTCTTAGAAAAGATTGTATTTTTATTTTGATTCTTAAGGCGGGTTACAGAATGTATGTATAGAGCTATACTTCATGAAGGAAGAATAGATCAATCACAGAGTGCTTTCCAAAAATAAATCCAGAATAATCACTCCATCCCCATAAAACACACAGGTGTTTGACTATTAATTACATTCAAAATTAGTGACTAACTGATTTGAGAGGAGATAATGTGTTCTGAAATGAAGTGAAAGTAGAACTTCTTTCTCAAGTTTTATTACAAAGCCTAGAGTTCTACAGCTAACAAAAAAAAAGTATTATAAATACTGTTCATAACCTGCTTCACAGTGAAGTCAGACTTTTGTTTCAGAGGATTCCACAGCAAGTTTTATGCTGCCCCTTGATTGCAAAACTTTAATCTTCGTTTTCATCATCCATCTGCTTGTTTCCATACGTTAGTTTTCGAATGTGCTAAATGAAGCTTAAACACAAGGCCTTTGTTACTTGAGGGCATGAGTCAAAGTCTTGACTCAGTGAAGGTGTGTGAAATCCTTTCCAAGAAAGACTGATTGGAAAAGTTTCACTTGAATGAGCAGCTGCAACTCATGGGTACTGAAGCTTGCAAGACAACATAATTAGTTCCTCCTACCATTCCAGCTCTTCAGAAATCTCTAGTCTGACTCCTCTCTTTACCAGACTTTTAGTTATTCTGCTGATGTGTCAAAAAAAAAAAGGTCATTGCTTTTTCTAAAATATTTGGAAAACAGTGTAGGTAAAATGAGAGTTCATACCAGGATAGTGAGATTTCCTTTTGTCCTTCTGTGTTGATGAGCTGTGTTTGTTGCCTCCAAAGCCAATTAATTTATGAGTGAGAAAGAGTTTTCCTAGAGGTGGAAAAGTCTCCCCATTGCAATTCTAATTATAAGTGTCATGATTTAAACAAATCCTACATTTCTGCCATTAGGCCTATCTGACAGGAGCACTGTGGTGCCATGCAAAGCCCTACAAAATGAAGCAGCTGACTTTAAGTTGGAGGAGCTTCCACTGCAACTAACTCATGATTGGGTAGTAACATTGCAGCTAAATTCAGTACAGAAGTGACACAGGAACTCCTTGCAAATGTGTCTGGTGTCAGCAAGGCCTGTCAGCTCAGAGGCTGGACCTGCCTTGCAACACATTTCCCTCTACCTGTGATGTATTTCCTGGAGGAGCTGCAGCCCAACCTGTTAAGTGCTGCTGCTACCTTTGGCCTGCTAAAGCTTGTACAGTGTGTTTGGCTGCTGCTGCTGATTCTGCAGGGTTGGGAGGGTGGCTTTTAAAAGAAGGTTCTGGAGCTGTGTTCTGTTCCCTGCTGTTGCTAAGCTGTGCTGCCTAAAATCACTTAATACAGTAGGTAGTAATATTTTGTCCATGGTTCTGTGTGAGGCAAAGTGAAGGTCTCATGTACACAATACATTTTTCAGTCTTAACCGTAGATGAATTGCAAGTATTTCTAGAGCTGGGATCTTAGGAACAGCTAGAAAGAATACATATGGAAGGCCATCCTTTCTAGGAAGTGGCTTGCCTTAGAAAGCTGTGGGGCTTGGGTGTGTGTCAGGTGACGTGGTGAAGACAATGAAGGTATACAGAAATTGTGTTTCTGCTATTAGAAACTCATTTGCAAGAGTACTAGTTATGCAAATTGCTGCAATTTCTCTCTTTGAAACAAATGGGAGTACAGGTAGGCAGCTGAACCGTACTTTGCTTTACTCTTCTAACTTCACCCTGTTTCCTCCAGCAGTTGAAACAGAAGTGAAAACAGTAGCACCAGGTGCTGCACCAAACAATACTGCCCCCTCTTCTGGCTCACCAACCTCTCCTACTGCTGAAGTTGCTGCCTCTCTGGATAAAGAAACGAACAACCCCCACGCTATCCCGCGGCGGCACGCCCCTATAGAGCAGCTTGCCAGGCAAGGCTCTTTCAGGGGCTTCCCCGCCCTGAGCCAAAAGATGTCTCCTTTTAAACGCCAGTTGTCTTTGCGAATAAATGAGCTGCCTTCAACGGTGCAAAGGAAGACTGATTTCCCCATGAAAAACTCAGGTAAAACCAAATGGTTCCAGTGAAACATTGCCTTAAATTGTCTCTTCCTCCTTTCTTTCGCTGTGGCTTCAAGTAACTCCGTATTTTCTAGTAAATCCTTCTTCCTGCCTCATGTTGATCATTTATCATGAGCAAACATCACCATGTCAGAAAATTCCTGCTTTGGGAAAAGGCAGGAATTTCAAATGTGGAGTTCACATGCAGAAGACAGTTCTAATTGCTATCTGAAGTACTGGAGCACGGCTTGAAGTGTTCCAGGAATGGGTGTTGGTGATTTAGTAGGTTTTGGCTCTTCCCTCTGAGTCACTGAACCAGTTCTTCCACTTACTGTCAGGGCATCCTGAGACACAAATCCCTTCAAGGCCTTAACCACTTGTCTTGGGATCATGTGATGCTCTTCTGCAGTCTCTCCTTCTGCCTGTCTGAATTCTTTTGAGAGCAATGAAATTGCTTTTCACGTTAGATTAAGAGAACCAACTTGTTTAGGTGGTACAGCTGGCTGTATCAGTATTACGTGGTAGTTTTCACATGATGCTGGTGGGCTTTTCTAAGAGTCATCCCAGCATAAACTCCTGGGGTGCTCGTTACCTTGCATAATGTCCTTGAGTTCCCTTAGCTAGGTGTTACCCTTCAGGCCAGCTGTACTCTCACTTGGCAACAGAGCTGGTTTTAGCGTTCCAAACTTTGAAGTAAAAATTACTGTGGCAAAGGCAAACCCAATAAAAATACTTAGTCTGACTTCTTCCCTAACCCTTGTTTAGTCACCTGTGCTTTAAGACCAACACTGAGCCAATCAGTTTTACAGTAATAGTGCACTGCTCAGTAGTGATAGTCACTGAGCACACCACAATCTCAACTTCTCATGATTCAGAACATTCTGATGCATGTTCCCATATGTGCCACTGCCAGTGCTGCTTACCGTCCCACTGCATGCACTGTATTGAAATATCCTTCAAAGAATCAATTTTTGGGCATGCCTCCCCCTGAATTTTAGATCTGGTGCATGTTGTGTGCAGACATTTTATGTTTCTTACACTATTTTGTGCTTGATTATGCCTGCTCATGTCAGTTCTGTGCAGTGACGGACTGATGATCGGTACTTCTGGAAAACACTGCCATTAGTAATAATGAGAACATCTGGTTAGCTGGCAGCTTTACTCCAGATGTTACATTATCCACATGATACTGATGCTTCGTTTAAAACTGAGCATCCATTTTATCTGAGCATTCAGCTTTTGCTTGTAGGATTCTAGCACAGGAACTGGGCATTTCAGCTACCACTGAACTGGAACAATCAACTCTAGACTGAACTTGCTGCTGTGCATTGCTGTCAGTACATTTAAAGTTCATAAAGTTACTGTACAAGTATGTTGTTAGAACACTTAAATCTATCATAAGTATTTTCATTTCACAGAATGCCAAATCTTAGAGCCACATCCTTGAGAAGTTTAGCACTTTAATACCAAAAGATTTAGATCTCTACTTAAACTGTAGAAGCCCTTTTTATTTTCTGATACGAGCATCCTTTAAATCTGAAACAGTGATCTCCTTGCCCTCTTGACTTAATCACAAAATACACTAATTTGGTGTTCTATTTCAGGCCAGATCTTCAACACTAATGTAAAAAAAAAAAAAGCTGTCATGCAAATCAGTAGCAAGAGCATGTAGGACATAAGGGAGCTAATTATATTTCAATTTCACATTGGTAGTTGTAAATTGTTTCTGTATCCTTTAAACTTTCCATTTAATGAATTCTGTTTACATTTTAGTCCCAGAGGTAGAAGGGGAAACAGACAGCATTAGTGCCCTGTGCTCTCAGATCACCAGTGCTTTCAGCACGCCATCAGAAGATCCTTTCTCTTCGGCCCCCATGACAAAACCAGTGACAGTAGTTGCACCACAGTCTCCTGCCTTTCAAGGTTTGTGATTTCTTTGGGTGCTGGATGAGGCTTGAATGCACATAATGTTGCTTTCCAGTAACACACGGTCTTAATTTCTTGTGCAAGTCATGTTACCAGTATTTTGGGTGAATGCATCCTGCTTTATTCATGTTGTCTGTTTAATTTTTCTGTGGTTTTGTTCATGCACCTACCACACGATAGTTACCTATAAAAGGGACTGGCTTTGAGGTAATGGTTATTTTATCATTCTGCCTCCTGAACTGCATAGGAGTGTGTCATAGGAACCAAATCTCACAAGGGAAGGGACTTTGTGCCACCATGATTACTGTTTTTTTACACAAATTCTTAGATAAGGTGTGGAAAAATGCCAGCTATAGAACTCATAGCAGCCATTAGTATTCATTTCACTGCTATGTTTTTATTGAAGTTGTGTGAAAAAAGAACCTCTCCGTGTTAAAATGTAGTTATTGTTACTTTGTATCTACAAGGTGTTTTTCTTTTGAATCTAAAATTTACTGCGCAATAACTACTGGTGAGCCGTATCTCTTCCTTATAGAAACAACAAATTTAACTTCAGTCAGTCATCAGAACTCAAGAAGGCCTCCTAAAGGACATTAAAATCCACCATCCCATGATTCTCTTAACAAGTGTTGGCTTGGTGAAATGAAATTTACTACCTTTATTGACTGTCAGTCCAGTTTGTCTAATTACACCAACTCCTGTCATGTGGAAGTGTCTAAAAGTGTTGTATGTTGATAGGTATGACCTGGCCCACTAATACTCCAGTCACGTGCATGCCTTGCATGAATTAATCGCACTGATGTTGTCTGCTCCCATTTTAGTTAATGGCACTGCCTCTGCCTTCTGTGTGCTTGCTGCTAAACCATCCCAAGCTGCTGTAGTGTCCACAGCTATGCCAGTTCGTGAAACCAATCCTTGGGCTCATGCTCCTGCTGCTAATACTGGAGCTGCAGCCGTGGTCGCTGGTAAGATTGGAAGTGGATCCGGTGCATTGCTATAAGAACTTGGATCAAAAGCATAATTGAGCCCCTGAGACAATTGTCAGTGCCACTTAATGGCAAGTGGAAGGAACAGGAACAAAAGCTGGAAGTAGTAGTGGTTTGCACGAGTGGATGGAGAGAAGCGATGGACTTGCTGGTTCTAGGTCCATAACCTGGACTGATTCTTATTTTGGCAGCATTTTATAAAATCAGTGCTTAAAAAGGAAGTAATGAAGTTGTATGCGAGTTTGTGTGTATAAAAGGGAAAGAATCTGTGTGTATCCAAAATAATTTTTGTGTGTTCTTTTCACTAACGTACATAAGGAGGGATTAAGTTGGTTGCTTAAAGGCTTAGAGGTTCATTTCTTCTGTTTATTAAGTTTAGTCTGTCCCTCCAGGCCTTCTCTGCACTGTGTAAGATGAAATGGCTGTCACCCATGTGGGCACATGTGCTAGAAGGCTGCAATCTGAGTTACTTCATTTCATGGTGTAAGCGCCATTCCACAAGAGAAAACTTTGCTAGTGAAATAGTAGGTTCTGTTTGACCTTGTAAGAGTACCAGGCTTTGTCTTTAAAACAGTTTCTTAGACATCTGTGTTCCAAGTCCACAAGTCCTGAGCTGTGCATTCAGAAATACACGCCCCAGTTAGGGGGGATTAGTGATTATGGACTGGATCATTGCCACCAGGTTATGAGCACAGGCAGAGGCTTTCCTGCATACCCTAAAGTGTTTGATGTCTGCTATGAAGAAAAAAACTCCATAAATGTGCACTTTAGTGAAGAAGCTCTTACCTACCTCATCTTGACAAATGTCTTCCTAGAACAAAACATGGATGCATAAAGATGCTTCCAGTGGTGGGAGCATCTTTCAGTCAGGGTGAGAGGAAGCCTGTGCGTTCTTGTGTACACCCTCCAGTCTTTCTAACCAATAAAGGATGAGGAGTGGAAATATTAGTGACTTGCCCATGCTTTCCTTCCCAGGCACCGAATGGAGCAGCACCTCCTCAGGTGCGGCCTCACCAAGTCTCTTCCAAGGAAATCACAGACGTACTCCCTCAGAGGCGGACCGCTGGTTGGAAGAGGTCTCAAAGACTGTCAGAGCCCAACAGCAGCCAACCTCAGCCCCAGCCCCCCAGCCACTGCTCCAGCCTCCTCCAGCAGCTCCAGCCTCCCAGCCAGCACCGGCCTTCCCAGTCAGCACCTTCATTGCGCCTCAGCCCGTGCCGGTGGGCGTGGTACCGCCCATGCAGCCGGCGTTTATTCCGGCTCAGCCCTATGCTGTAGCAAACGGGATGACCTACGCAGCCCCAAGCGTCCCCGTGGTTGGGATCACACCTTCCCAGATGGTGGCCAACGTCTTTGGTACTGCCAGCCACGCTCCGGCGGCCCACCCGCATCAGTCCCCCAGCCTGGTGAAGCAGCAGCAGCAGCCGGTGCCTCAGTACGACAGCGGCAGCGCCACCGCCAGCCCCTTCTTCCACCCGCCCGCGCAGCACAACGGCTCCGCCGCCTTCAACGGCGTGGAGGGGGGCAAGTGGGCGGCCGAGGACAAGCAGGCGCAGCCCCCCGCGCCCGCCCCGCAGGTCGATCCCTTCGAGGCGCAGTGGGCGGCTCTGGAGGGCAAGAGCAAGCAGCGCACCAACCCCTCCCCCACCAACCCCTTCTCCAGTGACCTACAGAAGACATTCGAGATCGAACTTTAAGCGGTCCTGGGGGGGCGGATAAATTGTACATTAGGATAGAGGGATAAAGGGAGCGGAGGGGACTGTTTCTGATCGGTTTGCTTTGATAATCCCAAAGGTCCCTTCAAACAAAAAGGGGTTAGAAAGAGGGAGCAATTATGGGGAGGACGGAGACACACGGAGAATTTAATGTGCGGTTCTTAAAAGGAATCCCGGAGCCACCCCAGTCTGCATTCCCTCCTCTCTTGGAAAGCTGAAGTCAAATGGAGCGAAGAAAGGCACCCGGTCCCAAAGCCTGTTCTGCAGAAACATCAATCATCTCACAGAAAGGAAGGTACCTGTGTCCTCCTGCTGCCCTGCAAGCCCTGGATGTTCCCTCTCAGGGAAAAATTGGGTAGGGTGGGGGGTGGATATGGGTGGGATGTTGTCACCTTAGCAAAAGCTGGGTCTGTGGAAAAAGTTGAGCTTCCATTTTGAGTAACAAAGTGAATATTATATGTAAAGAATAAAGTAAAGCCAAAATCTTTATTTTTATGCATTTAGAATATTTTAAATAGTTGGATATTAAAAGCTGTATGAGTTGTAAGTAATCTTGCCAAAGGTTAAAAAACAAGGGGGTTGGATGTAAGAAATTGTACATAAGATTGATTTATCGCTGATTCTTATAGTAAGTAATATTGGGGGGGTGGAAAAAGGGGCTCTAGCTTGTTCTTGTATCTGTTCATTGTAAGTAGCATATTGCAACAACAATCACAACCAATAAGTCATTATATCGTAGTTTTAAATAAAGAAAATTAAAGAACAGTATTGTCATGGTTTGAAAACCATGGGGAGAATTTACTGTTTTTTATTGGAATCAATCTACATATTCTATATAGTATGGATTTTTTTTCCTTTCATATATTGCTGCAGTTTCTTTGTCTTAATCTATTGGTTCTAACACTACTGTGACAACTTACTGTCATCATATCTACATCCTGGGCCTGCCTGGGAAACCATTTTATGTTTGTCTGTCAATAGTTCTTAGAGGTTTTTAACTTTGGTTTTATTTTTTCCCACTGATTTGTGAAACCTTGTGGTTAAGGCTGCAGCTGGTCCAGGTTCTGCCTCTGGTGACTTGTGAAAAACCATCTCATTTTAACTTTACTTTTAAACTTTGGCCTTACAAGCAAATGTAAGTTATATATATTTGTACTGATGATTTATAATCTGCTTTAACAGAAATAAATGTTGGTGGTAGAAGCACCGTCTGTGAGAGATTTATTTCCCACTCTAATCCAGTTTCCAGCATTTGCCCTTCTGGGTATCTTCTGTCTTGTAAGGTGAGTGTGGATGAGCACTGCTTGCCAACCTAGCAGCTTAAGAATAATATCTTAACACTTCTCATTCTCTACAACCTGTTAGGGTGCATTGAACTTTAAAACTGAATTTCAAAATATCCTTGTGACGCATAAACACTTAAAGCTCGAAAATAGAGGCCTTTACTGAAAACATCAGATTCTGGGTTTGCATGGCTGTATTTTCTATCACCAAATATTTACAAAGAGACAAGTAACGTTCAGTAAAGGCAAAAAGGAAAACTCTTACCCCTACTATTAAAAAGAGCCTTATGAGATGATTATGTATTTTTACCTCTTTTCTGTTCTTCCAGTGAGCTGATATCTACCCTGTTAGTGTGACTGGTTCTTACTGCATTCTTACGGGCACCACGTCAGTTTAGACACAAGGAAAAAAGTCACACTCCATAACCTGAAGGGGAAGAAATGCTCCCTTTGTTGGCCCTCGGATTTGAGCTTGCCAGCAGTTTCCATTTCCAGGCAAGTACAGTAAGTCTTAGAGTGACAGTCTAGAAAACTACAGCTTTTGACATTACAGATTCTTACCTGTGTTCAGTATGATATGCATAGTAATGCAAACACTCCCTGTGGGATTCGAGTTGGTGTCAATGCTTTTTTTCAGCTTTCAAAAAGCAAACAAGTATTTATAGACATTTATAGTAGGAAAGAAAGCAGTTAGTTATGTATTTTTCACAGTAAGGGCCCCAAGATCAAGCTGAAAATAGCCCAGTATAGCTACACCCTTCTCCTGCCCTGGAGATAAGCACTTCCTACAACCCATTGTTTAGGGAAGAAAAAGAACATCTTGATTCTCACATAAAAAAGTAAACTTTAAGTAGGTGATTAAGTGGTACTACAGAGAGGGAGAAGCTGATCTTGTCAGAAAAAATGTCAAGATTCTTTAGTTAACTTGATGGCATGGATTTACTGCATGGAGCTGCATGCCTGTCAATCCCACCCCTACTGCTGTGGCTGTGCAGCTGAAAGGTGGTCAGCATAAACTCCACTAGCCAAAGCACTTCCAGTGTTTTTTAAAGTCGTGCCCATCAGCAGGCAGGGGGCTGTTAAAGCCCTCAGGAGTCTGGGGAAAGCACTTCCTGGCCCCATGTTACATAACCATAGAGTTTAAATGACAGCTGACTACACAGAATATTTAAATATTCTAAAAATAGAGCCTCTGACATCTTAGAAATGGATTTTATAGAACTGGCTACTTACTCTGGGACAAAAGGGTCTGATACATCCACAATCCACTTCTAACCATGCTCCTGAGCAGACTCAGGCTACCTCTTGATGCCACACATGAAACGGAGAGGGCTTCAATTTACAGAGTCTCTGGTCTCAAAAGGCAAAAATCATATCATATACTAAAATGGTAAAATATCCTATACATGCACACAGAGAAAAAGGTGCTGGTCTGAGATGTTAAATGGAAAAATATGTACAAACACAAGTGGATGTTTTCAAGACGGTCTCACTGTTCTTAAATATCCAATGATTTCCATTTCAAACCTTATACTGCAATGCCTGTCCTGCCTTCCAGCAGAGGAACTTTTCCCTGATCAAATTAAAGGGTCTTAAATGCAAAATAAGTATTTTTGTGTTTACTGGCAAACAGAATCTGTCAGACCGCAGAAGGACCCAGCCCCAAATAGCTGTGACTGTCACCTGTCTCTCCTGTACTGGACTGCCTGTAGACTTTGCTGTTTGTTCACATCCTAGAGCACTGTGTCCAGTCCTGAACCATACCTGTGCTGATGAGAATGCAGTCATTAGGTCAGTGATTCCTGGTTTTAAGTCCACGTGAACTAATTTACTGGGTTTAGAGTACAAACCAACTCTAGGCTGTCAACCCTGGCAATTTATGTTTTGTTGCTGCCCCGATGGGTCCTGACTCCGGGCTGAAGAAGAGGAGAGTGGGTGAGCACAGTCCCAAATTAGCTGCATTTCTTCAAAGCCTTAAAGCAACACAAGTAGAAGACAAAAGTAAAAAACCCCAATCCTCCATCCCCACAACCAAAATACCAACATCTACACACCGGTTTATAGCTACATCTATACAAATAATACATGGGTAATGTTGCTAATAATTAGGATCAACCCATCCAAGTCTAGAATGAGGAAGAAGGGGACTGTCAGGGCTGATGCTAGGGTAGAACAGTAGTGTGGAGGCTGTAAAAGAATCCCTTTGCTCAAAACTAATTCCATTTTGAGATATTGAAGATACCTAAGGGCCTTTCCTAGCCCTTAACATGATATAATCATGATATAATGTCACATTCCCACCCCTTATGCCTGAGATTTTCAGCGCCCCAGATACATGCTTGCTGCCAGTCCGTGTTGGTCTTGAAGGATGCTTTTCAGCTGCTCTGCATCTGGAAGTCCTAATTTGTTAGCCTGCAGCAGCAAGCATCATCCCAGGCCACATGCAGAGCCAGGCTTTCCTGGATTTAACAGACTAACAGCAGATCCTTGGGAGGTTTATTCTGGCAAGTGAAATGCCCCTACACACGTATTTCTATGTATTTATTATTAGCCCTTGCCCAAACTCAGCACAACGTCAGAACAGCACAGTTCTGGCTCAGGGGAAAGAGATTACCTGCTAAGCCTTCCTAGAATGAGTGCTGTTTAAACTGCAGCATCCCAGAACAGGTAATGGTGTTGGTATATTCATCTAAATTACCCCTGGCATTCAGGAAGGGCTAAAAGTAGTTTTCTATTTTGTCTTAAGCTTTCTGTGAAGCATTGCTTCTGCATTTCACTCCAAAGCTGATTGCAGTCAAGTAGAAACCAAACTGACCCTACTAGAAATTTGTCTAAAGTCTGCTGGAATCAAACAGCTACAGTAACATGACATTACAGCTGCATCCGCAGAGCCAGTAATCTCCTAGGACCTGAACGCTAATTTTATATGCATCAAGCTGTTTCTCGTGGCCAGAGTCCTTTGCATTTAGATGGAAAGTACTACCCAGGAGCACTTGTTCAGCAATGTTCATTGGAGGAACAAACGTTCATGGCTCATTAGTGCTTCGATTGGAATAGTTCAGGCCCATCTTCAAACACTTCAGAGATTATGTTTTTAAGAGCACTTCTGTCTTGCTTGTATGAAGAATTGCTCTCTCCCTCTTTCATGCTGGTCATCTGCCTTCCCTAGTCACATCATCCTTACATCCCTACTATCACCGAGTCTCTGTGAATGACAGCAACTACCCTTAAGAGATGGATTAGGTACAGCAAGGCATACAAGGGAAAAGGAATTTACAATAAACCTGAGGGCGGTGGGTCTCCCACCTTTGAGCATTGACACCCACTACACACTGTTCAATTCGCCCTCGAGCTTTTCACCACAGCAGAGTTCTTAGAACTGTCCCATGCAGTAAAAGAACAGAGTTGAGACCTCCAGTCTTGTCATCGGTCGCCGTGGCCGTGGCTGTCACCCGCGGGGGTGCGGGGGGCTGCCCTGGGGGCGGTGGCGAGCGCAGCTGGCACAGCAGAAGCTGGAATAGTACTCGTTACCACAGAGCTGGGCTTGCAGGATCAGGTCACAATTGGCAAGGTGGGGCTGGTCCACGCACTCTCTGCTCGGGTCCACAACATGACTCACAGTAGCTGCAGTCAAGCAAAGGGTGAACCAGCTGTAAATGTATCCTCAGATTGCTATTCCCTCCCAAAAGACACAGCACGTATCTGCTTCCTCCACCCCACCAGTTCTAAGTTTAGTCCAACACCAAGAAGGAGATGATGAGTTTCACGATGAAACAGATACCTCTGGTAAGATACAGAAGGAAAATGCAGTTTCCAGGGAGAGGAGAGACTACCTACCCTCTATGTAAAGATAGCTGGACGGTGTCCAAAGTCTAACTACAAATCATGCAACCAACTATTTGGCCAACCAACTATGGCATTTTGGCCTCAGGAAGTTAGTTATGCTCCCATGCCCTGGTCAGGGGGTGCTTCCTGCTTTTCTCTCCATGGAAAGCAGGGCTCCTGAGGCAGCACGACCCAGAGGCTCCTGCTGCTCCCCAAAGCCTGAGGCTGGTGCTGGGCTGGGGCACACCATGGGCGCGATAGCCAGGGGCCGGGCACTGTGCCGGGAGAAGCAGCAAGGCTGGGCTGTACTCACTGCTAGGCCGGCTCCTCAGCACCTTCACCTCTGAGCTGGCACTGACAGAGCTGCTGCTGCTGCTGTAGGCGCTGCACGTGTAGGATCCCTCGTCAGCCTCTTGGACGTTGCTTATAGTCAGGCTTCCATCCTGGGACAGGTGGATGTGGTGGCCATCCCCCCGCATGGGAACTCCATTCCTGCGGTGAAAACCAAAATATTTCACTATTGCCACCCATGGGTGCTAAAGGAGCTCCCTGTGCTCTTTGGAAAATGATGTTCTGTGAAAGGGGTGAATTTTTACAAGTTCAGCAGGAAGGAAGAAATCTTTTGCACAACCTGGCCCTACAGTTGGGTGGTAACATGAGCCTGAGCGAGTCGCATCCGTTGCCCAGTGCGTGGGAGGTAGCTGTGTCTGTGCGCTCTGTGCAAAGACATTGCCCTTTCCGCTAGCACACATTCTTGAGGTTTGAGGAGCTAAGAGAAAACCCAATGTGCCTTTCCCCCTCTCCAGGTTGTGGTCTGGCAGTACTTGTTTGGCTGGCATTGATAGCAGCACATATTGCTTGATGAGCATATGGGGTAGTGAACAATGCGCCCTCTTTCCTCTTTCCTCTCCCTTTCAAAGTTTGCTTAAAAAAACCCAGCAAGATTGTGTCTGTTCAGTTCCTCCTGGAATAATCTGTGCCCAGCAGGAAAACTGCCTGAATTATGAACTCCTAGTTACCAACAAAATGAAATTTGTTTCACTTAAAGGGGTTGCATTCCAGCTCTGAAACATGCTTCATTTTGTTAGCTCAAATACCAAACTTACATATGAAAGTAAAGCTCTGTGTGTGATGGCCCCCTTCAGTCCTAGCCCCTGGAATTTCTTCACTTACCAGTCCATTTCTCTGGATAGTTTGTAAGAAGGCTCCAAAGCAGAACTGATTATTTTCAAACAGGAAAAACAACCCTCACTAAACACTTGCACAAATTCAGAGTTTCCTGGTAAACTATCAAGATAAGAAGACACAGCTTTTCACACTTTAAAATGCTTCTAAATCTCCTTTGCTTCCACTTGACAGTAAATGGAGAGAACTGTTGCAACAGGAAGCTGGGGGAACAGGGCCTAAAATGTCTGTCAGGATTAGGCAGAGGGGTTTTTTGAAAAAGCAACTAAAGCTTTTCCTCTGATTACTCATTTTAGTTCTTGTTATTTTCATGTTGCTAGTTTTTGAGCAGAGCCATTCTGGACTCCATGAAATCTTAGTTAAACATCTGATTTCCTCATTATTTGCCTGGAACATGAACTTGATGACCCCCACACCCCACAGAGATCTTGCCCAGGATTTTTGGGTAACATCCAAGTTGTTTTAAGAAAGGGTGGGTGATACTAGGTGGGGCTGATAACTGTGGTCTCTGCCATACCTGACAGGCACCCTGCATTAGTATTGAGAGGGTAAATGATGAGGTTGGGGAAGAGAACAAAAGAAAAGTTCCAGCTCATTCTTGCTCACCTTGACCACCTTATATTCACATTGTTGCCAGTCACTGTACAATGAAGCTGGGCGGTCCCTCCCTCAGGTACTGTGATGCTTGGCAGAAGACCAGTGATCCTCAGCTCTCCTAGACCAGAAGGGAATCATCACTAGCAGGGAGACAATGCCATGCTCCCCCTGGGAGTAGGAGCATTCCCTCGCAGGAAAAGTTCAACACCTCCCATCATGAGCTACAAGCCCCTGGGCCTTGAAACAGCGTGTTTGAGACTGTGCCGCTGCTGCCATGGGGAATGTGGATTTCCCAGGACTTTGGCCCAAGAAAGGACAAGTAATAGAGATCTCAAAGAGCTTTTTCCTCCAGCTGGACACATGCACGTCACATGCACAGAACCATCTTAGTTTCTCTTGCTCTTATACTCATTCCACACCAGTGTCCCAGAAACAAGGCCCTGAGAGTCACTCTTACTGTGCTATCAATCCCTTTTCCCAGCTGCCTGGAGCACCACGATATACTGGACACATGCAGATGACTACTGGGTAAAAACAACTCATTCTTCCCTTGCCCTCAAGATGCCTGTTAAACTCTAGGCATGAAGCAAAGAGGCACAGCCAGCAAAGGAACCCACGCTGGCCCTGCACAGCCCTCCCTGTTTCCCACTCCTGTGCAGATGAGCCGTGGGTGCTTCTGCCCAGGCAGTACCCAGAGGTCGGAGCAGGACCTGGCGCTGGTCGCGGTCACGTCCATTGGAGGTGATGCAGGTGAAGAAGCCGATGTCCTCAGAGGCCAGCCGGCTGATCACCAGCGCCCCGTCCGCCTGCTGCCTGTGCCTGGGGAACAAAGCCAGAGCGTCCCTCAGCCTGTGCCTGGCTCAGCACAGGACTCCAGCCAGCAGAGATGAAGCTAAGCCTCGTGCACAACTTTGTAGTACCACTGAGCAAAGGTTTAGCAGCTCAAATGCTGCAGGGGTTGTAATACAACCAACCCTTCATCCTCAAATCCCAGCACTGATGCTGTAAAACTCTGGAAAAACTTGCTGCTAGAGCAGATTTCTGGGAGCAGGGAGAGGGGAGAGCAGCACCAGTAGCTGTGGAAGTTCACTGCAGATGCCCTGATCTCTCTCTGCTGTGAGCCCTTGCTCAGTGGCCAGCTGGTTTTTGGCAAATTTGCTAGCCATGTGTTCTTTTTCTGCTAACCTTGTAGCTGAATAAATTCCCTGGCTCACTTGTAGACCCTGTGTCACAGCTGTTCCCTCAAGGGTTCAGCATTCAAACTTCCATCTGTGAGGAAGGGAGGACAGGGCAGGGCAGCAGTACGGCCTGGCCCTGATGGAGAAGAGGGACAGCATAAAGCCAGACAGGCCCTCGCTGCATGGCCAACAGCTCTGTTCTCTCAGAGAGGAGACAGGGAAGGAAAAGCAAGGAGAAGGCTCTTCTCATGGAGCTGCCTGGGAGCTCACCTGGGGGAGGAGAGTGGCTGCCCATCTTTCTGCCACTCAATGGTGAGAGCTGGTGATGCTTCCACTGTGCAAGGCAGTCTGATTCTCTCCCCAATATTGGCCTCCACCACTGTGGGCTCGCTCTTATCCATTTTCAACCTGCAAAGTTCACAAGCACAGCAAAAGATGCAGAAACTTCCTTGCTCAGCATTTGACCTTCAGCACGAAGCCTTATCAATCGCAGGCCTTATTTTTGGCCTCCAATGGCAAATGGGGGTCTCTCTACTCCCATGAGAGCTCTGATGCTTGCCATTACCAACATTCACTCCCAACATTCAGAAAAGAGCAGCCTCTATAAAATCCTGCTCCAGTTCAACACAGCTTGGTACTGCACTCATCAGCCAGCTTAATTTACAGACAGCTACCCTGGTTCTTATAGCAACCCTCTGGAAAACAGCTGAGGAAGCATTAACAATGTGAACACACGGCAAACAGTACAAAGTCCTAAACAGGGCACCGAGCAAGCTTCCCCTTAGGTGCTCATCTGGCACACAAAAATGAGCCTTTTTAGGGTGTGAAGAGCCTATTGCTGTCACCTGACTGCACACCAGGTCCAGGACCTGGTCATCCACTTCATGCAGCAGAAAGGTTGAGGTCACGTCCTCACAACACTCATCTCCTCATGTTCTTTGCTCTCTTAAAACTGCAGCTAAACACTGTCTTAGAAGGGAACTAAACCATGATGTTCCCACAGTTAAATAAAACGTCATCTACCCTACCCCCATTCTATGACCTGAATTCTTGATCTCAAAAAATAAAACCAAAGAGCCTTAATTCAATGTTCTTAATTCAATGAGTCACTTATTACTGCTTTTAGGCAGAAGCAGCTAAGGAGATTGCTGCAGAGCTCAGCAAATTGGCTGGGTTTTAGGTTGTAAACTCAAAAAAAGAGAGAGATCAGATCACGGCCCTAATTAATCTAGAATCCCAACATGCTGCATATAAAATAATTCATCCCCCTTTGTTTCTGTGGGGCCTAGAAGCAATAAAAAACCATGCAAGAAGCTACAAAATATGCCAGTACATGAGGAGACAGTTTTGGGTCAAACAGGTTTGTTCCCAAAATATTTAAAATTAATTAGTGGAGGCTGAAGGAACTGAAGTTTTTTTTCAATATACATATGTCTATTTTGTGCTAGTTAAGCAGCTCCTATTTGCTTTGCTTTTTTTCAGAACAGGTTTCTCCTTCTGCTTGCACAAACATGAACAGCTAAGGATGCTGCCTCGAGACTTCTTTTGTTTGAACCCAGCTTCCCTGTGCATCTTTGCTCAGAGTAGGCTTCTTTCAAGAGACCCTCGGGGAGCACAGAAGACAGCTTGTGACTGGGATCTTCTCCCGTTCCCACTGTCAGCAGTTCAGTACTGCTTGCTTCCCAACCGTGCCCTGGAACAGCTGAGCCAGGACCTTTCCAATCTTTGGCTTTTCTACATGAAGAGATGCCATATGGTTCATCAGCTGGGCACGGCGGACAAACTGTTGCTGCAGGTGAACGTACCTGTAGGTGAGCTGCTGACGCACAGAGGAGCCGGCTGCCTGCACAGGCTGCCTGCCTCTGGATAACCCTCGGTGCTGCTGACTCGCCTGCTGAAGGACCCGACCTCTCTCACCCTCTGCCACAACAGTGCTCTGGTGCTCTATTCAAAACAAAATGCCCTATGTGAATACAAGGACACTTCTCACTGTGACCTCTTGCGTAGGGCTTCTGCGGGCTCGGGAGAGCTTGCTGAACTGGAGCCAAAGAGCCCTTCAGCCATCTGCTTTCCGGCTGACTACTGCAGCAAACCTGCGCTGTCTACTAATGAGAGTCACAGACCTGCAGGCAAGCAATTTTAGACTCCTTTTTCTCCTCCGTCAGTGAACATGTTGCAACATCCCTTAGGCCACAGTGCCTTCTGCCCCATGTGCCATTGCTGCGACAAAGCACACTTCAGAGATTGAAGGCTACAGGGTGCCTTTCTGGCCCATCTTTTGAGACTAGTCTTTTTTTGTTTTGTTTCTAAAATAAGGCAGATTTTTCGGAACAGGGAATTATTTGTTACCCAGCAGGACCTGTTTGGGCAAAACACAAAACATAAATGCACCAGCAGTTATGTTTTGGATCAGGAGGCAGCTGATGGCTCTCAGGGAGGAAGACATGCTTGCTGTGCTAGAAACGGGGCGGGCAACAGGTAAGCCACAACTCCACTTAGGGGGTGGCACTGCACGGGAGAAAGTATTTTAGGGCTAAGGCTTTATCATGAGGCAACATCAAAAGAGGCCCTGCTGCCTCCTCACTCCCTCTTGTCAGCAGAGGAAGTTTGGTCCTGCGGCTGGCTTTACTGAACCTGTGGTCAGTAACCATTAATGAGGAGCCCTGAGTTACCTCTCGGGTCCTGAGCAGAAGATAATTCACCTGTGATCTGCAGCCGAATCTGTCGGCCCTCCGTCCTCCCGTCGGAAGTGCGGCAGGTGTAGGTGCCGGCGTCCTCGGGCTGGACGTGGCTGATGACCAGGGAGCTGTCGGACTGGTAGGTGTGCCTGCAACACGTGCGGGGAGCGCTGCCGCTGCCGGGCCGCCACTGCAACCCGCCGGGGCACTGCGGGCCCGCGGCTTGTTGCACAAACCATCCCCATGCAGCGCCCTCCCTGGCTCAGAAATAAAACCCTGCTGACCACAGACGGGTCACAGGCAGGGGGAATAACTGCAGCTGAAAGGGGGTCAGGAACAGAGAGGAAAAACTGAGATGGAAAACAGGGAACTGCTTTCAGTAACCCTCTCCCATAAGAAGGCAAACTGCCCTTCCAGGGAGGAGCTTGAGTCCCAGCAGTCAACTGCAAACAGAAAAGCATAACTGGGCTTTTCTTAACTATGATTTTCATAACACAAAGAGACTGACTGGCTCCAGACTCTTGATGGAAACAGACTTCCCAGGAAAAACAGGTTTTAAAGTAGTTTAAAAAAAAATGTGCCAGAGATTTCCAGCCAGAGGAACTCTAGGTTGTTAGGCTGCAAGTTTCAGCCTCAACTACTGGCTTAGCGCTGCCCCAAGATGAACCCAAGAGAAGCAATATTTTTCCGCATCACTACCTGCGTCAGCTTCCACCAGTGCTGTGGGACAGCACTTGCTCTGCCCCATAACTCTAGCCAACACCTCATTACTGGTGCAGACTGTACCTGTTTCTGCTATGCACAGAGCAGGTGGATGCTCATGCCCTTGGATGAATACAGGGACTTCTTTATTTCTTAAGAAAAAAATGTGCTGGTTGTGGCTGGTACAGTGTTAATTTTCTTCACAGTAGCTGGTATGTGGCTGTGTTTTGCATTTGTGCTGAAAACAATGTTGATGTTTTCACTGCTGCTGAGAGGTGTTTACACCAAGTCAGGGCCTTTTCTGCCTCTCACCCCACCTGCCAGTGGGCTGCGGGTGCACAAGAAGCTGGGAGGGAACACAGCTGGGACAGCTGACCCTGACAGATCACAGGGATATTCCATACCATATGGCATCATGCTCAGCATGTAAAGCTGGGGAAAGGAGGAGGAGCAGGGGGAGTTCGGAGTGATGGCGTTTGTCATTCCAAGTCACTGTTATGGGTGATGGGGCCCTGCTCTTCTGGAGACAGCTGAACACCTGCCTGCCCGTGGGAAGTGATGAATGAATTCCTTGTTTTGCTTTGCTTGCACCCACGGCTTTTGTTTTATCTTTTAAACTGTCTTTATCTCATTCCATGGATTTTCTCAGTTTCACCCTTCTGCTTCTCTCCCTTCCCACCAGGGATGAGTGAGCAGCACTGTGGGGCTGAGTTGCCAGCTGGGGTAAAACCATGACAGGCCCTTTTGGACTGCGTATTTGGCACATATTTGGCCCAGCAAGGAGCCCATCTGCTCTACAATGAAGGGAGCTGAGCTCACCTGTCAGAGGAGACCGGTCGGCTGTTCTTCATCCACTCCACTCTAGAGAGTGAGGACATGCCTGTCTTGCAGACCAGCTGGATGTTTTGTCCCACAGCTGCTGTCACAAGAGAGGGCTTGGCTTCCTCCAGGATTGTTCTGAAAGATAAAGTGATTCCACTGGTACTTCTGCTGCCCTCCTCACCTCTGTGTCCTCTCATGTGACTCTGGGTGAATTACAACCACAAGGCAAAGCAGGACCAGCTGCCCATTCAGCTTTGAGCAGATGCACTGGGCAACATGGGGAGCCCTCTCCTATACAGCAAAGAATGCTCTGGACAGACTGAATGCTACACTATCTCCTGGAAAAAGCCCCTCTCTTCTGAAGGAACAAGGTTCTGCTCCGCAGACAGACACAGGCCTAGTGCAGACATGTTTAGATCTAGCTCTACACACCCCTGATTTTCAGGGTAACACTGCCTGGATCTTGACCCAAAGTCTGCATCTTAAAAGTCTTCCCTAGAACAACCCGCTGCTGCTCCATGCAGTGCTGAGATAAAGGTTCTGAAGTCAGAGAGTCAGCTAAATTTGTTGGTCAGAACAAGAAAAGCACCTATGGATTCTCATTTACAGTGTATAAGGCTTCCCAGACAGAGACCCCAGGATTCTGCAGTCTTTTCACACATCATACTTTGGTGCTGTCAGAGACCAGGGAGTGAGTGAGGAAATGTTTTTCAGGCCCTGGCAGGTAATGCCAGGGCCTGAAAAACAGTGATTTACCAAGGGGCCACATGTGTAGCTAATCCATCACATGGTATTCCCAGTTAGCTGGTCCCAGCTGGGGCAACATTTTCACTCTAGAGAAAGCTGCACTGATGCTTCACAATGAGCCGGCAGAACAGGGGGGAGGGGTGGGTGGAAATCATCACCTGTGCAGAGCCTGTGCTGGGAACAAGTCTGCAGACTCCTGGTGCCCAAATCCCTCTGTCACGGAAACATCTGCTCCGAAAGCTTCACGCCACTGTTTCCCTCCCCGGGGCAGCACCTGCTGGCCACTGCTGCTCTGCCTGTCTGAGGGCCCAGGCACGGCTGTTTCCCAGGAGTGCAGCTGGCCCAGGCTGCCCACTCTGCTTCGCTGGGTGTCCCAGCGCTGGCTCTCCAGAACTCCAGTCCTTGGCAAGGCCTCTGGCAGCATGTCCCTCCTCCAGCTGTCCTGCCTGTGGCTGTCTTGTGTGGGAAGTGAAGCCCCATAGGTTCTTCCTTCTTGGCTGTGACTTGCAGTCTGTCTTGTGGGTGATTGCTGCTGACCCTGAGCATGTCCTGCATGGGAACTGGAGCCAGTCTGCTGGTGCTGCAGGGCTCCTGTGCCAGGAGAAGGCTGGAGCTCCAGATGACTGACCCCCACAGAGCTGTGGCACACTCTCATGCACTCCTCCTCCGAGGCAAAGCTGTTTTTATTGCCGTGACAGCCACCATACCAAAACCTGTTGCACTTGCCAACAACTCCCACAAAGTACCAGCGAGTGGTCCAGTTGGTGCAGGGGCCGTGGGCACTGGGCAGCAGGCACATCACAGGGTATGCTACCAAAAAGAGTGGAACAGAGGGAGATGTGAGGGTCACAAAGCACAAAGGTCCAGGGGCTTCAAGCCACCTACCTAGAAGATTTATCTGATGGGTCTGTGGACAGAGGGCAGGTGGGAAAGTAGGACACCTGAGTGTCCTACCCAGCTGTGCTTTGAAACTGAGAAACTGCTCACGTTTCTTTTTGCCTCAGTTTTACCTCTGATGGAAGAACCATCCTCAGAGACATTTCTGAATCTAGATACCACACAGATGCTTTACAGCCTTGCTTGGAGAATTATGCAACTGCAAAGCAGGCTCTGGGGCTTCCTCTCCTACAAGGAACACGGCTGCCATTGGCGCATTTCCAGCCCACAAAGCAAATGGCTCAGACCCAGCTGTGAGGAAGACTCATGAATTACAGAATATCCCTGCACACTGATATAAAGAGAAGCATGGCCCAAGGCGCCTACAGACCCAGAGCCATGGGTATCACAGCCACATGCTGACAAACACTGGATGCAGGGCTCCAGCTGCAAGGTGCTTTGTCAAGCTGTAGCTCAGCTGAGAGGATCCAGAGAGCTTTCCCCTTCCCCAAGGCTGCACCACAGGGATGGCCACCAAGCGATCTCTGTGCTGCAGCAGGAGGGCAAGCAGCAGTGTGCCTGCAGAGGTTACAGCTGGGCACTAAAGGAGCAGAGCTGCTTTTGCCCAGCAGCCCTCGTATCCTCATAGCACAGCAGGCACTGGATTGAATTTTGCTGGCCAAGGGCATCCATGCATCCCTGAGCAACCCCTCCTTCCCCATGTAGCTTTCATTCCTCCCCTGGCCACAGGCTGTCTGAAGGCTGAGCACTGTCCTGATTCCTCAGGAGATCCCTACTCCTCCTAAATCTGGGTCATCCATTTGGAGCACTCTAGGCTGCATCAGAGTGTCTTCTCAGGGACAAACAATTCCTGAGTAGTCCTACAGACTGACAGAGATCACACAAACACGCTTCTGTCCAACTATCAGCGGAGGACAAGAAGAATTTCTGCAGCAGCTGGCAGACCTGAATCCTCAGGCTGCTTTTCTACACCCCCTCCAAGCTTCTGCTGCCCCAACCACCAGGTAGAAATTATCTTCAGAGAGATTATTTACTACATTTTACAGAGAGCAGAGCCTCTACACAGGAAACTTCTATATGCTACTGGACTCTTTTTGTGTTTCTCACCCAGTAAGCCAAAGCATCACTTACGGTAGCTGGGCCTATTGAGACATCCTTCCCCTCGAGGACCCGAGGCCGAGGCGACGTTGTCGAAGCAGCAGCCGTACATGGAGCCGCGGCACTCGCGCGAGGGGTGCTGCTGGGACAAGGCTTGGCTTGCCTTGGAGACAGGAATGGAAAGCCAAGGGTTATCCTCACACATGAGGATGGCAGCACATGCAGGGCACTGTCAGCTGCACATGGCCAGCTGTTAGAGGCACCACTGTTTGCTTGTTTGCCTCCTAGAGGCTTTTGTCCTGGGAAGGGGTGGGAAACTTGGCTGTAAGCCATGGAGCTGAGGATGCACTTCTCTGCAAGGCACACCTAAGCAGCCCAGCAGCAGGCCAGTTCTTATTGCTACCACCAACAAGCACCCCAACCTATGGGAGGGATCACTACCCCACCTTGAATTAATCTGCAGAGTTGACAAACAAAAGCAATTAATACAAGCCATGTTTTTCCCACTTTTTTTCCTAGAGAGTGGATAGCAATTTTCTAACCAACAGAAATATGATAACTCAGGATTATTCAATGAGCTCTACATAGGATGGCTGCCTGGTTCTCAGACATCTCCCCAGCACCTGCTCTGTACCCTGCTTGTAGAGGATTGCAGGTGGATGCTCCAGACCGGATGGGAGCAAAGTGGGCCAAAGGGCTTGATGCCATGCCTGGTTCCTCAGCATTACTGCCAGAGATGAAGTCCAACAGAATCCACAGTGTGAGTCAGCAGGGTCATATCTGAATCTTTGTATCTGATCAACTCCTAAAATGCAAAGAGCTTTTGTACTTACTGCTGGAGTGGTTGCAGTGGGATGATTGTGTCTCGTTTGAAGGTAATGTTGTGGGCATCCAATGTTGTTTGGACCCTGGGCAGCCAGTACTCCATCAGGGCAGCAGCCATACCTACAGACAGAAGGGCTGCAGTAATACCTGACCTGCCCAGTCAACAGGCACGGGCTGCAGGATTCAGGAAGCCCCCAGGAAAGGCCTCCCTGCTCAGGCCTATCTACTTCCAGCTACCTGTTTTGGTGGCAGGTGCTGAAAGGGCAGCCTCTCCCCAGAGGGCCCGAGGCCGGAGTGTGCCCATCTGGACAGCAGCCGTGTGGGCTCTGGTGGCAGCCCTGGAAGCCAGTCCCTGCAGGGGGGTCCTGAGAGACGCCGAGCCGATGGGAACCTGCCGAGCGGGACTGGGGCTCCCAGCGGACAGGAAACAAGTTCATGCCGTGATCTTTGGTGGATGGAATGTGCTGATTCCCTGAGGTGCTGTGGATCATGGTGTTCCCAGGGAGCATCCTTCCATCATCAGAATCTGGGGAGAGACCTCCTTAAAGTATGAGGTGAGCATGAAAAGCTGGTCAGCTTTCCTCCTCTCTGCTCTCTTTCACCTGTCCGAGGCTACCTGGCAGGATTTTCTGTATCACCTCTAGGGGTGTCTTCCACCCTTCCCAATCTGGCTGAGCTACTTTGCTCATTGCCTTGACCATTCTTCTTGCTGTCCCGTGAGAAACCACCTGCCCCATTGCTGTGGTCCCTTCACATCATCCTTTCTTGTTCCTATGATCTGCTCTGGGCATAATTTCTTCCAGCCAGCACTTAAGTCCTGCTGACAGAACCTGGGATCCATATTCTGTACAGAGTCCTCTGCACAGACAGATTCAAATACTGCTCACTGTTGGTGTAAAAGAGTCTACATTTTGTGCCTGGCTCCTTGAGTTTCTAGGAGCCCATGAAAGAAACGAGAGAAACGAAGAAAAGAACAATCCCTCTCCCCACCACATCCTATTCCAAGTACCCCATCATCAAACCCCCAAATAAAAAACTTCTTCCAAACCTGGGGCAGGGCTGTTTGGGTTGTAACGTGTCAGCGAGGACTGGCGAGTGACATCGTATCCCATACTGTCCTGCATGCTGGGGACCTCTGCAAAGAGACATGTACACAAAATGGGTGCAGTTAGTCCAGCCCTGTGCTCTCATAATTGCAGATACATCCAGCAGTCAGCAGGAGACAAAAGTTGATGAAAATGTTCCTGTTCCTCTTGTGGAATAGCTGCTGAGCAGCAATTGGATTCAATTGGATTGTCAGGACAAGTGACCTACATCGGGCAGGCAGACAAAAGTCAGCATTGCAGATCTGACTTGGAGAATAGACACAGACAAGAAGCAAAATGTTCTGAAGAGTTGTGACTCCTTTAGAGCCAGTCCACAGAGGGGTGAGAGTTGGCTACAGTTTTTAGCTACTGAGCCTGCCCAAGTTACCATCCTTCTGGACTGCAAGTCCTGGGATCAGTCTGCAGCCCACACTGGATGAGCCATTGCAGAATACTGGATTCAAAATGGACACACAGCAATGTTGTTCCCAAGCCTGTTGCACACATTTCAAACAGCAGTAAATAGGTACTTTCAAATAGTACACCTTTCAAATAGGTACTGGGACTCTGAAGATGCTTTGTGCACATAACCTTGGCAGACCCCAGGATGGAGACAGGCAGGCAAAAAGCTGAGAACATAAGCTGGTGCAGAGCTGGGAATTCCTACTCCTAAGCAAAAGCAGGTTGGGAAAAGCTGGGTGTGCAGCAATACCACTCACGCTGTGGCAGGTAGCAGGGCTGTGTGTTGCAGCTCCCCAGGGTGGCTGGTTTCTGTGGCTGGATGGCTTTGCATGTCTCAGGACTGTAGAGTTTGGAGTCGCCGTCAGCACAGATGACCTGGCGTGTCCGGATGCCTGAATCACAGCTCTTGGAACACTTGGGCACAGAGACAAGGCAGTGAGCAGGCAGCAAAGGCTGAATGCAGAAACCCCACAGATCAGAAGTGGGGAACAGCTGCATGATTAGCTGCAGGCTGAGCACAGCTTCCTCCACCAAGACAAAGCAAACTGGAATCAGCTGAACAATTAGAAAACCATACTTTAAACCATTTTACCAGATGTTCCACCCAGCCCTGAAGCATTAGGCTCTGTGCCACACTCAGCCTGTAACATCCAGATGAGCTGCTGTTACCTGCAGTGGTGTACCAGGGAGCTGGAGAGAATAATTTCAGCCTGAAGGCATAAAGGGACCTCAGTTTGCTGGGGATCCACCAGCTGTGAGTGGGTCAGTTTGCATTCAAGAACAACAAATTACAACTGGAAAGCAAATGAGTGGCTTTCTTGTAAACAACTAACTGGAGTTTGCCTCACTGGAAGCTGTGGGTGAGAGGGAGCAGTGGTTCAGAGGAGGGGATAGCATGAGGTGTCTGCAACCCACATGGCTCATGGCAAGCTGTATAAACATTAGGAGAGTATTTCTCTCTAATTCAGAGAGGCAGATAGGAGATCTTCTGATATCAGAATGTCAGGAGAAAGATCAGATTAAGATATGAAACTTCTTTAGCTGTAATTAAAAGTTGGCCCACGTCTCATAAAGAAGCAGCTGTAACATGTTTTAACTCAGAATAAGCTGGTCTGGCTAGCACAGAAGTGGAAAAGTGTGTTTGGAAGTCACCGATGCATTGGATCTACCCATATCTCTACCCCTGAACACTTTTCCCAGGTTGAAGACAGTCAGGCTTCTACCACAAAGAAAGACAGGATTAATCCACCTGAAGCACAGTTTATCTGAATAATTACAAAAATGTACTTTAAAGCATATCACCAAGTGCAATGACCAGTCCTGAAGCCTAGAGCTCTAAGCCACACTTGGCCAGAGAGCTGTTCTGCTGATCACAGCGATGGAGCAAAGAATTGGGAATAAGCAGCAAGAGTGGATTGTTTCAGCTTATTGGCAGCATTTTGCCACTGTCACTGAAATGATAATCTCCCCTCAGAAGGATTTCTTTTTGTAGCAGCTGCACACAAAGAAGGCATCAGATTAACTGGAGCATTACTGGTGCCAGTTACAGCACAAGTGTGAGCCAAGGGGCTGGTAATGAAGCAGTCCTTGCTCCCAGCCTCAGCCAATGTGCAGACTGCACGGATCAAAGCTTGTTTGTGAGGAGCACAGCAATACAATCAGTAATTTCTGAGCCGTGACAGCGAGGTGCTCACCAGACCCCAGTCTCCAACGTGCCAGCCGATTTCCTGGATGCAGTTCTCCTTAAGGCAGGGCTGGGTGGCCGATGGCTTTGGCTCCATTAGACAAGCAAAGTCCTGAGCGTGGGAGCCCTGCTGCGTCCTGCAGGTGACAGTCCGGGTCTGCACTCCTTCCCCACAGCTGGCTGAGCACTGTAGAAAGGGCCCAACAATTACAAAGAAGCACCTGGTTTCCTCTTGCAGGTCCAGGCTGGGCTCCCTATCATTAGAGCAGAGCACCATTTTGAGACTGCCTGAAACAACCAGCTATCATTAAAATCATTTTCTGGAGTGGGAGTTAGCAGAGTAGCTGCTTGTGCTGTAGAGGAGACAATAAGGGAGCACAGGATAGGGTCTGGGAGATCTGGAGCTCACTGGATGATTTTGGCCTATTCATATAATTACTCTTGATCTCTCCCCAGAGGAGATGGGGAGGATGAATTTAAAAAAATATCAACACTGCAGAATACACTGAGAACAAAACACAGTAGAAACTCACGTTATTTACATCTGATTAAAACCAATACAAGGTAAAAAAAATTGAGGGAAGGTAAAAGATTAGGTTGTTATATTGCTCATGTCTTTTGCTTGAAGACCTTGTGCTCTGTTTTTGCAGTGTGGAGCTGTAACAACTTCTATATTAGTAACAAGTTTGTGACATTTTCAATGCCCTCTTAAATTCACAGTGGTGTTTCCTGGAATCCAACCTACTTCTACATGAATTACCAAGGTGTCTTACAGAGAGCATTTACTTGGGGACAGTCTGAATCACTTCAGATGAGCTTCCCAGCTGAGTTTCAGCCACTGATTTACCAGAGTAACCTTTAAACTCTGAGAGTACACAAAACACAGTTGCTTCTGAGAACCCCGGAATGAATCACTCAGGCATCAGTTGGTAAGAGCATGACCCTGGGTGCCTTCCCCAAATGGCTCTTACTCCACAGCCCCGAGGTCACACCTCTCATCTCACAAGGTGGGGGGAGAGAGGGGGTGGAAGGACTTTCCAGTCTAGGTGAGCATGCCTCAGAGTTGCAGTTTGTGCTGTTGTGCAACTCAGACAGGCTAAGTACAACCACAAGATTGCAAATCAAATGTTGCAAAATGTGCAACAAGTGTACTGCTTTTAATAGAGGAAAAGTCACTTGTACTTTAGGGACTGAGTAGACATTCCCTTTATTTTCTAAGCCCTTGGAATGTGAGATGCCTTCTAAAAGCCTGTCTGGCTGAACTGAGCGTGCACAGTTTGAACCGTTTCCACTCCTGCAGATATACATGCACACAAGCATCAAAAATGCACCACGTGGCTGTGTTTGGAGAAGCGCTGTGCAGACACACAGCAAACAGCAGGTCAGCAGTGTTTCAAGAGTACTGCTGTCCCAGGCTGGTGATGCGGGGCAGCAAAATACATGGAAATAACCAGCACAGGCAGAAGCCACGAGCCACGGTTTCACAGAGGAGGGTTTGCTATGGCACACCCTCAGCTGATGGACAGAAGCTCTCCTGCCGGTGCTCCACCTTCCCCAGGCCTAGCTCAGAAACCAAGCCAGTGCCAGGTGGGGGTGGGTCTGATAAAAACACAGCAGTGGAGAAAGGATTGGCAGACCAGAGAAGAGAGAACGTGCAGTGAGAAGAGCAGAGGCGCAGGGGCAGTTTTGAGGAACAGGGATGTGTTCATAGGAGGGCACTGGAGGGCGGCAGGGACAAGTTCTACACCTCTGCACGCCACCTATCCAAGGGACACGTGCTTTTTGTAATCCCAGAGCAGGAGCCCGGCTCTGTCCCCCTGCGCTTTGGCAGATCGCCCCCGGTAGGTGCCGGGAGGCTGTTTCCCGCCCGGGGACACTGACCTGGGACCAGGGCCCCGTGCTCCAGGTGGCACACTGCCGCAGGTTGCAGGGCTGGCTGCGGCGCGGCTGCTGCGCGAAGGCCATGCACTCGGCGTCGTCCACCACGCCCTGCCAGCTCTGGCCGTCAAACGCCACGCAGAACACCGAGCGAGTCTGGGTGCCCCCGCCACAGGTGGCTGAGCAGGGTCCCCACTCTCCCGTCTTCCACCTGCAGGTCACAGAACGAAGCACAAAAATAATAAAAAAAGTAAGCCCAGCCAAACTGCCCGGAGGCACAGAGGAGTCGGTGCCACATCCCTGTAGAAATCAAACAGGAATGATGTCCCTTTGCAGAATAGAATCAGAGGCGAGTTCCCATTGGACCAAGCGTGCCCAGCTTAATTGGCAATGCAGAGTATTAGTCCTACTCCAGAGACATCTCTCCAGCTACAAAACACTTGTTTCTCTGGAAATGCAGAGCTCTCCCAGAAGGGGAAGATCTCTCTCCATCAGGAGGCTTTTGGTCTCCTGATGTCTGCAAAAATGTCATGCCTAGAATAGAACACCAAAAAAAAAAGGGAAAGAAAAAGCTCAAAGAAAACAATCCAGATCAACTAAAAGAAAAGCTACCACATCAGCCTAATCCACACATTACACTCCAGACATTATCAGAAACAGTAAAACCAAGCCAAGTCCTTACTCTGTCCACAAACTATGCCAGACACTCTCAGAAGTGCTTAACTTTTCACTGTAGAAAGCTGGTTTATTCCTCACATCAGTCAAATTCTCTAACTGCTGCGCACATACAAAAAGCCCACAAAAATGTAAATAGATTTTTTTCCTGTCTTTGGTTGCTGAAGCTGCTGCAGAAATGATACACCCTTGCTAACAGGAGGAGTATCTACAAAACAATCTGTCTGGATACTAAAATCTCTGCCCACAGCCAGTCAAACTTTCAGAGCTAGCTGGGTAGCTGGAAGCACAGCTTGCATGACCTGGCTTCAGGGACAATATGATGTTTCATCCTCAAATCCAGCAAGCAGTGCCATCCAAAGGTACTGGTTGCAGAGGGGGAGTATCATGGTGATCTGCTTGCTAGATGCCCCTTGCAGCCAGGTAAGGCCCAGCCAGGGAGTGAAAGCAGTTCATATTTTCTCCCCCAGCATTCCAGCTACTTCCCTAGCCTGGCCCTTGCCACCCCTTAATTGAGTTTCAGCCAGTCAATTAACATCTACATCCTAAGAGGATTCCACAGTAGACTCAGCCATGGTCAGCTCCTTAACACACCTTTCTTTATTCCTAAAGTTGCATATGTCAACCCAAAACTGAATGGCCTTCACCATAAAATGCTTCCTTTGGAAAGGGAAAAATACATTCAGTAGAAGCCATTTACAATGGTGTGGTTGCAGGGCTTATAACAAATTATTCATCAAGTTTTTTCAAAAGCTCCAATGGGAAAAACTCCCCCTCAGCTACTGTATTTTCTCTCTCCTATAAAGCAAATGTACATTTTTGGAAAGACTGTATCAACCAGATGGGATCACCTACAGCTTCCTTCAGTTGTGAGTCAGGACTTCTCTGACACTTGTTTCATTTCCTTTGTAAGGCAAGTCAACCATAAGACTGGGACCCTCATCAGAGGGTAAAAATTGCCAATCCTAAGCTATTAGCAGCTTGTTGGAGAACAACTATTTTGCTTTTGATACTTTAAACTTCTCCTATCTCAGTGTACAATATTGTATCTGTCACATCCTTGTACTCATCACACCTTACAGGCTCTTTTCTGCCTGTTATAGGGCCATGCCAAAAAAGAAGAGCTTTTAAGAAACTCTAAGTCTTTCTCTATGCCATGCTGGTGAGTGTTAAAATTGCCCAAACCATTGTGCTCTCTTTTTATTTATGTCCTTTTATTTATCTTGATAAGTAAATTTAAAAAACCCAAAAATCTTCCAGAAATTCTTTACCCTGATTCCAGAGAAAACATGAGAATAAGCAGCAAGAAGCTATGAAGAAATCATCCCCTCCTCAGTCCCCTAAGAATCAAGTTACCAGAGGCACGTGCAGCCACCTTAGCAAAGCTGCCAGCCAGCACCCTCCGCCACCATTTTCACTGGCAAGCATCAAAAGCAAAGCAACACCGACTCCTAGCACCAGTGCCCAATGGGAAAGCCCCCACACACTTCAGTGGACAGCTAGGTGGAGAGCAGAAGAGAGCAGCTGCCTTCCTGTGCTTTCTGTAACTTCCTTCTCCTTGTTACCTCTTCATCTGAGAGCTCCGTGCGCCGCTGTGACTCCAGGCTTGCGGCAGGGAGATGTAAGAAGTCCTTTATGTACAGAACAAAGGTTTTAAAGAACTTAAAACAAGTAGCTACAGGCTAACATGTATTCAGAAATGCTCCCAGGTGCCCTCTTAAGCGCACCAGCACTCTCAGAGGGCTCCACTGGTACACAGATACACAGCTAATGCTCATGTTACAGCTCTGGATGCCCAGTGAGAGCCAAGTGAAGCCAGCTGTAGGGGGCAAAGTGGAAATCGCTGAGTGAAGGGGTTTGAAAATGCTGGAGAATGAAAAGACTCCAGGATTCATCCCTTTCTAAGAGAACAGACATCAGGAATGCAGAAATGACATAAAATGACACCAGCTTGGACCTTCTACTCTGTCTTTGCTGGCTCCAGCTCAGAAGAAGAAAAAACAGAGAATCTGCTTCATATCTCCTACATGGGCTAGACAACTGTCTTCCACAATCCTGTTTTGGAAGGCAAATTTAATTGGTCTATAAAATGAACGCAGGATGTATTAAGTCCTGTCCTTGTGCACCCAGAAATGCTCATCACTCATCACTGTGTTATCATCCCAATCTTTTGTCTTTGGCTTTTTCTTAGAAGCACCTCCTTTGAGACAACCATGCTGGAGGGCAGAAGTGAGAGGGTCATTTTTTTCTCAGTTCCAAAAGGACCTCAGGAAGAAGTCAGACCCTAGAAGAAGGAAAGCAATCATACCGTTTTGTCTGGGGACAAGGCTGATGGCCACACGTCCGGTTGTTGTCTGGTTGTGGTTTATTCCTGCACATATAGTCTGGATAAATTTCATTGTCTATGGTACAGAAGACCAGGCGGGATTGGAAACCTAGGGGACAAGCAAGAGAGTATCTGATCAACACAAGCTACTCAGGACTAGACTAGCAATACACTGGGGTTGGCAAGACAAGTTTCTAAAGTTGTGTAGAATCCACTCCTGTCCCAGCCATTCTGGAAAAGAGACAGGTGCAGGTCTCTGTCTCTCACAATATGGACAAATGATGCCTTCCCACAGTATAGGAGTCTACTGAAAGAGCAAGGGAGACAGCATTGTTCTGTGTAGCTGAGGGGAATTTTCCTGTTATATCATGGATCAAGATTCACAAGGGGAGTGTCCTACCCTTAAGCTGCTCATGAAGGAGCCCTGCAAGATATGTGCAGTGTACAGCAGAACTGGGGGTCTCCTGTTAGACTTAAAAGGTCAGTCTTGTGAGGACTGGATGTGGGAGTAAAACTTGCAACTCTTCATGCTTCCTACAGAGTATGAGTGCCCAGGCAAAAACAATTTTAGCATCTACAGCCACAATATGGCAAAAGCTGCCAAAATGGCCATTAGCATGGAAGCCCGGAAGAGGCTGCTAAGAACTATATATACTAATCAACTGGGGAGGCGTTTTTTGTTTGTTTGATTGAAGTTTTTTGGTTTTTCTTTTAAGCTTAAAATCCATAATGTTGCACATGGAGGAATCTGTAAACTGAACATGATGGGACACCGCAGAAGATCTGACAGTCCTCTTGGAGAGAGGGAATCTTCCAGGGTGTGGCAGAGGAGAAGGATGTGATTCATTAATGTAGGCCAGGTCTCTCTGGAGAGGACTTCTCAAGTGTTTGAAAAGACTATGAAGACCTGAAGCAAATCAAAACAAAGGCTATCTATGAAGATTCTTAACAGCTTCCAGTAATAAGTCTGAGGACTAGGGAATGGAAAATAAGAACAAGGCATGGGGGACGATCATGTTGTGACTCTGTGTATGACCCTCCCTTGACAAAACCTTAGCAACACCCTGTGCTGCCTTCCAGCAGGAGACTGCTGGGAAGCTGCTGCAGAGGGCAGCACACTGTCACACTGCCTGCAGGGTGTGGATATAAACCCCACACCAGCCATCAGGGATCAGGTCCTCTCCCCTTACCTCCTCCACATTCAGAGCTGCACTCACTCCAGGAACTGTAGCTCCAGCTGTAACCCGAGGCCTGTCCTTGCAGGGGCAGGTAATACTCATACTGTACCCCCGTGTTTGGCTCCTGGCTGATGAGCTGCAAAGGCATAGGAGGAAATCAGGGAAATTACTTTTCCTCTTCACAGAGTTTCCCCACCATGTCCGAGGCTTCAAGCTAACTTGCCATTCAAGAAGCACTAATTCTCTGCACTGGATTTTCTCCTTGCCTTCCATCATGTTTTGGAGAGCATTGTTTTTCAGAGAAGGGTACATTCATCCCTCTTGGCTTTAGTAGGTCCAGCTGCTCCTATCACAGCAAGTACATTTCCTGCCCTACAGCACAGTACAACAAGCTGTGTCCTGGAGCCTGCCCCAACACCATTTGGTGCTGACTCTTGCCACCCTTAATGCCAGTGCCCAAAGGAATAGGCAGGAAACCAGCACCGAGCCTTGCACTGCTCATTTCTGGGCAATAGAACCAGGGCAGCAGCAAGTGCTATTTCTTCAGTCTAGCTTGAAGGCCCACAGCCTTGTGAGATTTCTGGGGCCCCACCAGGTCTCCAGTTTTTCCATGGGTACTCCCACTGTGCAAAGCAAGAGCAGGGTGTCAGCAGGGGAAGGCACAGCCTCTCACCTCAATGATGAGGGGTTCTGTGGTGGGACCCCGGGCGTGGAGGAGCTCTGGGGCCACGTCACCCTCCGAGCCACGGTCGTAGTGCAGCACCGTGCTGGCCACCTGCAGCGCCCGGCTGAAGTCAATGGTCCAGTGCCCATTCAGGTAATACTCCCCTCGTACGTTCTTGACAGCTGGGCAAACCCACATGCCAGAGAAAGGATCATGAGAAGTCCACAAGGTTGCTCCTGTTTCCACTCAGTACTGTGTCACAAGCAAATGAGGGTAACCATCATCCCCCGTCAATGCTGTCCTGCCCGTACGGCATTTTTAGCAGAAGCTGCTCCACATTCAAACAGTGGTTCTTGCCAGCTTTGCTGCAGATCAAACACTTATCTGCTGCACAGCCAAATGCCTCCAGCATATTCCTGCCCTGCCTCTGCATTCCCCCTGTTAGTTGCTGGAGCACAGCTGATGTCAGCCTCTGTCCTGCTTGCCATTAAGATGTGGGTTCACACTCCACTGCCTTTACACCACTATCTGGTTCATCAGATACTCAATTTGGAAAGCAAGATGTGTGCTGAATCCAGTTTTCTACAAAGGAAAACGTCACCAGACTGATTTGTCCTAAGCACTGAATGATGGAACACTCAGAAGCAGAAGAGCATTTACTTTCTCCACTGGAATTTCCTCAGCCCTGCCCAGAAAACTAGGCATGGCCTTTTCTCCCTCCTTTCCCCCCTCTGCAGAATCACCAGAGTCTGAGGTTGTACAAATGCCCCAAAGAAATCTATGGAGAAAAGAAGCCCACCCCAAACTTCTAGATGGCAGGAGTAGGTAGGGTTTGCATTCACCAAACAGAACTCATAGCCAAATTTGGCTAGATCAGCTAGATTCCCTGTAAGTTACAGGCAGGAAGTCTCAATGTGGTTTGGATATTTTTATTCCCCACCCAACAGCAAGATCTCCACAGGAGAGAAAATGAAGAAAATGTGGAGCCCAGAGTTGTGCATCACTCACATTTCAAGGATACTCAGTATTCAGATCCTGATATTCAGTTTTTCACTCTGCCATATCAAGCCCTCAAGGTAAACCTATACCTTAAAACCAGATTTTAGCATAATGGCTGGAATCCAAATGGACTGATACACAGATTCTGACATCAATCATACCTAGGAAGTTCCTGCTGGGCTTAACCTCCTTAATTTGGATGCTTGTGGCTCCCACAGGGACAATAAATATTTGATTGTAACCTGAAAAAGAAAGGGGATTATTCAATATCTGACTGTGGGTGCCATACAGCCACTCTTCTGTGCCAAAGATGCTCATGGTTTCATTTGTGCCTGAACAACTAGATGAGCTTTTTGATGGTGACATTAAATATTTTCATCATCACTTTAACTGCATGCTGAATAACTTCACCCTACATTATCCACAGATATGGACACATGTAAAAAATTTCAATGACACCTCAGAAAAGTCCATTTTCTACATTTTGAAATCATTGGAATTTCAGCAAGAATCGTATTGGAGTTCAACATAGAGAGATGTGACCACAAGTGCAGTTGACGTCTTGAAATTTTTCAAAATTGGCCAAATGCAGGAATTGCAGTCCCATTTCTAGCCCTGCACATGTCCTGGTGGGGCTATCAAGACACTGGACAGCCTCACAAAGGTGGTGTATGGTGATGTTATTACGGTGCATTTATAGCACCTGCTGGAGAGGGAGTGGGGAAAGACACCAGCAGCATGGCAACTACTCCAGTATGGACACAGATGAGGGAAGTGAGTGCCAGGATAAGGCCAAGAGTACCTTTTCTGATGGTAAGGCCACACACTACAGATATCCAAGCATGCCTATAACAATCAGGTGAGCAGCTGTCCCCACCAGCCCTTGTAGCAGTTGATTTTTGTTTAACTCTCTCCTTCTCACCTGCCCAAACTACCTAGGATCATCTGTACCTTTGGGGAGGCTGGCCACATCAAAACTGCCCTTCACACCATAGCAGGTGCTGCCATCTCCTCCACACTGCAGGCACTTGTCTTCCTTCTTGGCAGATTGCAGCATATTATCACAGCCAACAGCCTGTCAGAGCAGAGGAACTTTAATAGGAATAAACTGTGGTGATGGGGCGGGGGGGGGAAAGGCCAAATGCTGGGCAGATCTATTGAGAAATCCTGAATCTAGGGAGCCTGGAAAGTCTGGATAGGGCAGAGAAAATGACAAAGCTGTTATCTACTATTTCACATCCAGAGCCAGATAAATGCTGTCCACGTGCTCCTCAGCACCTTGAAACTGAGTGATTCACCTTTTCTGATGCTGTTATGAAAGGTCAAGCAGAACAAAGGGAGACAACAGAAAGACTGACAGACCCAATGATGAATGAAGGAAGTACCAAGATGACTAACCTGACAAACTCCCTCTACACAGATATCTCGCTTGCCAGGTTCACAGGTTGTCCCATCTACCACTGCTTCCTTGTGCCTGTAGTAGAAGTTTTCTCCCTTGGGAATACAGTTTAACTCACACTTATTAGGTGCTGGGAGGAGAGAAAAAAACCATTATATAATAGCTTGATACTGCACCAGGAGCCTAATTCTGGATCACAGGAGCAGAAACAGAGGGGTCTACTGATATTAAGTAGCAGATATTGAAAGAATTTCTGGGTCACAAACTGGTGGAGGCTGGAAAAATACCCTAGTAAAATCTCACTGTATTCAAATATTTCCTCAGGCGACATTGGTCTAAGTGGTATTTGGTTATTCCTTAATAGGATTGCTCTTATACTCCCTTGCAGTACAGGGTTTTCTAGAACAAGAACAAGTGCTGATACAGCACTTGTTATTTTAACAACCAACAAAAAAACCCTTTAAATCCACCTCAAAATCCCTCATAATTTGTTAACCAACTGTGAATGATACCATAGCAAAGCTCAGAGCCAGGACCCCTGGCTCCCACACCTGCCTTCTCAGCTGGTTCCTCAAGAAAGCATGGGCCAATGAAAGAGATGTATTTTCTGAAGCACTCATTAGTTACATACATTTGCTTCTCTTGTGCCCTGCTAATATTATTTTGACAATATTAGAAAACACAGCAGAACTTCTCCTCTAATACTTTGGGACCTAGCTGCAAGCAGTTCCAGATTTCCTTGAGCAATGTTTTTGAAGGAAAGGCTGTCAAGAGAGACAAGTACATATTGCTGCAATGCTGTCTCTTGGCCCATGCATCCAGTGTCTTCAGGACAGCAATGCTTTGCTGCTGGCAAAAGGATTATTTTCCATGCCAACTCCTGCCCCACACTCCAACTAAGGAAGTACCCTGCAAGGATAGTACAAGTCACTTCAAAACATATTGTTTATAAGTAGTGATGAAGTGTAACCCCACATGTTTATCATTACCTCCATAATATGGAAGCCACTTATATTTCTTGCCTTGGAATTCTGTCCCATCAAACTCTGCACACTGCTCTGCCCGGAAATCCCGGGAGCCCTCTGGGCAGTTCTGTTTGGAAGAGAAAATGTTTGTATTGGAGTATTATCAAAAAGGATGAAAATAAAGTATACAATAAAATTTTCATTTAGTCTTATTCCTCCCCTTTAAATTGGGGCATAATTTCAATATACTTTTGAATGGATACTGTTAATGAACTGCATCCCCCAGTGACATCAGAGAAACAGGAACTAATAATCACATCTTATTTCTGAACAAGAATTATGTTTGTCTGGGGAAAAGGAGCAACAAGGCAAGAAAAACTAAAACCAGAGCACTATACCTGAACATTACATGACCGATAGCTTCGTGTTGGTCCAACACAACTGGAAGGACCTTCTGTCCTGGAAGACAGAAAAAACACATGGAGCCCTCTGAAGAATACACATTAAAAAAGTAATCTCATGGCAGATGTTACAAATCACCCTCACATCAAACATACCACCCTCACAGAGTTCCCTGATAGCGCAAAACAACTAAAACGCACTTCTTCACCACTGAAGCAAGCTGGCATTTTCTAGTGGTATTTTATGCTGTGGTTTGTGTTCTGGCATGAATGAGACACACTCTGTGAGCAATTGCAGTACAGCTGCAATTCAACTAAATAGGAAGCTGAGATTTTAGTCCATCATCCACCAGCAAAGGGTCAAGGTGTCCATACAAGAAAGAGACACGTTATGAGCAGCACGAGGGTAGTGGCCAATTCAGCATAACTTTGTGCATCATTTATCTTGATTTTTTTTTGTGCACAATATGTCCCTTATTAGGAAGGGCTAAACATGCCTACAGAAAGTGTGCAACACGCTTAGTCCAGTCAAATGACTCCAGCTGAGAATTATGGAGAGTAACAATCATGGAGGAAATTGATCTAAAAAGCCAGTGAATGCCTAAAACTCCAGTATTCCTAAAATGGAGAGACAGGTCCCCAGGGATTCTGGCAGGTATAAACTATAATGGGCAGCCTTCAAAAGAGGGCTTTCTTTATTCTGTGTGGGAAGCAGCAGCTTCATAGCTCTGGCTTCTTCTATTACAAAACCTCCTCTAATTTCTCTAAACAGACAGAGGCTGTTTTCTCCAAGATATTATTGAGAGTCTGGCTTTTTTTCCTCCTTTGCTTTGTTTTCATCCACAACAGGATCTCTAAGGTTCATCATTCCCAACAGGTGCAGTACCAGTCATCACTCTCATTAGGATGCAGCTAACCCAGCTGCAAATGAGGTGGCACAGCACTAACACTGCTTGAGCCAAATTCACTCTTCCATTTCTTCTGGGGCAATTTATTGTTCTGGAAATCATAAACCTGAGGAAACCTCAGCGCCATCACCAAAACCAACTGCTCTGGCCTGTTCTCCATCTCCCTCAGGGCTTGCCACACTAGACCTGATTGAGCAGCTGCTACCATGCCAATCCCCTGATTGCACAGCCTCAAATCTCACAGAGAAACTGCTGTGCTCTATCAAAGGAGCCAAAGCAAGCACGTGTTGAAGAGGGAACTACCCAAAACAGCAGTGACAAGACTGAAACTGAGGTTCGTCTCAAAGTGGACTCATTCCCCTGAGATCAAACACTAAGTCATTTTTTTTTCTGGATGTATATTGGAACATAACTGCAGGAGCTCAGTAACATTTAAAGAAAAGAAAAGAAAAGAAATAAAAAAAAGAGGTTAGCCCTTACCTTTGGGAATAGCAGCGCCGTTGCCGAAAGCTGACTCCACCACCACAGCTCCGACTGCACTTGCTCCATTCACTCCAGCTCCCCCAGACATCAACCTGCCTTTTCATCCTGCAGCCCTGGAAATAAAAACCTCCACAGATATAGCAAAAAGACACGGCAACACCGGAACAAAAAAAAAAAAAAAAAAAAAAAAAAAAAAAAAAAAAAAAAAAAAAAAAAAAAAAAAAAAAAAAAAAAAAAAAAAAAAAAAAAGGAAAAAAAAAGAAAATGAAGCAGAGATCCTATGTGTTCTCTTGCAAAAAAGGCTGTCTTGCTGTGCTGTATTCCTAACATGAAAAGTGGCACACAGTAATACATCAGAAAGAGCAGGTCTCTTGGATCTAGGAATATTAGCTTCCTGAAGCTGTATAGCACATCCAGCTTCATAATTTCTCTTAACTGCTACTGTTTGTCTATTCATAGACTTTGAGCGCTTTTGAATAACGATCTAAAAGAGGATAACATCTTCATCTCAGCAAGGCAGCAAAGACAAATCATTACTTCAGGGACTTTGAGCACTGTCACTCCACACCAGATCAACACAGCCACTTAAACCCAAACCCTTGGCTCTAAGTCCAAGACTTAAGAGAAGTAAAGGAAGCAGAAAGGAAAGCTCCAGAACACACTTTTTACTGCAACAGATTTCTATATATGGACTTTTATTCCCCTTACCCAACTGTGTCCAATGACAGTGTCAAGGTCTGGACCATCATTAGCAAAAACCTTATTAATTTTGTATTTAGAAAGCTGGATACTGACATTAAGAGAAATTACCATGAAAATATAGACAAAAAATTACAAGTGTGATGGAACCAACCAAAATATATTGTCTTGGAAATATATTTTCAGAAAAAAAAGGCCTTCTGCAGCTGATGGGATCCACATACAGCAGGACACGTGTGGTTAGGGGGAAGAATGGAAATACCTTAAGGAAAAAAATTAATATTTGCAAGATGCAGTAGGGTTAATTCTGCTTGAAAAAAGAAGGTAAGTGCAGGGTTATGTGGTGAGTGACACCGTAAAAACAGGGTTTGCTGTGCAGCTGCACCTGTAGGTGCAGTTTATGTGCACCATTGTACCACTGAGAAGGTACTGCAGGCCTTTTGGGCACCGAGACATTTGCTGTAGTGAACAGCGGGCAGGCAGAGAAAAAAAAGGTAAAAAATTATTGTGATGTGATCTAAGTCATCTCCAGACACAAACATCCAAGCCTCTGCTAGAAATAGAAGCTAGTTTAATAAATCATCCAGTGAATCCAGCTCAGGCAAGATGCATGGGTTAATCATCCCTTGTCATTTAGACAGGTTTTAGTTTTACACACACGCTCTCTACCTTTATCTCCAAGTTACGGTCTTGTTCCTTTACCTCACCCTCTTTTAAGGAATAATTCTGTGCTGCTGGCAGAGCAACAGTCAGAAATATTAGCCAAACACATCTATGCATTTACTACCAAATTACCCACAACTATCTACCTGCAGAGTCACCCCAAATTATTACCTATATGTCTCTAATGTGAAACACTTTCTTCCTAGCCTAGCTACTTACTTTTCTTCACACAAGTCCTGTGCAATTTTTTCTAACACCTCTGTTTCAGAGTAACTCTGTTTGCCTTTGCCCTGTTCATTCAGGGGCACTGCCCAGGTTACAGCTGCTTCTGCATACCTTCTCTTGGCCAAGCCAACATCTCGCTGACCCTGTGCCAAACCCTTCTCCCACTCTTTCACTCCAGATATTCAGCTCACTCTTTGTCTTCTGCATTCTCATTTGCCTTTCTGGGTGTAATCCCAACAATAGTGTTTTAGCTTTCAGCAAGGTTTTTTCAGCAATCTTATTTTCCTGAGTTTTTCTTTCAGACACATAATTCCTCCCCCTGTAATCCCTCCTCCCTTACCCTCAAAAGAATAAAATATGTTACCCCTCTGTTTCTCGGCAGTCTTATTCCTCTGTATCAACTGACTGATTTAGGAGCAGTATTAGCTCACCCTGGAAACAAGGGACCTTTCAGTCAGCATAAGGGAGAAGGAAACATGTAGATAAAAATCCAAAGGAAGAGCATTTGAAAGTCAGATTACTGGAAGGCAATTAGGATAGAAAGCCCTTCCTTGACACACACACACCACCCTGATAAATATTCCAATACCCCTCCTACAGAACTAGCATTATTTATTCCTTCTATAGAGAGTAAAATCTGCAGGGACTCTTTGTTGTAAGGCTTATGCATCCACAGAGTGCAGGAACAGTCATTTTTCTCAGTATCACTCCATTTATGTACACCTCAAAAGGAGCATCAGACAAAAGAATCCTCCCAACACTGTACAGTGTCAGAGAAACATTTTTAATAGGGCCCCAACTCCCATATTTGGAAATCTGTGTATGGTCCTCATTACTTCAGTAATGGCACATGTGTATCCAGGCAAAGATAAAGCTGCATGTTTATAATAAATAATAAATATATTATTACATAACCTGATAACAGGACATTTTTAGATGTTGTCAGCCAGTTTCTGTTCGAAAAGCCTCTTTCTGCTCTCTTCAGACACTGGAATGCTTTTATCTCATGCCAGCCAGGACAACTAGATTCCATTCCCTCAGGGATTTCAGAATGAAAAATATACAATCTTCATCACTGTTACAAATTCATTTGGTTCCATTCTTCCCTTGCTCCAGCCTGACGTGCATACAAGAATGTAGTTTCTTTATCTGCATGAAGTATATATTTTAATGTTTCAAGAGAAGTGAGAAAATGCACACAACCATCTTCCTTGACTTCTAAAAACTCCCCAAAGAGCAGTCAGTTAATGGCCATAAAACTCTGTCCAGTTTTATGACCAGTTGAAACACCAGCAATGCATTCTTTCTGGGAATATGGATATTGCCCATGACCCTGGCACTGTGGGCTTTCAGGGCTCATTTGCATACAAGCTGCTGTGGTAGAGAAGTTTAGAAGGCCAAGGGATTTCATTTTTATGAACACTGCAATGCTTTCATCAGTTCCTAGACAGACGAACTGCTGATGTAGTTGCAGCATCTGCTGTTACCAGGCCAACTGTATCTGATATCATCAGCAAGTAAAAAGCTATGCCTCTGAGTCATTAGACCTCCAGACCTCATCTGCAAAGACAATTTCAGTATGCATCACAAGCGAACAAAAGAATTCTGGAAAAGTGTCCTAGATAACTTATTATATGCTGTGTAATGTTAATTTTTGTGTATGAAACATGCACTGGAAGAGAAGCTATGAATGGGAGTTGACTCAGAAAGCCAGAAAATGCTGGCACTATGTAGGAACACTTTAAAAGGGGTCCTTGAAAGACTTTCTAGTCAGTTTGATGAGATGGATAGGAAACTATGCATGGGAAGAGGACTGTGCTTCCCAGACAAAGGCATTGCAGGCATGCAGTGATCCACAAAGTTCCTATCACTAAGTGTGGACAAGTGATTCAGTGGGAATAATTTCCTAGTGCCTTGTTGCAACTCAAATACTAGCAAGCTATCAAAGCAAACATCAATTAACTATACAGTCCCAAGTGAGCAGTGAAGTTCTGCAGTCACACATCCAAACCACCTACATCCCAGGTAAGTTCTTACCCTTTGCTCCTTGGGCACCTTTCAGGACTCAGTCACCCAGAATTTTTTGTGATTTTTTTTGTTTTGTTTTGGTTTTGGTTTTTGTGCTGCTTTTCCAGACTGACAAGCAGCAACAAAACATCCTGTTACACCACTCCAACAGTGGCTGCTCAAAGGACTTGGTTACTGATAACCACACTGTGCCCCAGAGGTTTGGGACAAGGCCACTGCTCCTTTTAGCCCAGAAGGTTGCACATCTTAGATCTATTGAGATGCAACTGACACTGAAACTTTGTTACTGTGACTTCTGGGGCTGTTTCACATGCTTATTATCTTCCATTGGGATCAGATACAAATCTCAGTGCCCACAGGCAGAATGTGGCAGGAAATAGTGGCTGAGGACGAGGCCCAGTCCAGCAGTTACCCACTGAAAACAGACATTGCTCACAATGATATAATGTGGTGTTACAGTTATGTAGTGTTTCCATGGCTTAAAACTGCAGTCAAAATCAGAGTCTCTTTAACCTTTCTATTTTTGAAATAATTACTGCATCATTTTATTTGATAAATATCTACTTCCTGGTGTTTATAGTTTCTGAAATATGGTTAGTGTTTATTGACACACCCTGAACTGTAGCATCACTTAGGAAATATGTAGGAGAGAAGAAAACCAAATACTTTACAAGAGAAAATTAGCACCACTATCCCTTCTGTAATGGTTTCATTGCCAAAGTTTTGGCAAGTAAGATGACTCCAGTGAAAAAATGAAACTTTGTTAACATTGAATAATAAGTGCTTAGGGAAAAGTTAAAAATGGAAAGGGAAAAAGAAAGAAAAGTGTCAAGGTGCCCCAAAGGTTGGCTGCTCCTTGTGGGCAGGTAGTGGGAGGCTCTCCCAGGACAGCACAGCAAGCCAGGGAGCAGCCCCAGCCCTAGGAATTGGGCACCTCCACCTGAAACCAGGCTGGGAGTTGGGATTGCAGGTGGGCCTGGCTCTTCAGGGTCCATGGCTGGCCAGGCAGAGTTGTGGAGATCCTCACTTCAGCATCACTAGGGCGGGAGCCAGCAGTCCCAGGAGGCTACAAGGGGGTCCTGGGCAGTGGGGTGGGTGTGGACAGTCCAGTCAGGGCCAGTAAAGCCTGGTAGTGCCCTCAGGGCCCTAACAAAAACAACCCACATGGAGTGTATCCTTAGTCCACGTGCTCTTTGGGATATGAACCATTTCCTTCTCCTTTCTATGTCCAGAAGAACTACCCAGTACTACAGTGATGACCACCAATAACATATTTCCACATAGCTAAGCTCTGCATGACATCCAACCCTCAAACTTAATTGAAAGGGAACTGAAAACACTCAGTATATCTTACATGTTTATAATATAGATATCTGCTGCTGTGCCAATATGCATTTTCAAGATGGCTCCATCTGCAACCAGCTAGCATATTAGCCAAAAAATGCTACCAAAAATGAGCTAATGAATACAGACCACATCAGCACATCATTTTTTATAATTCTGTCTTAACCATTGATCTTGGCTCAGACACAGCAGGCTTGCAAAGAGCTTTGAAGGTGAATAATGCCAAGTACCATTTCTATGAATAATGAATAAGCAATCAAAGAATGGTATTTGAGTAAAACTAGAAAAACAAGAATGAAAGTGAACAAGATGGTGACAGCAGGAAGCAAAATACAAAGTGGTGTAGAAGAAGTATCTTATTAAGACAAGCTGCTTTACGAAGATGAAGAAAAAAACCCAGGCTTTGTTAGCTTTAATGGCTTGTGGTTTACACTCACTGTGTACATCTCCTTTCATCCCATCCTCACCCTCGTCATGGCTCATTAGCATATCCCCTCTAACAAATCCAGTAAAATCCAGCAGTTCCCCAACACCTTCATTTCCTTAAAACACTTCAGATCCTCCCTACATCACTGAACCCACTACCTGACAGTTCCCAGCTCTTTTCCATGTTCTCTGTTCAACTCTTCAACACTCCTCACTGTGCTACCTCTCTCTGGGCTGTCCCACCCTACAGCTGGCCCCTTGTACACCCACTGATTTCCTGTCAGCTGGGCAGGATATGGTGCATGCCATGCAGGGACATGCTGCTCCATGGGACTGTGCCCTGTTGTTGGGCAGCAGGCAGAGCAGGTACCAGTTACTTTCCAGAAATGGAAAGGCTTCCAGAAACCCTGGGTGACCTGGAGATGAGGAGAGAATTTAAAGAACTCTAAAAAGATACAGCCATTGCTGAGAAGTCAAATTAATTCTTGGAATCCTTGTGGAGGAAATGGAGCACATTCAGAAAACTCTACAAAGAGGATGATTGTGAGTAAACTTTATGACCCCAAACTTATTTGGAAAAGTGGACAAAACACACAGTATGAAGTCACCAGGAGTTGTTTATCCAAGGGGCCTAACAGGAACTCAAGGTTGAAATGGATAAACTGTTACATACTAGCAGACAACCCTCTCAGCTAAATCCACTTCAACATGTGATTATTGGAAAGTGGAAAATCTGACACCAGTTTACAAAATGATCCCAGGGGAACCCATGGAACTGTACATTCACAGAGCGTAAAACTGACGTCAACTGATAAATTAATACAAGTTATAACAAAGAACAGAGCTAGCAGGCACCTGCATAAATACAGGATGTTTGGGAAAAAGTCAATAAAAGTTTTAAAGGCAAATCCTTCTAAGAATATTGCAGTTCTTCAATTCACAAACACATCAACAAAGGTAACCTGCCAGATACACTCAGGTTTGCAAAAAACTTCCAAAAGATCTTCAACTTAAAGCTTTGAAGGATTTTTAAGCAGTCAGAAGGACAGTTCTTCAATGGATGATGAGCAGGTGGCCCAAAGACAAAAGCAGGAGTAAAATCTCCATCCACTGCAAGAGCTGACATTAGCAGCAGAATTCTTTAAGGAACCAGAATGCCTCAACACATTTATTAGTTATGCCAAAACCACAGAAGTGATGAAAGCAGATGATAAGGGTAATGTAGGGTAATAAAGAGCAACAGAAAACCAGAGACATACTGCAAAGAACTGCGGGAGAACATAATAGCATAAGCGATTTATCACTAAAATGACAGTGGAGATTTAATGTAGGCAGCTTAAGTGACACACAGGGGGAACACAAATCCTATCCCAACCTATTATTTATTAATTAATATTAATAAATTATTACATGATAGTTGCTATTTAGCTCTCAAGAGCAGGATCTTGGTATTATGGCTTCTAGGAGGCATTGACCAAATTCAGGAAGAGAAAACAGAGACATCTCAAGCTCAAAGGGTTCATAAACTGGAAGTATATTGGGGGAAATTGTACTTGCCTATCATTTAACGTTTTTTTCTAGACACGTTTGTGACATGGCTGGAGACAGGTTATAGGGCAAAACAAACTGGTCCTAACCAACAAAATTATTCTTGTGCATGTTTTCTACCTTTCCCTCTATAGGAATTATAGTAAAATCTCCTCTTTTTCTGTCCTCATAGTAATTTTTACTGCATCTGTATGACCTTAACTTTGATGTCCCTGTGCACTTTCTGCCCTTTGTTAAACCTGATTAAAGCATCTAGAAGTTTATTCAACAGATTAGCACTTTAAACAATAACAATGTTGAGTTATTCAGAATAAATTAAAACCCAGCATTTCAACCTAGAAATGCAGATCCATATAAAGAAACAGTGTTCAGCGCAAATGTATGACTTGGACAGATCCAGTATGTCAGGAAAACTGAACTTAAGTGGTGTCCAAGCAGAACTTCGTTCATTCAGCACGGCTTCTAGAGGAACTATTGATTGCATGCAGAGGGTAGAGTCTAATGCTACACAGAAATGTCAGTCTTCACCATCTCAGGGTATTTCAGTCATATCCCTTCCAAAAAATCACCAAAATCTCCAAATTGGAGATAGGCAGGTGAACAGATTTCTGGTTCTCTTACTATACACGATGATTTTTTATTAGATGTAAGACAGCAAGCCCTCATTTAAGCATATTTCCATCTGTAAGAGAAAATATGGCAACTAACAAACTCTGCTTGATTTCTGGTCTCTCATCTCTGATCTTCAAAGGTGGCCTAGAAAGTAAAACATTTACCCCAAGTGATAATTGCCTCCTTTTCCCCCACTCTCTGTTCCTTTACACCTAACAAACATGTAATGTTTTCCTTTGCTAACACTTCCACTCTACTCTGCAAGTCATCTTTTACCTTAGATGTCCAACTCACTAATAAAGTTTAACTTCAAGTCAGGGAAACTGTTCTCAAGCTGCATTTACTTCAGAAAGATCCTGCTTCTCACTCAGAAAGGATCAGGAATCCCAGTTCTTAATTGCTGCATTCTTTTTCTGATAATATCACATTGGCTTAACATAAAGTAACCTCTCCCAGCAAAGCTCAACCACATGGCTAATACTTCTAAGAGCAAAGAAAAGAGAAAAATGAACTAACCAAAAAATCCATTCTCTTTATTGCAAGTGATAACTCTCTCTACTGAGTTCTAGTCTCTTTGAAGCAGGAGACAGCAATTACTGCTTTGCAGATAACATCCCTAGAACCAAAGGCACTACCAGAATTCCATTATTTAATTGCCATGTTAGACTTCTCATAAGATGTGCCACAATAGGCCTGATGACTTGAACCTGTTAGCTCTTTCAGAAGTACTTTCTAGAAAGCACTTGAATTACAGATTTTGACAGTTCTTAAAAGAAGTATCTTTCATTTCTTGTAACAGTGCTCAGAAGATCATTTACTTACTGAAAGTGCAGAAGGTGACATCGTTGTTAGCATGAGCAGAAGGAACAAGTTCTTCATTTCTGCCTGTGGGAACAGAAAAATTACTCATCAGGATTGCCTGCTTCTTTGCTGTTTGTTTGGTGGAAAAGCTATGATGACATGAAGTAAAAATGGAGGTGGAAGTAAAATCAAGGGGAGAGAAGAAAAGCAGTTTTACCACTAAACTCCCTGGATAGATGAAGGCATTGAAAAGATTGAAATTACCCTGTACAGAAAGCCAGGATATAATTACTGAGAGTGAATATTTCCCTGAACTTTCCTCTGGTATTATGAGAACACCATCCCCAGGCACAGTGGAGCGTGCACGCTGTTGCATGTCTGCCCTCCCACCCCTTTACATATACACTTGATAAAATACTTGAAGATTGCAATGACTTCAACAAACCCAAGGTAAAAAATTCCACAGTTAACATTTCTATACCCCGCATTCATCTTGTGTGGTTGTGCTTGTTTAAAATGCAACAATTCATCATGGACAGCTATAGCTAGATTCCACCATGAGTAGCTACATCCCCTCTGCAGAGCTAGAAAGGAGATCAGGTCAAGTAGGCTGTAGCATACAACAGTTCCCAAGTCTGGGGAGTTATGCACATTTGGGACCACAATACTTTGTTGGTACATTCCCTGGTGCTACTTAATCCTTCCTCTTTTGAGTTGCAGCCCACACCAACCACCACTCACCAGAGCTCACAGCTGAGCCCAGGGACACTTTAGTCACTACAGACTGACTATTCCTCATCACCATTTTCTCATGACCTTGTGACCAGTTAAGCCCAGGGGAAAAAAAAAAAAAGAAAAAAGGACTAGATATTCCTAGCACAGTTGTATCTACTTTGAGCTTCTTTCTAACTTGGGAAAGGAAAGGTAAAAGGAGAAATTTTCCTTTCACAGTACACTAAAGCATGAAGGAAGACATGTTTATCTCATCAATCCTTGTAACAACATCTGTTTTAATATTGAAACTTCATGTATAGCTGCTTTAGCCTGACCTATTAAACCCAGATAAAATACAGAATGTGTATCACTATTAACAATGATAACATTGATATAAAATCACTGTTGCATGAGGATATGACATCAGAACCAAGAAACAACCAAAATGATCTTGGTATTTGTCTTGGTATTTGAGTATTTCAGGTTACTTTATGATGAGCAGCCATTTTTTTATAGTCCTAGTTGTAATAAGATCTCAACAAAGATCTTATTACAACTCTCCAAGTCCATGTACACCATGGATTTTAACACTCCCAACATTCACCATGCTGAGAATAAAAAGCTTGTTCCTAAATACTTTCAGATGTAAAAGCTACTGAAAAATTCATTTGCACCAAATTCTGTGTGCCAAATAGTAATAGAGCAGGGAAAATGGAATTGGGAAAGCAGGCACTGATAAACTTCTCTCCCTAAATACTTAGTGCCAATCATAAGATTCATAAGAAAATGAAGATATGGGAGCTTTTTATATGAAAATACTTTCATTACTTTTGGTTTAGTCATTCTTAGGAAACTCTTCCTATTCAAATCAAGGAAGAAACAACCTGGGGATACCCTCCAGGAGAGGTAAAGAATGTTCTCTGTGCTGTAGTGGCCAATGACCAGACCAGGCTGATCACAAACCTACCAAGCATCCTATCCTTTCTCAGGGGGGGCACAGGCAAGAAGAGACCCTTTTGCTACAAGATCCATGTACACAAACAGCAAAGTTCTCCTGAGTGACCTTATAACGTGCCCACAGCACTAGGAAAAGGCATTGTGAAAGCAGCATCTTCCTTGAAAGGTATCAGAGGTGAATGTTTGAGATCAGCTCCAATTCCTGCTAGTAGGAGGAAAAAAAAAAAAATTTCTTCCTCAGCACTCCTCTCTCACATATTTCATTTCCAGCCACCTCTCAGGTCCACAGATATGGCCTTGAAAATCAAATGCTTGTTCTGCTGCTAATGAACTGCCTGCTCAGCTCTGTCTACCATGTGAGCCAAGAGGCAGACAGGGAGCTGGAACCAAACCACACGAGGCTCCTGGAGAAGAGGCTGGAGGAGCAGGTCACCATGGCTAGCAGTGCTCCCATTCCCCAGGTAGTTAGTACCTTGGATGTTTCTAGCCAGAGAGGAGAAAAAGATTCTCTGAGGAGACAGCTAGAGTGAGAACCCAAGGTATGGGGCAACCCTGAGCACCAAAGCAGCAAGAGGTTACAGCCCTGGTGCTTGCTTGTACTTTTGTGCCCCTGCACTTGAATGGAAATTTGCTATCATATGTCACAAATTTAGCATTAAAATGTTTAGACCATCCATGCCTATTAAACTAGTCAAGAGATTCCAGGAAGCATCAGCAGAAGGAAGATCAGAGCCATCTATATCCTATGGAATTCCCCACTGGAAAACAAATATTGCATTTGATTACTGAGTGTCAAGAAACTTGTTATTTTAAAAGCTTCCTCAGTTGTAGAATTCAGCATTGATTCTTTTCACCTTGGTTTCAACCAGTTTCAATCTTTCAGGTTGAAGAATCTGTCTGAAACCTTATAAAAAGGGTCAAGTTCTGTTTCTGGATTTAATGATCCTTTAGCTCCTTGTAGGACCTGGGGTACCACAGTATAAGTTTATTCTGCTCATTTGCCATTCTTCTCACTGCAGGCTGGGTATGTTGGTTGGTGGGGGAAGGAATGAAAAGGACAGTGTTTTGCAGTTCCATCACTTATAGCAACAACAGCTGCTGCTCCCTGAGCCTCCTGCCCTTCTCCAGTTTTCTTCAACCCTCCCCAGCTCCCTTTCCCCACTGGGTGCTAGAGCAGCATCTCCACCCCTCCTCCACCCAGAAACAGCAGCAGAGCCTGAGGGGAAATGGTGACTTTATGCTCAAGCTATGGAACAGCTGCTGGAAAGCTCACAAGGAGGAATTCCTGCCATAGTGCTAAAATATGAAGTTATCTCAGGGTTTATGAGTTCACAAGAAGAAAGGAACAACCAGAATCTTTAACCAGAAATACAGGTGTGCCCAGCTGAAACCTCTGCCCATACACCAGAAGAGATTCAATTTGTCTAGGCAGTCACATCTGGCATTAACTGCTCAGGTAGGTGAGATGAATAAAAGGCTTGAAGTGGAGAGTGGTTCCAGCCATCTGTGATCTTGGTCAAAAAGAATCAGCTTCAAAGTTCAGCTCTGGACTGTTTTCTATAGGAGATGCTGACCCAAGCTTCTCCAGACACTGGAGAAATTCAGACTGGGGTCTAACTTTAGCAGCTCAGAACCTTCTATTCCAAAACAGGAGGGTGAGAGGACCACAGAGGAGACAGCTGGAATTTCCTAACTGAACAGAACTCAAGAACTCCACCACCACTGGGAACTGGGATATGCACCCTTATTTCAGGGCTTAACACTGAACCCACTTAGGAAAGAAGCTTTTGCCTTTACAAACAGAAGTTCTAGAAAAGACAGATGGGCAGACGTGGAGACATCTCTATAGTGCAGCCAGCAGTGAGCTGCTGTAAAAATATTTTATTTAGTTAGAAACTCTTATCCAGGGCCAGGCAGGCTTAGCAAGATCAGTCAAATCTTCATGAAGACCAGGAGAATGTTTTAGAATCAAGGACAGTTTCAATGACTCCTATATTTACGTGTGTAAATCCTGCCTTCCAATGCACAAATAAAATTGCTTACTTAAACTTAGCCACTTTTTCAAACAACCTCTTAACATCCATGTGCCTGGGGAAACAAGACTTACATTGCCTGTATATATACGAAAAAATAACTTTGAATCAGTTGTCTGATTTCAGGGTCTCAAAAGCAATAGTTACATTTTGAGGGAAAAGATACTGGACCAGGAGGAAGAGATGTGTTGAACTTTTAATCTATTTAGATGATGACTTTTTCTTTTCAACAGGAAGGAAATCCAAACTTAAAAGTAATGTTATTCATAACTTAGCTTTGTGTAAGCAAGAACTTAAGCTGTTTAGGCACTACAGAATCAGGTCACAAAGAATGAAACAGATCTCATGAGTTCCATTGCTCACACATTTATCAGGTTTTCTGTATTATTTTTGAAAATAATTGGACAGCCAGTGTTATTCTCTGTTTAGCACGTAAGACAGGCCAGCCTTCTTTGGCCTGTGAGCCACATTTCTAAATCATCTTTGGCCAAAGACACATGTCACATGTGTGGGTCAGGGATTGTTCTAAGAGTGGTTCATAGGCAGAAGGCAAAAAGACCCCTTCAGGGTTCCCTCTTGTGTAATCTAGAGGAAATTTAGCTGCACATGCAGGTAAGTGGCAAAGCCACCCAGCATTACTGATTTTGGCAGGTCCTTACAAGTAATTTCATCTCCCTTTTGGGAGTTTAAATTACCCAGCATGGATCTATCATTCCCTTTGAAGTAACCCTGACACAGAAGCTGCCTTTGCATGCACAGCTTGAGATACAGGTTGGCCACCCCAGCAATAAATATTTACCTGCTGCAGCATCAACAGAAATGGCTTACTGTAGAGTTTAGCACATCCAGCACTAAAGCAGACACTGCCACAGGGATCCCACTACTCACACTTTTTCAGAAATTCCTTCCCTTTCCTCCACTCACTCCCTTTTAACACATCAGATCTCACTTTGATGTTATATTTTTAGAAGTTTGGTTGAAGGAGGTGGGAAGCCAGAATAGGCAACATATCATCATCCTGTTATTCCCTGACATAAATTTTTTGAGTCATTGACTGAGAGCAATGTCTTTGAGCTTTTAGATTCTCTACATTTTCTAAACACATTATGCTCTGCTTTGCTCTAAAAACCATCCGGCATATCTTTATTCCCACTTGCTTTTGTTTGCCTTGACAACTGAGAAGTGCCTTTTAAGTTTTTGCTGGAAGAATTAAAAAGGAAAAACATACACACAGGGAAAGAAACTAAGATGATGGTGGAGACAAAGGGGCTCCGTGGAACAGGGATCAAGGATAAAGAAAAACCTCCTTTTGCTTAGGATGTGAGCTGAGTGAGAAGAGCACAAGGACCCCACCACACAGCCTAGAGGAGCCAGGAAACAAGTCATCACTTTAGGCAGATGATATCACATTCAAGATACTTCTTAATATGCCTGTTTTTTTCCTCAAACACAGTAAATTATCCTTTTCTTGACAATTTTTTCAAAGAAAATCATGGGTCTTATGCTCTGTGGGTTGTGGCAGATAGTCCAAATAATGTCTATGTGCTCGTTAAAATAGAAGGATGCTGAATTTCCTTTGTCTTGACCATTCATTCAATGAACCACATTCATGAAGAGCTGTTTGTATACAAAGCAAGGGGTAAATGTTTATAAATGAGTTCAAACACAGGACTGGCTGAAAGGGCTTAATGAGAAAGGAGAGAAAACAAAGAAAACACAAGTTGTCTGAGCAGAAGTTTTATGACGGTGTCTTTACCATTGGTATCCAGATTTAATACTTCTTTCTAAATACATATGAGAAGTTGAAGAATCCTCATCAAGAAAGTAATCCCACTGAGACATACTTTCACCCATGTTATGCATATTATGAAAGACAAACTTTCAGCTAGCATATCTTTAAAATTCACCTTGTTAAATGGGGGAAAAAAAAAAAAAAAAGGTTAGAAAAACTTACTAACCAGCACAGCAGCAGAGCACCAGCTGGCTGGAGAACTGGGTAGTGGTAACACAGAAGCATCTTCAAGCCTGCTCCATCAATGGTTTTCAACTCAGCCTTCAGGCTGATTCCTCACATGAATCTGCACCAGCCCCTTGCTTCATGTGGCTGACACAGACTGAAAATATTTTTTACAGAGAACTTCTACAGTAAAGGAAAGTTCAGCAACACCCGGGGAAGCCACAGCAGCCTGTGAATACTGAAATCACACAAAACAGCTGAAAAGTCACCAGGCTCAAGAGCAAGATCAAGACACAGAGATTCTAGTAAGACCTCACACCATACCCTATCAGTGGGTGGGGAAGATGCAGACCTGCCTTGTTCTCGCTCTCCAAAATCCACAGTGATGTATGTCAGGCTTAGGTCAGTGAAGCAGCATCTTCCAAGCAAATGTAATCACTATGCCAGCCCTTTGCAGGAGCTAATACAGTATTTCATGAGGGCAATTTTCTGTCTACCTATTAATATCAGCTCAGATACAATTTTATGCAACTAGCCTCCCACTATTAGGTTTGCAGCAAGAGATTTATTATAAGGAGTAAAGATAGGATTCTGCCTTCTATTTTGGTAGTCTCACTGTGCTTAGCTGTTAATTAAATCTGGGAGCATGTAGGGATAACGTCAGGCACACAGACTGATTTAGACACTGCTAAAAGAAGCCACACACTGCCTATGGAAAATACATGACAAGGATATAATACCCCAAACACTACCATAATCGAAAAGGAATGGCTAACAATCTTTTACATTCACTACTGTCCTGTCACAGCTCAAGTTTCATTTCTATGAGTTATTTAGCCTGACCTGAAATATCACCTGACAGTGAGCACTGTTGCTGTTTATAAATAATAGAATGGATTGGGTTGAAAGGGACCTTAAAGATCAACCCCCTTTAGTTCAACCCCCCTGCCATGGGCAGGAACACCTCCACTAGACCAGGTTGTTCAAAGCCCCATCTGACCTAGCCTTTAACACTTCCAGGGACAGGGCACCCCCAGTTTTTCTGGGAAACCTGTTTAGTGCCTTGCCACTTTCTGAATAAAGAAATTCCTTCCAATATCTACTCTAAATCTCCCTTTAGTTTAGAACCATTACCTCTTGTGCTATCACTACCAATGCTGACATAAAAAGTCACTCACCATCTTTTTTTAAGTCCCCTTTAAATACCAGAAGGCAGCAATAAGGTCTCTCTGGAGCCTTCTCCTCTCCAGGCTGAACAACCCCAGCTCTCTCAGCCTTTCTTCACAGAAGAGGAGTTCCAGACTGCTGAGCATCTTGTGGCCTCCTATGGCCTCACTCCAGCAGCTCCATGTCTTTCTTATGCTGAGGATCCCAGACCTGGACACATGATTCCAGGTGGGGTCTCACAAGGGCACAAGAGGAGAATCCCCTCCCTTCCCCTGCTGGCCATGCTGCTTTGGATGCAGCCCAGGATGTGGTTGGTTTTCTGGCTGTGAGCAGATAATGACAGCTCATGTCCAGCTTTTCACCCATGAGAACTGCCAAGTTCTTCATATGGGACCACAACAAAAGCCTTACAGAATTCTAGGTAGATGGCATCAGTCAGTGCTCCCTTGTCAACCACTGCAGTCACTGCACCACAGAAGGGCACCAGGTTGGGCAGGCAGGATTTGTTCTTTAGTGAAGCCATGCTGGCCTGTCTTGCATCACATCCAAGTCTTGCATGCCTCCACACTGCTTTCAGGGGGATCTGCTCCACAATCTTCCCAGGCACAGAGGGGAGGCTCATAAGTGTTTAGTTCCCTGGGCCTTCCTTTATCCTCTTTTTAAAAACAGGGAAAATGTTTCCCTTTTTCCAGTCACTGGGGAGTTTGCCAGACTGCCATGACTTTCCAAATATCACAGAGAGTGGCTTGACAACCACATCAGTGAGTTCCCTCAGGACCCTGGGATGCATCTCCTCAGATCCCACAGGCTTGTGCCTATTCAGTTTCCACAGCTGGTCTCAAACCTGCTCTTCACTTACAGTGGGAGGGACTTCACTCCCCAACCATCACCTAAGCACATTACCCAGCTGAAACTAATCTCTTACAATTTGAAATTTTGAGAATTCTTTAGGAAAATAAAGGATTTTCATGCTACAAGATCGCTTAAAATTTATTTATCTTCATTCCATCCTAAATACAAACACAGAAAATGTGGTGCTATGCAATGGGTTAAAAAAAAAAATTAAAAAAAGTGTTATTTCAATAGAAGATTTGAAAACCATGTAAATTTTTCTCTACCTCTTTGCAAGATTCACATCTCTGTTCACTGAGAGGATGTTAGCACTACATTCAACAGTATGCTTGTAGTATATATGCACAGGGAGCACCTGTAAAACCTTCAAATAAATTTGCTTGGGGACTAATAATAGACAGGAAAACACGAAAACCTCATGTAGGTTTTGATTGCTGCTGCCTCTACATTGTTTCTGGAAGCCAAGATAGTTTTTTTCATTTAAAGTTAACTCAGCTATATATATATATGCACATATATGTAAACATGTCAAACACACTACACTTGTACAGGTATATCTCTTCCCTAAGGAATCATCCCTAAAGACTGTGATGCAGACACACCTTCAGTGGTATGAGGCAGAAATTCCCCAGAGAAATCTGTGGGCTTGCTTACATTACTGTGCAAGAGAAAGATGAGTAACATGAGGTGAACTAAAAGAAACACAAATTGAACAAAATCACAGCCTAAACGAGAAGTTTAGATTAACAAACCTAGGAAGGAAAATGTGTGCTAGTGGAATTGGGGCTGCTGTCTCTGAGAATACTGGCCCTAGCATCTTTGATCTGTCACTAAAAATTAACTTCATAAAAAATGATCTTAGGAGGGTGTGATCACACTGCAGTGCCTGGAGAGCTCTCAAAGGAAGCACATGCTCGACAGTGTGATCACAGCAAGATGACAGCGGTGTGATCTAAAAATAAATTGGTTCTTCACTGAAGCTGGCTTCTCCCACAGATGCCCAAACCAGAGCCTCCAATTACTGCTTTAAGGGTTAGGCAGAGAAATAAACAATCTGTGGATGGCACTTGTTTTCTATACATCACGTCTGCATGTCAGGAAGGTGAGCTTGTTACTGTGTGAGAAAGCATAAAAAAATGATTTGATCATAGGCTATGCATATGAGTAGACACCCACTCAAGTATTTTATTATAGAAGTCCCTTCCCAAACATCTAGCAGCCCTTATTATACATTGTCCAAGACAAGACTGGACCACAACAAATCACAGTTCAGATCCAGGAGTGCTAAAAAATGAGCCTGTGAAGCTGCATCCAGCAGAGCATCATTTTGAGAGAAATAAGTTCTTTCACCAAGTCCATCACACAGTGGGCATAACTGCAAATGACTGTCCTGAATCTGAGCAGTCGTCTGTCACTGCCTGGGCTTAGGAGCTGTGCCCCGTGCCCTGCGGGGCTTACAGCACTCCTGCATGTCCTTCCCACAGACCGAAGTGCAAAGCGCCCATTTCCTCTGGTGTTCACTGAGCATCAGTGTGCCGCTGGGGAAACACTTCCCCCTTCAGTCAGCTGATGATGGGCCTGTAATGCTAATTGTGAGGACTACTGTAATTGCTAATTGTGAGGACTACTGTAATTGTATTCTAGGTGCTGTTCTCATACAAAACAGAGCTCCCATCCTCTCACAAAGAAAGCTATTTGTTTGCTGTGTACTATAAGTCGCTAGGTACATACATGAACGAATAAAATGGTTAGCATTTTATTCACACTCACGGTCCCCACTGAACAAAGAGAAAGCCTTCTGGTAGCCTAAACTCTACACGTCCTGAGGCACAGAATTGTATTTTGCCTTATTTACATTATAGTCAGAAGAAGGGGTCCACAATCAAGATTAGAAGCGGGGTTTTTTTCCCCCCTCAGGTTTCCTATTTTAACAGAACAAAAAGAATAAACTTTGCACCTTTGACTCAAAAAGTGTTACCAAGAAAACCAGTTGCAGCAATGTAGCTGCTTTCCTGTTTCCTCAACCATTTTAGCAAGTCTGGACCCGGCCATTCACCCAGACTCCAAAAGAATCTTGGTGCCTCATTTGAGAGGCAATTAATCCCTGAAGCAGCTAAATTAGGCGAGATCTACCTGCATTCTCCTTTACCAAGCTGGCAAGCAGCTGGATCTGAGAGAGCCCATCCCAAAGCCCAAGGGAAGTGATCGGCATCAGAAGTTACTGCACTTACTGAACAGCAACATTTGAGATCATCCATTCCCTAAGTTCTTTACACAGTGGTGTAAAGAACTACGACTTTGCCTTAAAATTGAGACAGTTCTGTTTTTTGTCTAATATTCTTTTTAACATAACCACATACAGAGACCAGCAAACAAAGCTCTACGTGCTTGCTTGAAAATCACCTCTAATCATTCATCACACACCTATCAAATGCTACATTCAGAGTGGATTGTTTACTAGCAAACCGATTTGGAATAGGTAAATGATACAAAGAAACTATCCCAACCCAAGCATTTCTGTGATGCCACCAAGCTCTTAAACTCATGGAGAAAAATATTTCAGCACCAAACACCTTTAAGGTGTCAGGACACTTCGCAGTGTATAAGAACCTGAAAATAGGCCCAAAATAGAAGCCTCAATTATCTCCCACTGGACAGAAAAAAGCACAAAACTTCCAGAGATGGCAAATTTGCTCTGTTGTATTTTTTTCCTTTTACCAATCAATTAATTCACTGACATGAGCAAATATTCATTTAAGTTAGTGCCATACCAAAGACACATGACTTTAACCACCCTTGTTCCTCATCACAAGCACCTCCCTTTGCTCCCTGTAAGAGCAGAGCATTTGTCCTGGAAGCCCAGAGTGGGGCTGTCCAATGCACACATGGCTGTGTAGCACATCGGCTCATCCCCACACTGCACCTCGGAAGGAATGGCTTTTCATGGCTGCTCTGCCTGCAGAGACTGGGAACGCCCTGGCATTAAAGTGCGTGGTACATCTCTGAGAAGCCAGGATAAAAACATACAAGCTGCAAGCCAGTTTGCAAAGGAGATGTTGAAAGGCCTCATGAGTACCATGTAGAAAGGGTAAACATGTGTTTGTAACAACCAAAGGTGTTTACAAACTCACTTTGAGGTCTCTACGGGCAGACCTAAAGAAACGCATACTAGTTGTTCCCGGTCCTAAGGACTCCATTCGAAGCTAACATTGCCTTCATCAAAGCTTTGAAACTCAGTTTCAAATCACCTGTTCCTGTGCTTCCACCTGACCACCTACCCACAAGGAGCACCCAGGCAAATCTACTGCCCTCCCAGTTACCTCCGGACCATTATCTCCTCCGTGCCAGCACAGGTCCCCGGATCCCTGGAGCTGCCGCCTCGGCCTGCCTCACACCTCAGACTCCCTCAGGGATGGGAGACCCGGTCCCGAAAAGCTCCCCTTTCACGGACAGGTCTGGTGGCTCTGAGGGCATCGTTTGGCCGGGCCTCCCTCCCAGCTCCCCTCGGGCAGCTGGAAGCAACACCGGAGCGATGAGGAGCCGCACGCTCCCCTCAGCGCCTGCCGGCACACCAGCCTGCCTCTCCAGGGGTGACAGGGGCTACAAGAGCCATAGCACCCGCGCAGGCTTTTATTCCCAGCTGCCCAAACTGCGTTTCTGCGGTCAAGAGCCCTGCTGCGCTCGCCTGGCACCCCTGTGCTGCCGGAGACGTGTGTGACCCCAGCGGGCTCGCCCCGCATCCCATCACACGGGCGCCTTCCCGGGCACTCCCTGCTCCTCCCAGCCGCAGCATCGGGAACGGCGCTTGCGGGCACACCAAGTCCCGCTGGGATTAACGGCGTGTCAAAGGTGCTCATGTCCACCAAACTCATGGAGCATCTTCTTCCCTCCCTTCTGAGAAATAAAATTCTGCAGTCATAAGGACTCTGGTTCCTCCTCTTCCCTGTACTCTTTTAACTGAAAGTTTAAAAAGTGGGGAATGAAACATAGTTTAAAGAGCACGAGCAACACTGAAAAGACTAATAGAGAATAGATATCCAGCTAGAGGGATCAGGAGACAGCCCAGAACACAAAGTCAACTCCTACCTTCTGCACGTGCTTGTGACAGGTGAGCACAAAAGTTGGAGACGCTCTGCAGTCAAGCTCCAGAACCCACTTTCCAATCGTTCTTGTTGAAACAGTGGCACTTCAATGCTCTTCTCTCCTGCTTCTGTTTGGTCACTAATCCTTACTGCACAGGAAAAGCAGAGTTGTATTTCATTTAACCCCTTCAGCCTCTCAGTTTCTTCACAAGTTTTCACTTTTGCTTTGGAAAGCCAGCGTGCTAAGCATGCACACAGGCACGCCTGCCTTGGAATTGTTTCTAGCTTCTGTAGTCTGTGTGTGAGCACACACATCAGCTCCAAACTGTGCCTAAAGTTGTTGCAGGGGTGGAGTCCTTTGTAATTAGTTTTATTTTAGCTGTAGGCATCATATCAAAAGAGAGACAGCTATCCACAGATCCCTTCAGTATTCATGTTCATTAACTTCTTAACTCTGAAAAAAAATCTTTACATTTACTTTAAAACTACAGCCTAAATCACAGTTCACAAATAAGCTTTTGACAAAAGAAATTTTGAACTTAAATACAATTCACAGCTAGATTTGGGTCCAGGCAAAGTTAAGCAGACCCCTAAAATCTAAAAATAGCAACAATTTGGTTACAGACCTGAATTTAACCAAAGGCAATGGCAGCACAGGTTTCTCTATTTTTTTCTTCTAATAAATACCATGCAATTCAGAAACCCCCTGAAAACTCCCGTGAAGGAACAATTTAACAACATAAAAGCTGTTAAAGGAAAAGGAATCTAGTTGGATGCATCACAAGGAAAAACTTGTGGTTTTAATCATGTGGATACTAGAGAAAACATTGCATAACAACTTATGTGTTGCTGTTGTTTTATTTTGCAAACAGATAAATCTGCCCCCCCATTGATTTTGTCCTCTGCTTAGTAAAAAACAAATAAATAATGAAATACAGAGACCACAAATCTAGAAAAATAGATTCTGCTCCAGCAATTATAACAGCTACCAGCATTTCAGCCCTATTTGACATTATGACCGAGGCTTCCTAAATTATGAGAATAGCTTTAAAGTTTCAAACTTAAAAGCTTACATTTTAAACTTAAAGTTTGGGTTGGTCTTTTATGTTTTGCCTTCCAGTTTTAGAGTTGTTTTTAATCAGTAGTTTATTTGTAACCATAAGAGAGAGAACCTTGCTTTCCAAAGGAAAGATGAAGCTTTTGCCTTCAGGTAACTCCACATGCTGGATCTTCCATGGAAAACATCAAGATGTGTCATGAAATCTCCAGAACTGGTATCACTACTGTCGTCTTGGCCATGCTGCTGCTTTAGATAATCAGAAAGGACAATATCCTTGCCAACTGTTGACAAGCCTAGATGTGCACAGCTCCAAAAGGAGGTTTCTAGCAGACTCGTAAATGCATCAGGCACAGAAGCAATTTTATTCCAGGGATATTCCTGCTGTTCAATCCCTGCCTAGCAGCTAGCCATGAAAGGTACACAGTACTCAAATCCTACCATTACTCATCCCACAGGGGACAGAGTTCAAATAAAAGTCACATCTTTTCCACAAGCAAAAGCAATCCTGTACTTTCCTGTCAAAGCTAACTCTGCCACAATAAACAAGGGTAAGCCCTAACAGGAAAGCCAACACAAAATGGCAACACCTCCACCAAGCAGCAGGGAACCACAAGATATTGGAAGACACAACACACCCTAAGGGTGGTGCAGGAGCATGGATACCCATGTTATCCGTGTCAGGAGAAACAAAAACTGAACATTGTTAATGCCTAATTAACAATATAGAAATTATTGTCCTGTCTCTTCAGATTCAAATTTTCTTTTAAGAAAAATAAATCTGGGCTTTGGGCCAAGCTGTGATCCATCCTTTTGCATCAGAAAGTGGTTACATGAGCATGTGCTTTTATTTTTTCCACCTGCCATCCTTCTAGGTATCATCTTATATCCTAAGCTTCATGATACTTGGTCAAAACAGCACCTGAACGCCTGGCCTTCTATGAATAAATCAGACTTTCAGATCAGTTTAAAGCTTTTAGCTCATTGGCAAGAAAAAGCTTGAAATCCAATCCCAAAAGTTCAAAAACTAGAAGGCAAACCCCCCCCACAACTTCAGATGAATTTATAAATACCCAATCATTAAAATGCCTCTCATGGCAGTGGGATCCTCAATTATTTTTTTTTTTTTGAAAATACCAAGCTTAATAATGCTCTTGTAGTTCTTGTGTTCTTGTTGGTAAAGTACAAGGGAGTACAGAGACAGGGAAAATGTGACTGCTCACATTGGAATCTAGCCAGGATACATCCAAAAAACAGCTGCAACTGCATTAAAGCAGATACTGTGTAAACACATCTGGATTAATTTTAACCCCATACAGACTTAATAGATGAGCTCCTGAGATGCTGAGATAAAAAAAGAAGTGACAAGACTTTTACCACAACTAAGAAACAGGAAACAGCAATTAAATTTATTTTATTAAAAAAAGGAAAGAATAATCTACTCATACTTCCTGGTTCCAGCAGAAATGTGACAAAATCAGAAGCTGTTAGTGTAGGATTTGAGCTCGAGGCCAGTGCTTACCTAAAAAAAGGCAATGCAAATATGAAGTAAACCTTTGCCCCGTGGTTCCACAAAAAGTTTTGCATATGTACCTTTCCTCTGGGAGAAAGGACATGATACTTGTGTTGAAATTGTTTTCACCACTTACCCTTTAGTGAAAACAAGATAGTCCACTGATTTAAGACCATTCTCATTTCTTGGTAAGACACTGATGGGTCACTATGGAATGAACACAGGAGGACCACGGCATGTGCCTCTTGCAACTAGGTCTATCCAGTGGCTAGCCTGGCATCAGGGTGTCCCTGATGAGGTCAAGAAGAAACAGTTGAGATGATTGCATAGTGAATGGATACTGCTGAACACAATATCCCTTCTAGCCTGATCTCTGAAGTGCCTTTGGCAAGGAGCAACCACTACAGGATCTGTGGCATTGGGATTTCAACAGTTACATACATGGCCAGAGATCAGCAGTAAGACTTCTGCTTTCACTTCTGTTATACCTTTCATGGGAATAAACTACCAGGATTCCTTTCTGCCAGAGGCTGTTTCCAAAGGCTGTCTAAAGATCTGCATGCTTTACTGGACAGGGCTCCAGTCTAACTAGTTATGGCTGTCTAACATTTACAGCACTTAGCTGGTCGCCAGGTGTCCACCAAGGTGCTCTATCACTCCTCATCCTCAGCATGACAGAGGGAGAAAAACTGATGGAAAAACTTGTCAAACATGATAAATACAGGAAGATTACTCACTGGTTACTGTCATGGGCAAAACAGCCTTGATTTCAGAGAAATTAATTACTGAGAAATAAAACCAAAACCCCTCACTTCTTCCCTAGGGGAAACTTAACACATAAGTCTTCTACCTCCTGTCCTCTCCCCCTGAGCAGCAACCAAAAAAAATCAGGCAAGACTCACAAAGCCTCCAGAAGAGAATCTTGGGCATTCATGCAAGGAAGAGAAGAATCTGTGTTCAGTTTGGTTTCAAACTGAAGGAGACTACTGTGATCAGGAAACCATGGCATAGCCACATTACAAACTGGTGTTCTTGATTGCTCACTTCACCATTTAGCCAAAGAGGAAGGATCTGGGGTATTGTGATTATGGCTGGGTCACATGCTTAAAAATGGGATGTGTACCTTGCTTTGCTTTCAGAATAATGTCCAGTTTCTTAGATAAGAGCAATGGCCTAATGAAGGGAAATGGACAGTCATTACCTTCAGCCTACTACTTGCATTTTACCCAGGGGATGTGTTCAAATATTTCTGAGCACAGGATAATACTGAAGAGGAGTCTGACATCCTAGGTAAGTGTGTTGATGGCTGAATGAGAAGGTAAAGAAATAAGGGTCTCTGGGATGTCAAATCTAGTCCACTGCTACTGGGGACATTATGGCATATCTCTCCATCAGCTGCACAAGGGTCTGAAAATTCGAGGCTTCAGCTTACTCTGAAAACAATAAATGTTTTGACATACTGATTTTTAACTTATTATTTTTTAAAGAAATGACAGTAAAGTAAGTTTTGATTCAACCTGAACTGAGCTTTTTTCAGACTTGAACAGTGCACCAATAACTCCGTTCTTCCCAGCCTCTCACTCACTGTTGCAGGATAGGCATGTCATTTAGCCCTCTGAATGACAGCTTCTCTATACACAGAATGAATCCTGTCAACCCTTCAGGAAAAGCAGCTCAATTTCAGGTTCAGGAGACATTACAAAGTCCTTAAGGAAGGGATGAAAGTGTATTACACACTGATGGGCTCTGCTGTACAAGTTAACTTCATCAAAGCCCGTTATCCTCTTGCAGTATCTCTTGCACTGGTTTATCTCTGCTGCAGAACTCTTTCAGGTGCTGAGGACTGTTGCAAAAGAGCTGACCTGTACAACTTTTGTATAGATACAGCTACAAGCAGAGCTGATTTTATTGTGGCTTGCCAGCACACAGCCCCTGAGGTCAGCAATGCAAGAGAACAAAGAGGCATCAGCTTCATTCCTACCGAGTCTCCCTTCTTGGACACTTTCACACAATGCAGCCCAGAACTGTGGAAACCAATGCAGCCATCAGTATTTTGCTATAATCTGCTCCAGGAACAGAGCAACTCACAGGCACTTGGTCTGGCAGGATTGTCTTGTCTTAGTCCCTTCTTGACAACTGAGCCAATTCCTGTGCTGTGCTCTCCAAGAGAGTCTTCAAATAAATTTACTCTTTGTATTGAAAGAATTAGATACCTCTCTTCATCCATTTCCAAGATGAGTGAAATGGCAAGCCTGTCACTTCATATTTATTTTGATTGTCACCCAAATCAGGCGAGACTTTTATTCAGGCTGGCTTTCTAAACAGGCTGATAGCACTACACCAAGTTTCAGCTCTTCATCCTCAGGCCATTTAAAGAAGAAAAGCAGCATGTAATGATAATGTTGGTGTTCAAAAAGCAAAAAACAACTTCAAAGTGCTGTGACTAATTCCGTGCAAACTTTGTTGTGAAAGGCACTCCAGTACACTGCACCTCAGGATACAACTAAAGGCACTATTCCATTGCTAAGACTATACTTGGATACACAAAGATTTGCCTGTAAAAAAACAGAGGAATTACATGTAATGGAATGAACATTGTTATTAAACCAGCCCAACTACTCCTGAGTTTAAATCATGTAAAGGAAAACCAGGACACAACTGAGTCTATTGGAAGGGAAGTGGTGTTAACTTTTTCTAGCACTGGACAGCACATATAGATTTTCTGATGTCCCACCCCAAGTCTTGGGTTATTTACAGGAAATCATTCTAACAGCTTTCCTTAAAAGTAGACATTTTGAATCCTGCTAATTATTAAGAAACTGATCATAAGGGCACTGCAATCCCATTTTCTTTTTCTGCATCATGGATTTAAATATTGCGTAGGGCAAACTTGGCAGCCACACAGAGAATCTTATTTAGAGAGATTAACCTGTGAATACAGAGAGATCTGGAGGGTCTCTGTTTGTCCACTCCTTGATGCACAGGATTTAAACAGGAATAATTATATTCAGCAAGCATAAACACACACACACAAGCTCAAAAAGTAGCATATACATTCATTAAATGAGGCAATGCCTTATCCAGAACAGACACTCCCTCAGCTGTTTGTTTTCCTTTTATTTTTGTTTTACATTCTAATGATATATAAAAAGTAGAAGCCATCACAGGTGGTAAGCAGATTTGAGCTAGAGAACTGATTTCAAGGGAAAACATTTCTTTGTTCTTATACAAACAAATGTAGTGATTAATGTTGATTTCTCATGCTTCTCAAGCTGTCACTGGTGAGCAAGGAGCAAAGGGTCAAGGCTGGCCATTTGTATTCAGATAACATTTGAAAACATAAAGGACAGCCTCCAAACTCCCAAATGTTTTCTAGATAATCCAATCTGCTCCACCCAAAATAGCAAAAAAATTAAAGTCTAGATCACACATATTTAATAAAATAGGTTATCACATGAAACAAAACCAGAAAAACCTGTTCCCCATGGATGCCACATAAACATCAGCCCTTTGTTCAGAAGGTCTTGCCCAAAGCTCACTCAAGATCTGAATTTCTTTGGACTAGGCATAGACTGATGTGGCAGAGAGGAGGGCAGAGAAGGAACAGTAACCAGCTAATTCTAGTATTTTGTAATGCCTGACAAAACTACAGTTATTTTTGCCATGGCTGGACTGAGTCCCAAGAGAAAGTCTTGCTGAACTATTGTGCCCTGCCCAAGCCTCTAGGGAAAACAAAAGGGAAACCAAAGCAGCCAGGTTTCCCTTCCCTCCGAGCTGACTGCCTTTCCCCCCACAGGGTGCACCTGGGCTCCTGGTGCCACACACACCCTGGGGCCCTCAGCAATGGAAACAGCTTCTCTGCTTCTCACAAGCATCAGCCCTTGCTGGGAATAGAGAGCCTGCCAGGCAGAGATAACAATACAGCAAAGCTTTGGAGGGAAGAAAGAGGCTGGCTACATCACAGCCAACATGAAGAAAGATCCTCCTGGAACTATTCCAGCTATTCTCCATTTAAACATTCAAGCTTTTTCTCTCAGCACTCTTTCCACACTCCCCCCAGAGATCTCATGCTATTCACGGTGGAGTCTAAAGTCACCTGCTCTTAGCTGGGCTTGGCACTGACTACCACAAGTGCTGCTTAGAATATACAGAAGCAGAGAGAAAAGTTGAAAGCAAAACCTCTGACAAGTAATTCTCACCCCCATGCCCACATACATTTATCCCTCGTAATTCCCAGTCCATTTATACACATTACTTCCGCTAAAGAAAAGTAAATCCGGTGCCAAAACATAGCTCTTTGGTTAAAAAAGTGTTATATTCAGCAGAGGCTTTAACTCTAGCATACTAAACACAGAGTCATTAGGATTTAGAGCTATTGAAATGGAAATCGAGACAGAAACCTTTCCAGTTCTTATACTTCACTTTGGAATTGGAAGAGGACAACACCAACTGTAACTGCCTTAAAAGATCCTCTGGAACAACATGCCCTTGATAGAAAGTACTTGGAAGCATGAGGCACGACATAAGCTCTTGCTGATGTCTTCCAGCATCAGGCAGCAAGGAAGCTGACACCCTACCAGGGACAGCATTATAGCCTTGCTGCCCAGCAGAGAAAAGTCAGCAACAAAACAGAGCAACAGGGGCTGTCAAGACGATGATCCTTCTCTCCATCTCAGCAGACTCTCGCGGCACAGCTCTCTCCAGTGGCTCAAGGCAGTGACAATCCTTTTCCCAGGCTCTGTCCTTGTGCAACCCCTACAGGGCACGACAAGGTGCCCAGATCCTGGCAGCTGTTTCCATATGCCTATGGCTCAGGTCTCTGACAAGGGATTCTGGAATGAGATTTCTCTCCTAGCATAATGAGGTCTTTAGTCATTAACAAAGGAACCTTCTGAGGCAGAATTCCAGCTGCGCCTGAGATCTTGCCTCCACAGAGATTATTTTTTTCCAGCACACAGGTTTAGTCTGAGGAGAAAGGGAAAGGGTTGCTTTTACCAATCCAGGGATTTTCAGTTGCAGCAGTTGAAGGTTTCTGTTTACTCTTAGATCAAGGTAAGAAATCTCTTGCTTCTCCTTCCTGCCACTTCACAGCTGCCGGTTGAGCTTCTGTGCTTGCCGTTCCTTTGCCTCAAAGGCAAACTTGGTGTCCTGCAGCTGGGCAATGGCCTCCTTGGCCTCCTTCAGATCCTGACAGATGAGCTCGTACTTCTCTGTCAGCTCCCTGTTCTCTCGGCGCAGATCCTGTACCACCTGGTTCACCTCCTCTGTCTGCTTGGTGCAGTGGATCTTCAGCTGCTCTACCTCAGAGAGCATGATCTCCATGTTCTTGACCAGTGACTCCAGTTTCTCTTTGGACATGGTGTCAGGATCAGTTCTACTCAGTCTGCCCAAGCCAAACCCAAAAGGGACGAAGAAAGCCACCCTGTGCAACATGCACCAGGACGTCTGGCAATCACAGTCTTGTGGTGTCTTTTTATACTCCCTGCTGTTCATCCTCCTCCCTTCCCTTTCCTTCCCTTCCCCAAAGTGTCTCTAATCTTCTTTGCTTGGTTAATCTACTTATTTTTATTGCGTTGCAGAAATCGACTGAAGGGCTGAGAGCCCTGCAGTAACATATGTGCTGTGCAGCAAAAGCCAGAGCAATAATGAGACTCTGAGCAGCCCGTCCACAGAAAAACAGCTTTCATCTGAAGAATTCTCTTGGGAGTCCCTTGCAGTACCCATTAAAGTACAAAGAAACCTCTTCAAGCCAGACGCCTACTGCAGTCCTGCGCACCCAGTCCCAAGAGCACAGCCTGACTTTCATCTTACATATACTGAGGTAAGCAAGCTTACAGCAATACAAATCATGTATAGGCAAAGAGAACTAACCTCAGTTTCTATTCTTCTCTCTTAATCTTATGTTTGGGCAAGATGGAAGAAACAAAATATAAAATTCCTGGTTTTTTTCCCAGGAGAAGATGTATCCAACAACAAGCGCTGCAACAGTCACAATGGTTCTCTCAGTGGCAACTGCAGTTACTGGGCCATGTACCACTTGAAGGTGGTTTGTGTTCTGTTAGGGACATGAAGGCTAGAAATTTTAAACCCTGGTACCCCTTCCCTCCCTTCTGCTCCATCAGTAACACTGTCCCCAGAATTCACACAACAACTTACTCCTGTACACACCTGCCACCCACAACAGGGTGGCAAATGGCTGCTGAGCACTACTGAACTTGTGGGAATCAGGACTGAGACATGCCAGTCTCAACACCCTGATTACTCAGGTCACATCACACAGCAGGGTGATCTCAGCAGCCACAAGGGATTAAGTGAGTCTGGCCGACTTTCTGAAGTTTGACCCAGACTTTCTTATGTATCCAGTTAATTAATGCACTTGCCTAGACAATAAGAATCATTAATTAGCCAAGCATCTGATGTAACAATATCACCCTTGAGAAATTTGTCTGAGGTGATATCACATGTGGCTCCCCAGGAAAGAACCCATGCTAATTAGCACTGATTGTCTGGCCAGGGGGCAGAGACCATGGCAGAAACAAGAACACAGGTTTGCTCTTGGGGAACTTGCAAACTAAGCACAGAAAAGCATGTCTCTCTCCTTCTTCTCCACATCAGGAACATTTCCTTCAGGCCAAATCTGCACCTTTTCAGAAGCCTTCAAACTGTTCTACACACCCACAGAAAGGCAGAGTCTCATTTGCCATACAGCACATAGACATGGGTCTCTGCTCACTGTATTGCCCTCACAGAATTACATTCCAGTGCACAGTATTGCATAATGGCCTTTACTTCTACATGCTGTTTTGCATTTCCAGTTCCCCTTAAAAGAATCCTTTAGTGCCATCACATACATTCAATACCAGATTGAGAGAGAATACATGTGTTCATTGCAGAGCTCCCCCAAATATATTTTTCCTTCACTTTTCTCCACAAAATGTTGCTTTTTTTCAGATACAGAGAGTTTCAGATGCTTCATCCGAGAACTCATTGCCCCTTCTTCCCTGCTAGGCTCAGAGAAATAAAGCTCTTTCTTCCAGGAAATTTTACATCTCCTCCAGCACTGGATGAAAACACTTCTGGATGCTGGCCAAGCCCTGACAGTGTTCAAAGGCCTGGGACTTCTCACAGCTGGAGGTTAAAGAGTAGCTCACAAAGCCAGCCATCCTACTGCCTCTCACACAAGTGCACCAGCAGACCCCTCTCATCCTGGCAGATGGAGCACTTTGCACCACACTTTGAAATGAGCAGAGTGACATCCTTCAGATGAAAAGAGAGTGGGAGAATCTAAACATAATTAGAATATGTCCTAAAGTCCTTGAAGAAACATTTGCACTGGCTGTCAGCCCAGATCCCACGTGATGCACATGGCACTGGAATAGGCTGGAACATGCTGCAGCATTACAGAACAGCAGGTCTTCATTAGTGAGGAATCTTCCCTGTCTCCACAACTGTACATGCTGCACCCAAACAGTTTAAATCACGCAGAATTACAATGATGCACACAGGGAGTGCCATAGAGGCCATCTACTTGGATATTAGTAATTGATACATCATCTCTTGCTGTCTTACTCTCAAAATTATTTAAGTTGCCTTGGATACAGACAGAATCGTGGCAACAGAAGGGGGTAAGAGACACTACTGAAATAACAATGAAAAATGAAAACAAGGAATAGGATGAGAGGAGTTTCTACATAGATAAGGGAATTGTTCCTATGCTTGGTTTGATTTAAAATATTATTTGATGAAATAAGAAGAAGGGATTAAAAGTGTGCTCACAAAGATTGCAGTGGGAGAGTGATGCAAAAATCACTAGACCTGCTGTAGTTTCTTACCTTTAGTCACTGCTGGACTCCACTGTTGCAGACAAGCTGGAGGAAGAGGCAAACACCAATAGTGAATTCAGCTGGGGAAAAATGCAGAACAGCATACCTGAGAAAAACAATTCAAACCACAAGAATTCACATGGACACACGGCAAACAGCAGTTTTAGGAGTGTTGGGGAAGTAGCATGTCAAGACAGAAATTAGTGATAACATAGCAGGGGAAAATCATAAAGCACTGCTAGACTGTATTACATAGAAGCAATGCACGGTAAGGGAATGAGGTAGCTCCAGCTTCTCCCTCCATCCTGCTGGAGGGAAAATGTAATCTTTTGTTCTGGACTTTTGTCATAAAGGGACCAAGAAAAAGTTTGAAACTTAGACAGGTGTTCAGAGAAGATGCTGATATCAAAAAACGTGAACTCTCTGAACCATGTTTAAGAAGAAGGATTGAAAACTACATGGGAAGGTATTTATAGGACTGTTTTGCAATCATGTCCAGGTCCTCTGCATGTTCTAGGAAAGCCAGCTCAGCTGGAAGAATATTTCTGTAATTACTAAGGGCCTGACTGTGCAATTGTAATTTTGAAAAAACCAGTGATTTCTGTGGTCTCAGCCAAATGGTGCCTCTCATTACTTTATAGCCATATTAAATCAGGAAAAATTACTGTTAAGCTTCTCACTATAGTACGTGCTACACTGAGAGACACCATTGACAAATCTATCAGCTCTTTTGTGTGTGTTCTTTCTCTATTCCACCTTTCACTCTGCATGTGGGTTTGAGATATATGAAAGAAGGAAACACAGAGCTAGTTAAGAACAAAGCAGGGGAGCAACCACTGGGAACACCCACTCCTGCTCTTGTGGATGGCAGGAAAATTGTAGAAAGTGGCACTGGTAGAAGTGAAACTTCTTGTGCTTTTCCATAATGGGTGGGAGCTACATCATCTGACTACAACACCACACTCAGCTGTGCTGGTTTTAGCACTAGAAGCAAATGGCAGTATGAGGCTGCCAAGCTGAGGATGGTTCATGTGAGACATACTTGTGCTTCTTCACAGGTCTCTGAGCCAAAGAGAATCAAGCACTCCTCTCAATTCAGAGGCACACACAAGCCAGAAATGCAGTTTTCCCAACACGTTCATACCTCTGTCTGAGAAGGAGACACAAAAATCATACTCTTTCAGTATCTGTCTGAAAGCAGATGTGTTCCAGTTTCTAGTGTATTTAACAGGGGCTCTGGGAACATCTGAGGAAAAAATCATTAAGCTACCTCACTCTCTCTTTGAAGTTTTCCCAGCAACACAAGAGGGACAATTCACTACCCTAGAATTTTAAATGGGAAGAATGCCTTTTAAAGAACTGCTCAGGCTGAAAAAGCAAGACATTTGGTACAAACCCTGCAAAATAAAGCTTCACATACCTTATCTTCTCAGGCACATACGTAGAGTGCTGTATCTACTTCTAGTTTTCCAGTCACAGACACAAAAGTACAATGCAACAACAGTTGTGGGAGACAGCATTTTAGTCTCTTAGTAGATAGCTTAAGGTTATCATCCCCACCTAACAATGGTCATTATTTTAACAATTGATTTTTTTAAAAGACATATAGTATGCCACTAACTGTAGTGAAAGCATTAGAGCCCTCCAATCTGTTCTTTCTTGCAGCCTTTTCATTTATCCCTGATTTATCCCCAATGGTATGTCTAGCAGCCAGTGCAGCATTTGCAAGCTCTGTGCTTCACCATCTAGGAAGTCTACTTGGGTAAATGCACTTTATACAAAATCATTACAAGATGAACTATAAAGAGCTCTCATCTCTATATTCATAATAAAACCACTTGAAAAAACAAACCCAAACCAAACAACATGAAAACCCACTAAAGACCAAGCAGCACCTGGAGGCACTGACCATTTCTACACCAGAGTGGGAAACATTTGTCCTTAGCTATTCAATTTGTTTCTAATAAAAGAAAAACACCATTGTTCCATGTGTCAAAATACTCAGCACTGTGTAAGACATTGACGTAATGATGATCTCATCCTGCAGAGTTTAGAGACCATTGATAAAATCTGGTCTCCCATTAAAACAAGAGATTAAATTTTTGCCACTATTGTAAGCATTAACCATATCTCATGCAATTTGGCAGAACTCGCGTTTAGCTGCACATAAAACTACATGATTTATAGGTTTTGATCTAAAATACTGCACCAAAAGGATACCTACCAAAATTGTGATCAAAATCCTTGACACAAATGAGAATAATATGTCTCAATAGTGTAGGTGTTGAGAGAGCTATTAATGGATACAGAGGCACCTTTTCCCATTCTGCCTCTGTCTACTCATCAGCCAGGTCAAAACAACAAATTCAGCATAATAATAGATCAGTAAAATAAAAATTGATATCTTTAACAGAGTTATTCCCAAACCAGGTTGATTTCTCCTTAAGAAATCAACTGGGTAACAAAAATACCAAGTAGTGGCAGGTGACTTATATAAACTTAAAAAAAACCCTCCAACCCTTTACTAGGATTTTTACCATCTAAGAAGAGGAAGGAACTGTTCCCACATGTTATAAAACTATTTAATATTTGAGGTGAAAAAATTACCAAAGCAGGACAGCAATGAATCCTTCAAATTAAAGCAAAGAGGGAAAAAAAATTACTATTTTTAAACATTAAGAATGTTTCAAAACAAAAGCTCTTCCTAAAATAAGAAATGGCTTTGTTCAGAGTGTCAAACTGGAAAGTTTGCAAAGCCCCTCAAAACAGTTACACAAGGAGTTCTGCTAGGAAGAGATTCTCCATGGCGCCTAAGTACATTTCTGGTGAGGAAAGTACACAGGACATCTCCTGGGGACCATAGGGCATTGTCCAAGGGACCTTCAGCCCTACATCAGCCTCCTTGGCCTGAGGAGGTGCTCCCTCTCTACAGAGCCTGAAGTCAACCCTGTGAGAAAGAAGGGGAAAGAAGGAAACATCTTCCCTGTCCCTTAGAGCAGACTGGTGCCTGCCAGCATCTCCACAGCCTGCATGGGCAGATCAGATGTACAGGATTCAAATGATGGGCCCATAAGTCAGTGAGCAACACACCCCGAGGAGTAATTAGATCTGATGACAACACAACAGTCAATGGTTTGCCTAATACATCTTTCCATGTCATGTTGAATTAAGCGTTGCTAGAAAGGAGGGGATTGAACACAAAACAATTATCCATAATCAAAACTTTATAGAGGGGCAAATAATATATATGTATTAATTTGCAAATGAATAGTCTTAGAAACATTCTTTCATTTATTCTGCAGTGTGATTTTTTCCTAAAGACTGAGTGTCCATATCCTGACAGAACATGCAGGCTTCAGGAAAATAAACGAGTAAAAATTCCCAAACTGTTGCTATTATTCAGTACATATGAATTGAAATGCTGGTTCAAAGAAAAGAAAAGAAAAGATGCCCACTGATTATTTGCAGGACATGGGGTTATGCAACCCAGTTCTGTAACCAGACTACACCAAATAAACTGGCAGTGGCGCAGATGTCAGTAATTATTGAGAAATTTGATCTGGTGAGAAGAAAGGCCCCTTTTAATTCTAGATACATGTGAACAAACACTCACGTCATTTCTGGTTCAGGATGCCAAATTCTATTATAATGATTATTTTGACATGACATTTAAAACTCTCCTTACCCAGCTAAACCAATCTCCAAAACACAGCCGAAGAACTTCTCACTTGTCTGCAGATTTCCTTTCACTACCTGTTGCACATTTAAGAATAAGTCAGTCTGCATTATCCAAACACATCAAGGACGTTTTAATTGTGTTCACTATTCAGCAATATAAAAGTACAACTCAGTGTTGATTCAGAAGCCTCAGAGGCTGTAAGGAATGGAAGCATTCAGGATGAAAGAACTTCCCCAAAAAGGATGCTTTTAAACTATGGGAAAAGCACGATATCAGCAAGCCCTTGCTGAGGAACTACCTAGGAACAGTTTCATTTAACCATGACAAGCTGTCAATGCCAAAACACTGGTATAAATGAAGGCTGGCTTCCCAGGTGACTGTTCTCCTATTGGCTTGTCATAAGATCAGTCTCTCAGTAAATCTCCAACACTATCAAAGTAAACAAAAAGTACTAATTTTTCCAGGGGCATCTTCTCAGTACTGTATCCCTAGCTCCCTGTCACACAAACAGCCTTGACAATCTTTAAGCAGATTATGTACACAACAGCTTCATCTCCAGAGGAAGTGGGATTAAAAGGTTTATTGCTACTATGACAACAGCCAGGTTCTGCTGTTCCTAAAATAGTTTTGAAACCTTAACAGTGACTGGAAATGCATACATGCCTCCCCTACAGGATTCATCATGTACTAAATACAGTCCTCCAAAAAGAAATCATTTTATAACAGTCTGCTTTTTTCAAGTATATATTTTTATCGTGCTCTTTAATCCCTTGTTACGAGCACTATGAATAGAAAGCAGTAAAAAAGGCACAGTGCTGCCATGTGGCTGTGATTACAGCTTTAGAAGTGATTATTGCTGGGTGCTGGCTGCAGACACCAGGACAGGCACTGCCCCCAAGCAACAATCACTCCCTTGCAGCACCTCTGCACCGTGGGGTCTCAACAGGCCTCTGTCTGCTCCATGCTGCCATTTTTGTCCTTACAAATGCCCCCCTTGATGTCCACAGGTGTGTTGTTATGTCTAAGTCTGAATTAATTCCTCCCTCATAGGAACAACTGGAAGTATAATTTGTCACACAGTTCATTACCAAACTGTGTCAGTGAGGCCGTGGCAGGCTGTAAGCGTGCCAATAACTACATGGTAGCAGGATCCTCTTCACTTGAGTAGGCTATTGTATCAGTGATTAGCATTTTGTTACTGAGGATGGTTAAATGAACCATTGATTCAATCAAATATGCAGCTGCTACATTCGATGAACATCCAGCTGTGCTCTGAGGCATTCTCCAAGTACATTCATGCTGACTTGTACAACAAAGCCAGCAAGAAGTACAATGTTTAATTCTGACAGCAGCATCTGACCCAGATCAAAGTGGGTAATGCTTATCTAACACTACTGAAATCAGAAAATTAATATGAACGCAGAAGTCTATTCATTATTCCAGTCAGTTTAGATTAAAAGCATATTTCAAACCAAAGAAACATCAAATTGAATCCAATTACATTGGTACTATCTACCAATGTCCCTTGATGCCAAACTGAAATCATCTTTCCTGCAGCATATCATGATTTAAAGAGCAGAGAAACAAATACAGGTTGTAAAACTTAGGAAGCAATTGATTGTTTTCTTACCCAATTCTGAGTTCTGTTAGTTCCTGCCAATGAAGGCAGAAGCTTTTCTCTACAGAGTCCACAAACTCTTGACATTTCAGGCCAGAATGTGGCCTTAAACATAACTTTAATTGAGATTTCTTGGTAATTAAAAAATACCTAGCAGTAACTGCTACGGACCAAGCTAAGTTCTCCACAAGAGCTGATGCTTTCAATAAAGGAATCTTATTTACCTATCCCCAAAAGATTACATTAAGAAAATGGAAGTGAGAAAACACACAGGTAATTGAATTAGCATATTAGACTGTACCTCCAAGTTGAGTATTCAGCCTAAGATAAAATCCTACTACAGTGCAGCTGGTCAGACCCCAGCAGGTCTGGGGTCACTGATGGGTGAGGTCACTCTTCCCCAGACGGAGGGCTTTGTATTTCCCTTGTTAAACTTCATGAGATTGCTTTCCATCCAGCTCTCCAGCCTGTTGAGGTCCCTTTAAATCATTGCATAGTCATCTGGTCTATCAGCCACTGCTTCCAATTTTTGTGTCATCTGCAAACTTGCTGAGGGAACACTCCTTTTCATCATTCAAATAATAAATTAATAAAGTAAACATCACTGACCTCAGGACTGAGCCCTGTGACATACCACTAATGATTTACCTCCAACTGGATTCTGTGCTGCAGATCACAACCCTCTGGGCCTGAGCTCTGGGACAATTTTCAGTCCATCTCACTATCCCCTCATCTAACCTACACTTCATCTGCTTGTCTGTGGTGAGGTTATGGGAAATTGTGTGAAAAGCTTTACAGGAGTCCAAGTAAACAACATCAACTGCTCTCCCCACATTGAGCAAGCCAGCCAGCTCATTGTGGAAGGCAAAAAGGTTGGTCAAGCATGATTTTCACTTTATAAATTCCTGCTAGTTACTCCCAATCATCCTCTTGTCCTTCATGTACTTGGAAGTGCTTTCCAGCGTGATTTTCAATATCAGCTTCCCAAGGACTGGGGCAAGGACCAGTAGCTCCCCCATTCTTCTTTACTGCTCCTCTTGAGGATGGGACTTAAATTTGCTCTCTTCCAGTTTCCAGGAGGCTCTCCTAGCTGTCATGACAGTTTAAAGACAAGGGAGATGGCTGATGTCATTGCAAGGCCACCCTCAATTAACACTTATGGATGCAACCTGTCAGACTTCACACACTTAAGTACATCCAGTTTGTCTGCAAGCTCTCTAAGCTGACCTCTTCCACCAAGATTGTCTACCTTGTTCCAGACTTTCTTTCTGGTCTCAGTGATACAGGATTCCTAAAAGCCAGTCCCACCAATAAAGACTGAGGCAAAGAAGGCAACAAGTACCACAGCCTTCTCCACGTCATTTGTCACAAGGTACCCTGCCCCATTCAGCAGGGGTGGGGGAGAGGGGCAACTTCATTTTCCAAGTCTTCCTTTTGCCATTGCATAATTGTAAAATGCCTTCTCATAATTGTAGAATGTCTCTTCTTCTTGCCCTTTACATCTCTAGCCAGATGCAATTCTAGAAGGGCCTTTGCTTTCTTAACACAATCCCTGCAAGGTCAGAAAACAACTCTGCTCCGTTTGGGTCATCTGCCCCTGCTTCCACCTCTTCTCCACTTCCTGTTTGGGCTCAGGAGCTCCTTGCTCATCCACACAGGCCTCCTACCACCTGTATTTTACTTTCCACTTGTCAGGATGGACCTCTCTTTAGGTCATTCATGCAGACATGAAGATTAA